>OZ007499.1:41345195-41842617 GCA_963931805.1 Microdon myrmicae | reverse complement strand
AAATGATATTAGACCAAGATGCTATTGTGAAGCAAAGCGAACCCACACCCAGTAAGCGTTATTTCTTAGGGGGCGAAGCCCTCTAGTATATTTATAAGATGGTTTCATTCTTCTAAAGCAAAACGCAAAATAACAAATTGCCTATGGAACTTTTAACGTCAGTCACTCATTCATTAATATGATCATGTTATAACAAATATTTTAAATAACAACAAAGTCCGCATTTATTTACTGATTTAGTATAAAACTTTCAAAATCACAGTTATCTGCGATTAGGAATATTCTTTGTAACTCATGGTATTCCCTAAGGGTTTCACATTAATCTTGTCTTACAAACTGCTGTTGTATTCAATAGAAAAGTCCTTTAGATGCTTTCTTCGATTTTACGCCCTATTCATTTTTAAAAATGACCCTATTGACAACATCTAGAACACTACCTAGCCCACCCTCAACACTAAACCACCTTTCAGCACTTTACAATATCTCTCGCATTCGAATTGTTGCCTTTGCACAAAAGGATACTCCTGAAAATGTGCACATCTCACTTGAGGCAAGAATTCTTTTCCATGTTGTTTTATATCCTTTTTTGTTTCTTAACTTTTTTCCATTGACAATGTTTTGTTCTTCTATCGCTCGGTATTTTCCCCTTTTGTTCTTTCTCTTTATTCTAGGGCAAATTTGTTCCTAACCTCACAGGACTACCTTTCATGTTATGTCTCTTTTGTAACCGCCTATATGGTTCTATTGTATGCATGGAGATGTATTCAGTTTATAAACCGTAAAACATTGTGTTGTTCCGCACCCAGCACACGGTTGCGTTTATATCGGAAGAACTATTTTGTACTGTGAGCTTATTGCTACACCTGCAGGTAATGGGAACTTCTCAAGGGCAGATGAGATTGCAAATCATCTGTTGAGGTCTCATTAAGTTGAGTTGCCGGGAAAAGAATTGTAACAACGTGGTCCATGACTACATTTGCAAATTCATTAGCGTGTAGACACAGGAAGACCTTCGTGATGGAAACTTAACAGAGTGGATTTGGATTGATGGTATTTACAATATAAAATTTGTGATGCTGATGAGTTAGTTCCTGGTCGGGAAATTCTCGGAAATAAATGAGAGACACCAGATGACAAACAATTTGACATCCAATTTCCCTTACAAATTATATTGATTGCTTTCGGGAACAGTTTTATTCAGCTTCCAAGCGTTGATTTCCATACCGTTTATTGATGGCTAAAAACCAAGTCTGTAATTAATATAGATTGATTGCACAGCCATCTTGACTACAATTAAATTTCTTCATCACTGCGTTTGGATAGATATCGCGATAGATTTCTGTTTTTCACTTCATAGATTGGGAAATGTCATGAATGATTTAATTAAGTAAACCTAGATATGTAGCTATAGCTACACGTATAAAAAAGTACACGAGAATATTGCACTACTGCTAAAAATCGCACATTAGGGTCTAGTTTAGTTTAGTGGGGGTACCTCCTTATTTATTGGCTTAATACAATATAAGTACTTACAAACTAAAGTCTTCTTGTAT
The DNA here is from genome assembly GCA_963931805.1 of Microdon myrmicae. NCBI lineage: Eukaryota > Metazoa > Arthropoda > Insecta > Diptera > Syrphidae > Microdon > Microdon myrmicae. The sequence goes on along the minus strand of OZ007499.1, from coordinate 41,841,064 downwards.
CCTTTGAATTTGTTGATCTCACATAGATGTATTTTTCTGCTGTATGTACATACCGTAGAGGAGCTCTAAGTCTTTCATATACAACGGTTATTGCTAAAAACGAGGATTATAAACAGACAATATTCCCGGTTAAGTATTTGATAATTGCCACAAAGGAATGCATCTAACCAGAATAGTAAAAAACATAATTCTGTGTGTTTGAGTCCTATATTCTCTCTGCTGTATTATACCCAATGAATCTTGTAGATTTTAAGAAAATTTATTTATCTTTATTTACGGAGATATAGTTGTAGTTAGGAAATTTTCAGGTACCTTTAAATATTGAAGCTTGGCGGAAGAAGTGGGAGAGGATAGGAAAGAAATCATAAAAGTTCAGTGGTCTTGAAAGCTGGAACATCCCATATTCGTGCAGTTCGGCTTAAGAACGTTTCTTTATGCGTATCAGCATATCTAAAATTACGTGAATTAATGTATATCATCTGGCGCAAGGCTAATAACCTTGCCCGGAAAAACAAATTATTATGGAAAATTTAAGAAGCCTCAGACTTGTTAAATAAGGTCAAGACCGGATCCCGGTTGTAGTGCCGATGATGATGATGAATGTATATCATCATCATAAAGTTCAGTAAAGCAACGGAAGTTACAATACTTATGAAAATGGGTGGGTAGGATGTATTGTGTCAATGTTGAAATGATATTACTGAAAGACTTGGGTCTGGAAATCCAATGAGTTTTGTTGTAGTTTTTTTTCATCCTCTTGATTACGTGCAGGACGTGCCTGACAGATATGACTTTTGTATCTCTAATATAATAATTTTTCACGTAATCTAGTTAAAGAATTGTGTATATTCTGTTTCGTCATAGATTAAAAAATAAATATTAGAAGGACAGTTTGGCCCAATCAAAATATCCTTTTATTGCAGAATAGAATTCCAACCTACGGAGCCCTTTGGGACACCGTTAAGAAGTACGCTAATTAATAAGCCAAAAAATAGTCTCTAATCCTCATTGAAGTAATATAAGGAAGAGAATTACGACGCTGTGGTTGGGTGCTAAACTCTTTCAAACACTTTTTGAGATACAATCTTCGTTTCACCGAAGACCGGCTTCACTTTAAGGTAATATATGTATGTCATCAGAACTCCTGTTGACCTGGACCCTTTTAGCACTCAGTAGCTGTGCAAACCAAGCCGTTGTCGACCGAGAATGGGAAGAACAAATCCCAAGTTTGTCTCTTGATGACAAATTTGGTCACGTGAATCCTGGTCACCTTAATTAGCATGCAGAACTTTGGACCTCTCCGTTGATCGTCTTGTAAGGAAGCACAATAGATAGTTATTACAATGGTAGGTTTAATTGATGATAATTGAATAATGACAAACTTAAAACATTCGTTGTTTCCAAGAAAGAATGTCCGTAACAAACGCTAAACTAACTGCTCCAGATTTTCTTTGTTCTTTTCCTTACCGCTTATGTCTTGTTTTTATTTTTTGTTGTTTCATTCTCATTGACAATCCGCCAGATGGTCAATGACACCTGCCTTGCAACTGGTATACTGGGACGGTACAAGATTTCTCCAGGACATCCTAGCACACCCAACTGCCAATTCGCAACAGTAACTAAGTCGATTATTTCCAGATAAGTGGAAAATTGACGATGATTCAGACTGTTTATAACCTTCGAGAGGATGAGGAGGAAAAGCACCTATTTGGCGAGTGAAAATGAACACTTCTTCAAAAGAATAGCAGGAATGCTATCTGCGCCATCACATGTAAGTAATCGAATTCATACAAAAAAGATGACTTCTAGGTAGTAATTTGTTAGGGATTGTTGTAAAGGGAAAATATTCACATAGTAAAGAACACAGCACAAAAATACAATCGAAAAACTTATCAGCGCGTTGTATCAAAGCATTAACTTATCTAAATCGTTCCTCTCAATCACACTTCCAATTTTAAGTGTCGCTTCCTATACTTTCCCCACTAATCCGCCCCCACCACCGGCCCCTTCTCTTGCCCTTATAATCAAATTTTTTTCCTAAGAATAAGCTTAGCTTAGTTAAGGTATTATATAAGTTAGTTTGTGAGTATACTCTTTATATACGCCTGTTTTAAGCGGTAGCCCCACTAAACTAAACTACCATTCACAGCTTATGTAGCGAGTTGAGACATCCTCACATACTCGAACCCATGGTTCGATGCATCGGTGATTTGGTTCTAATATTTTCCCGTTTGTGGCGGTGTCAATGGACGCGGCACATGAGATACGATCTCCACACGAACCCGCGAACCATAGTGGACAATATAGCACCAAAACAAAAATACAAAAAAATCATCTGACCGTATATCATAAGGATTAGCATAATAATTCCACAACTAAATTGTTGACGAGAAAAATACTCCATCGTCTACACCCGGTAGTGATTTGATGTGTTGAGACCTCATTTCTAAATTCTGCGGTGATTCTAATTGTCACAGTGTGGGTTTGAGTCACATTGTTCACTGTCGTCTCAACACGCGATAATTGATAGCTCCAATGTGATCTATACAACCGATGAAATACTCCCCCTTAGTCAACCAGGATTTCGAGACTAACTAAGAAAGTAGCCGCTCCGACCAAGTAATCGTAACAAAATCAATAGCAAGGGCGTAGTGTGGCGATTCCAACAGATTACATACATGCAACTGTGGCGACAAACACAATTCTCAGGCCTTTGGAAAAAAAACCAAATACTTACCAATTGTTGGGGCCGCGACCTTTGTGATGAGGCTGCGCCCACCGTGAGCAACGCCGATGAGAATCGTTGAATAAACAGCGGCCAAGGCCAACTCGAGATGATGAACGATAATCGTTGAGCGTCCACCAGAGGATGATCGAAAGATAAACGTTGAGCGTCCACCAGAAGAAGTTGAGCGTCCACCAGAAGAAGATGATCGAAAGATAAACATTGAGCGTCCACCAGAGGATGATCGAAGGATAAACGCTGAGTCTACACTAGAGGAAGATGATCGAAAGATAATCATTGGGGGTCCACAAGAAGAAGATGATCGAAAGATAAACCCTGAGCCTTCACCAGAGTATGATCGAAAGATAAACGGTGAGCGTCCAGTAAAGGAAGATGTTCGAAAGATAATCTTTGAGCGTCCACCAGAGGATGATCGAGAGATAAACGTTTAGCGTCCAGGAGAGAACGATAGAAAGATAAACGGTGGGCGTCCACCAGGGGATGATCGAAACATAATTGTTAAAATTTAGAAAAAGCGACGCTGAAAGTCTCTCAAGTTGGCAAATGAAAGTTGGTAATTTGGTGAATCCGCAACACCAAAAAATGTAATTTATTTATTTATTTATTATTAAAAATTATTTTAAAATTACGTATCAATAAATTAACATAATGACCCCCGCAGCACCCTAACAAAAATATAAGAATTCAACATTTTGCCCGCACACATAAAATTTATTCACAATTACAAAACAATGCACGACAACTCACTATGGAAACATTTGTTATGTATACTACAGTCATGATATAAGAGTGTTATTCCTCTCCCAAGGATAATATTCATCTTGAAAAACGGGGAGATTTGTTACAATTGTTGTATATTGTTATACAACATTTATTATTATTTATTTGGCGTGTGTTTGTTTTTTGATTTAGTTCGTCGAGTTACGAAACGTACCTCCGAAGCCAGATTCAGACGAGTGCTAAGGGTGTCTTGCCCGGTACGTTCGAGGTAGGTTATTGTAGTGATCAGGGATTTTCAAGCACTTACAAGTATTAAACTTGGGCTTCCCCGATCCTACCGGATGCGCCAAAATGTTGTATATTGCTATAAAACATTTATTATTATTTAGTTATATTGTATATTACTTATTTTATTTCGTTGAATTTCGGCTGCTTGAGCCCGTGGTAGTTTTTCCCGACTGGAGGCGTAAAAGCTGTGCTGAACCTCCTCGATGTGTCCTCGATGAGCCGATGGGGCTTTTAAATGAGAAGACCCTTTTTGATTTTCTTTAAGTGTTGATTTATTTTAATAATATCAATTGCACGCTTTGGCTGTCGGATTCTAATTAATTGTTGCCTCCAACAGGACTCCCTATTTATTCCCCAAAATCTAGTCCGAATCCCACATTCCTTCCCACGATCTCATCGTTCACCTTGAGCAGTTACCCGGTGCCAGCTCAGTCGCAGGCCATGCCTACGACGATGGGAACTGCAACATTGCAATATTGTCGCCATGCACCCTGAGATGGCAACCTGACACCTACTCTGGCTGCAGCTTTACCCCAAGGCTATGGGAAATTTTCGCGCAACGGATCTAGGCGTCAACCGATTCAAGGTGATGTGAACAGAAGGCATGCACTAGGATGGAACGTGGGAATTGCAGAATTGCAATTTTAGCTGTTATTTGATAGAATGCGGGAATTATAGAATTGCAATTTTAGTTATGGGAATGGAAAATGTATGTGTGGTCATAGCATATGCTATTGCATAATGGGAGTTTGGGTTTAGCAAAAGGTAGGTGTGTGATAGGGTTTCACAGATGCTATACGGAAAGAATTCCGTCGACTGTAACAGGAAATTACTGTTGATGCTACACCGAAAGAATTATTAGAAAACCATGCTCTCGTTGCTCTCGCGGTATGCTTAGGGTCATTGTCCTGCATAAATTTCCATGTCACGGGCAATTCTCCGTCTGCATAGGGCAGCATTACATCTTCAAGGACATTAATGTAGCTTTGGGTGTTCATGATACCTTCTATGCGATGTAGCGGACCGGTTCCTTTGTATGACATACAACCCCATAGTATGATACTTCCTCCTCCATGTTTGAGAGTGACAGCGGTGTATTTAGGGTTGAATGCTCGATTTTTTGGCCGTCGAACATATTGCTTTCTATTTGGTGATTTTTGTTTCATCACTCCACAATATTTTTTTCCACTGTAAAAGGTAACCTAGCCTTTTAGTTTTTTAATGATAGCAATGGTTTTTTTCTAGCCGATCTTCCAAAAAGCTGGCTCTCAGTCAATCGCTCTCTAATAGAGTGTGCTGAAAGTGCATTTGGGTCCTCGCAGAAAACTTCCTTTCGTATTTCTTTTGAACTCATAACTGGCTTTTTTTGCAGCTCGAAGAATTAGCCTATCCTGGGCTTCAGTCGTTTTACGAGATCTTCTCCGCCTTGCTATGAGTTCTGTGGTTTTATGTTTTTCTACATATTTTGTAGCATTAAATGCCATTGTTTTAGAGCAATTAAGCTTTTTTGAAATTTCTTTATACGACAACCTTTCATTATTTCGAAGATTTATTATCGCTTCTCTCTAATGTTTTTTGTACAGCTTGTTTTCTTTCCCATATCTCGTTCAAATGTCTTAAAACAACGCAAGAACTTGTAATTCCGTTTATTTTCAAACAAATTATTATATTTACCAACAAATATTTACGTTTAAAACGAAATTATACAAAAAGAAACAAATCGTTCTTAATTATATCGCCAATTGAAAGAGGATAAATTTGACTTAAGAACCATTTTAAACCAATGTACATGTGCAATAACTTTGGTAATTGCTGTTTTACATGAGAATAGAGATGAAGGGAGGAATAGCGGTACTTTTCATGATCGTTGTCATCTCTCACAATAGATGCAACGGTGTTACCAAGAGGTACTAAAATCGTTCTTAATTAGTTCGCCACAACTATATATATATATATATATATATATATATATATATATATATATATATATATATATATATATATATATATATATTGTAATGCATGCGGATAATAAAGCAACAAAAAGCATGCAGACCATAAAACAACAGAAATGCATTACAATCAAACAGAAATGCATCACAATCAACAGTCAGCAACTCCAAAAGAAATATCCAAAAGAAATAAAATATCCCACAGCAGAAAGATCAACAGTCAGCAAGTCCAAAAGAAATACAAAATCCCACAGCGGAAAGGCAAACAACAACAGTCAGCAGGAAAAAAAAAAGAATTGCGAGCAATGAACGACGACATGGGACAAAAGAAAAGTCAGTCTGAAGTTGGAGCTGAAGCGTTGAAGTCGAATTTCTGAAGTTTTAAATTTGATTAAGTTGAAAATTGATTAAGGAATTAAAAGTTTTAAATTTGATTAAGTTGAAAATTGATCAAGGTATTAAATGTTTTAAATTTGATTAAGTTGAAAATTGATTAAGGAATTAAATGTTTTAAATTTGATTAAGTTGAAAATTGATTAAGGAATTAAATGTTAAATGTAAAAAGTTTAAATCAGTTAAAGCCTTTAAAGTTGCTTGCGCTACACGTCGTTGGATAACCTTCACTTTATCTCCGAAGGAAACGCCAGTGGTCGAGGACCCGACTCTATTGCTGGCCTGACGAGGGACTTGTGTGTACAAAAAAAAAATACGTGCATAACAATATATATACATCTCTTCTCTATATATATAAAATTCTCTTGTCACAGTTTTTGTCCTCGAACTCCTCCAAAACGGCTCAACCGATTTTAATGAAGTTTTGTATATATATTCGGTAGGTCTGAGAATATGTTTTTATCTATTTTTTATGCTCATACGAGGGTTGCCTTTTATATTTCGGGATTAGAGAACAAAAACAAATATTGATCATCGAAAATCACTTTATTGTTTTTCAAAATATTCCCCATGAAAATCTATACACGTTTGCATGCGTTTGAACCAATTGTCGAAGCACTTTTGCCACTCTGATTGAGGTATCTCCAACACATGCATTCTGAATGCAGCAACCGCTTCTTCAGGTGTCGAAAAACGTTGACCTCTCAGTTTGTTTTTTACGTACGGGAATAAAAAGAAGTCATTCGGTGCCAAGTCAGGACTATACGGCGGATGACCCGTCAAATCGATGTTTTGGGTGCTCAAAAATGCAGTTGTCGCAGCCGATGTGTGAGAGCTCGCATTGTCGTGGTGAAGAGTGATCCGTCTTCGGCGGTTGGTTTTCCTGATTTCTTGGAAGACAACTGGCAAACAAATGGTTGTGTACCACTCAGAATTGACTGTTCTGCGTTGTTCTAGTGGTACGGTTGCGACATGTCCAGTTTTTCCGAAAAAACAGGCGACCATTTGCTTGGAAGTGCTTCGTGCGCGAACAAGTTTTGTTGGATTTGGCTCATCTTGAAACACCCAGACAGTCGACTGCTGTTTACTTTCGGGCTCATACGCGTAAATCCACGATTCATCACCTGTCACGATGTCATAGACGTGTTTCGAAGCACCGCGACCGTAGTTTTTGAGCATTTCTTTCGACCAATTGGCACGAGCCTTTTTTTGGGAGATTGACAATTTGTGATAAAATACGTCCTGAAGAAATCGACAGTATAATTTCTGCGGAAATTCCAGATCCGTCTACTGATCAAATGCTGTTTGATATTGTCACTGCAAATATGATTCATGGCCCATGTGGCAATATGAATCGTTCATCGCCTTGCATGGCAGACGGGAAATGTACTGAAAGTTTTCCAAAAAAATTCACTGACGATACGATCACAAATGTTGATGGATATTCAATGTATCGTCGAAGAAATCCCGATAATGGAGGACAATCTTTTGTTAAAAAGATTAATAACATAGACATTGACATTGATAACCGTTGGGTGGTCCCATATTCGCCTTTGCTGACCAAAACATTCAATGCTCATATTAATGTCGAGTTCTGCAGTTCAGTGAAGAGCATCAAATGCATTTGCAAGTATGTAAATAAAGGCAGTGATATGGCTGTATTTTGCGTTGAAAATACCAATGTGAATGTTCCTCCGGTGAATAACAACAATGAAATAACGCTTTAGCAAATTGGCCGGTACGTCAGTTCCAATGAAGCTGTTTGGCGTATCTTTGGTTTCCCAATTCATGAACGAGATCCAGCAGTCATTCATTTAGCCGTCCATCTTGAAAACGGCCAGCGCATATATTTCACGAGCGAGACAGCAATTGATCGTGCGATAAATCCACAAAAAACTACACTCACCGAATTTTTTGAATTGTGTAATCGTGCGGATGCTTTTGGTGCTTTTGCACGAACATTACTCTATTCAGAAGTACCACGTTATTTCACATGGGCACCAACAAAAAAATGGATGCCCCGTAAGCAAGGCACACCATTTGATGCATGTCCCGGTTTATTCAAATCAAACACCTTGGGACGAGTATTTACAGTTAATCCAAGGCAGACTGAGTGATTTTATCTCCGGCTGTTGTTGGTTAATGTCACCGGCCAATTGTCATTTCAAGATATACGTAAAGTGAATGAGCAACAGTATCCAACATATAAAGATGCATGCCTTGCACTCGGTTTACTGGAAGATGACAACCAGTGGGAATGTATGCTTGCTGAAGCAGGATTGAACTGTACAGCAAGACAAATTCGTCTACTGTTCGCTATAGTGTTGACTACATGTTTTCCGGCCAGAGCAGAGACATTATGGGATAATCACAAAGATTCAATGACTGATGATATATTGCATGAACATCGTACACGATGCAATGATCTCACGATAGCATTCAGCGACATTATGTACAATGAAGCATTGATTGCTGATCTTTGCATTATTATTGCCAACTGGCCTCTTTGTCATTTCGGTATGCATTCCCCAAATCGAAATGCATCTGATTTAATTAACACTGAATTGAATCGTGAAGTACAATACAATACTACGGAAATGGCAGCGATTATTGCTCGCAATGTCCCACTAATGAATGACGAACAAAGAGCCGTTTACGACCGTATCATGCTCGCAGTTGCGGCAGGACAAGGTGGTTTCTTTTTCTTGGATGCACCAGGTGGAACTGGCAAAACATTCCTTATTTCGTTAATTCTCGTCGAAATACGATCGAATAATGACATCGCATTGGCTGTTGCATCATCTGGCATTGCGGCAACTTTATTGGATGGAGGTAGAACAGCTCATTCAGTATTTAAGCTGCCACTAAATATTAAAAAAAACCAGACGCAGTGTGCAACATAAAAAAACAATCTTCCATGGCCACAGTACTGAAACAGTGTAAAATTATCATCTGGGATGAATGTACTATGGCGCACAAACATTCGCTTGAGGCGTTGAACAGGACATTGAAAGATATAAAAAATAACGACAAACTATTTGGCGGAACTTTGTTACTCCTTTCAGGTGATTTCAGACAAACACTTCCTGTCATTCCACGTTCAACATACGCTGATGAGATCAACGCGTGCTTAAAATCATCGCCACTGTGGCGTAATGTTGAAAAAGTACAACTGAAAGTAAATATGCGCGTTCAAATGCTTCAAGATCCATTTGCTGAAACATTCTCAAAACAAGTATTAGATATCGGCGATGGAAAAGTTACTACAGATGAAACTGGATGCATAAAATTACCGACCGATTTCTGCACAATCATTGATTCGCAAGATGCTCTCATTGTCCAAATATTTTCCGATGTTCACAGACAATACACAAATCATGAGTGGCTGGCAGAAAGAGCAATTTTAGCAGCAAAAAATGTGGACGTCAACGAATTGAATCTTAAGATACAAGATTTATTGCCAGGAGACTTGGTGTCATACAAATCTATTGATACAGTTTGCGATACCACCGAAGCTGTGAATTATCTAACAGAGTTTTTAAACTCATTGGATTTACCAGGCATGCCACCATATAATTTACAACTGAAGGTTGGATCTCCGGTTATTTTGGTTCGTAATTTGAACCCACCACAGTTGTGCAACGGCACGCGATTAGTTATTAAAAAATTAATGAAAAATGTTATTGAAGCCATCATTTTAAATGGCAAATTCCGAGGTGAAAATATATTACTATCGCGAATCCCTATTATACCCACAGATGTACCAATTCAATTTAAACGCCTTCAATTTCCAATTAGATTGGCATTTGCAATGACTATCAATAAGTCTCAAGGCCAAACGATGTCTGTCTGTGGTTTAGATATGAGCACATCATGTTTTTCACACGGACAATTATACGTGGCGTGCTCTCGAGTGGACAAACCATCCAGTTTGTTTGTGTTAGCTAAAGATGGGAAAACAAAAAATATTGTACACTCTGTTGCATTAAGAGACTGATATTGTTTTTTAGTAATATTGTCATAATTAGTGATATGTACATACATTTAATAAATTTAAAAAATAAATGTTTAGTGGTTTGTTTTTTTTTATATTCCGTTATCATCGACAGTGCTCCATGCCTTTTCCACTCATATACCGAATCCTCATACACTTTCAATAAGTTAGTCATTTTTTTCTACCTAAACAATCCCTAGAAATAATGTATATGGCAAAACGAAGTTTGCCGGGTCAACTAGTATATATATATATATATATATATATATATATATATATATATATATATATATATATATATATTTATAGATATGAGATAAATTTATCAACTTTTTTTTTAGTTTTTTTTTTTTATTCAAATAAACATAATTAAAAACAACCAAAGTTTGAAGAGGACATGGAGAGTTTAGCTAGCACCAGTAAATTATAATATAATTATACTAGAATTTAACCATTTTTTTCTACCCTATAATTTAGAATCTAAGAAAAAAAAAGAAAATAAAAATTGCTGGCACAATGAAAATGTCAAGACTGAACCGCCGATTTTATGGTATTTAATATATTATTATTAAAATAGTTGCGTCATTCTTGTATATAAGAGCCGTGGCATGATGCGTGACGTAGCGTTTGTCAACTTTTCAGCGTAGGTTTGAACCATGAATTTGGTGAAGTGATGGAGTGACAGATTTATATGTGTAAATCGCCTGTATTGAAATCTGTTTGTTTACTTGCGATTTGAAATTAAACTAGTAAAATCAACAGGATTATTGTGTTTTCTTAAGGTATCCATGTCGGCTTGTAACACTGAAATTCGATAAAAAGTATCTTGAGCCACCAGCGCACATGCTGTCTCTTTGTCGTGACACTTGAGACGAGATTCATAGGCGCACGAAAGTAATTTTACTATAATAGGAGGAAACTGAAATCACTATAAGGCCTCCGCTTTGGAAGGGTATCGTAGAAACTATTGAATGGAATGTTCACCAATACACTTTTTTACATTCTCTACTTTAATACATTTTGAATTGCTGTTACGTCAATAATTGTTTATTCGGGTGTTCTCATGAAAGTAATGATCTTCAAAGACACAAGCGCTCAAAAGACGAATCACATCCCACATCCTGTGTTTAAGTTCTTTTCTCAACTTCATCACTTAGATTTTTTGAAAATAATGCCACGGAATTGAACGCATCTACATTCATTCCCCAAAAAAGGACTAGGTATACATTTTCCCTACTGCTTTCTAATCGATGAGTAAAAACGCAATTTGTTTTGTGGACTGTGAGGTGTATTACGAAATGCAAGTTAAATTAAAGGCAACCAAGCCTAAGTAATACTCATAAGCTTATGCCGTGGCATACTTAAGACCCTGAATATCTATGCTAATAGGGAGAAGTCTCCTATACAAATGTCCTTGGTTATTTCAATCAACATCTTTACAAGAGTACAGTGCGAATTAAGTTGGAATTTGATGTATCAAATCCTCTGTACTACCTTATTTTCTATAATTTGCCGCATTGCCAAGGATGCCGACCATTTAATGGGACCAGATAGAAGCTTTCAATACCAAGATTCGATCAAGGGCTTTATTCAATTCATCACAAGTTACAGGGTTCAAAGTTGAATAACAATAACAACGACAAATACAGACGTTTTGAAAATCTGTCCAAATTACGCTTAAACTCGCATATCAATTTGAAGAAAGTAAATATTGAAGTTGCCTAAAACTCACAGAAAGAAAAAATCGAAGAGACAAACATGAAGAAGTAATCACGTGTCTGAGTTAGGGCAGAGGAAACAGACGAAACAAAAGTACCCAAATCAATAACTGTGCCGTTGCCGTAGTGGCTGCCAAGTTTATAAGGCATTGAAACCTGTGAATTCAATTAAGGAAGATTTGGTTGACAACAAGGGATTATATGCTACGTGATTCCAAGTGCGGCTGTACCAACTACCTGACGAAGGAGCAATAAAATTATTTAAAAGGAGAAAAATGTCAACAAGAAAGCATATTGAAATAATGGATTTGTTGTGTAGTTTTTGGCGATAAATTTTATACAGAGAAGCGAACCAGCAAAGTGAACATGGCAAAGATCAAGCATTAACGAACATTTAAAATTGTTTTGAAACAAAATCTTCTTCACAATGCGTTTTTTAGTAGTGCCATTTTATTGCCGGAATTGTATAATTCTGACGGGCAGACATTGGCAAATGTACTTTCCTCTAAATATTTTGACATCAATAGAATTTCAGAAGTCGTTGAAAGAAGTTGCGAATTGTCTCTTAAAGTTGAACCTCTTCAAGATGTTCTTCAATGACATAAGCGAAATAATTTCAGTATTTTTCTCCAGTCAGAGCTAATGGAATATAATTAGAAAGTTTCGTAAAGTGAAATACAAATTCAGGGGCTAGCTACCCGTGTACTTTATGTAAAGCAGACAACGTGCCACCAAATGAAGCGCAGGTGTGAACAAACATTCTTTTGAATATAATTACTTCCTCACATCAAGGTTTTTTTTAATTTATTGACGAAACTCTCGCTTAGGCCGCGGAGATGAAAGTATGTGAATTTTAATTATTAATTCTACATGTATTCTATTTGAAATTATTTATTAATTTCTTTTTGACAAGTTTCAAATTGTAGTGTAATCCAAATTCATCAAGTTGATCCACAATCCGCTCGTTAAAGCTTAAAAGTTAATCACAAAAAAAATAATAATAAGAAGAAAGGCGGGAGAAACATGAAAGTCCTTAATCCTGGAATTGGTGTACAGGTATTTATATAAATCTATTGTCACCGGAATTTTAAAGATATTGTGAGAATTATGTTCGACAGCAGACTAAGATTTAAGTCACACGTACATTCTGCTAAAAAAGAATTGAGCACTGTAAACAAAATGATAGATCGCGCTCAAACTTCTCGTCAGGGTAGAGGACAGTTGTGCCAACATACCGACAAAAAGAATTTCGACAAACTGTTTAAGTGGATTTTTTCTATGAAAAATTGAAATTGAATGTATGTAAGGTATGGAAGAGAAAAAAATTCGTATTCGCACAACCAACGCTATCCTGAATTTTAGCAGACCATTATATAGTAAGAATATTATCCTGTCAGTGTGGTTACATTGATTCAACTGTTGCACCATTATGTGCAGAATCTCTGCAAACGAAACGACTGAAGATTATGGCAAAGGCAAAAAACACGCAAGCTTTGTATGGAGCATCAGTACAACCTCCAATGAAGTCGCACTTGTTATAGTTGGATTATTCCTTTTAGATTTCTTAGCTAGGGATTTACCTCGGATCTATAAAAGGAAACCCACGAGGAATGAAGCACTTGGGGGAATGACGACGATAAATCTATAATAAAGCTATGCTGTCACCTCCCTGTCCATAATGCCAACAGAGTGAAGTGGTTTTTTTAGTGCAAATACAGATTTGCTATACAAAAAATGTACAGATTTCACTTAAGACAAAATGTTAATTTTAATTTACAATTATTCTTGTTACGTTAACTTATTATTGGGTTGTACAACGTGGAATGTCCAATTTTCGTTCAGTCGGAAATAAGAAGTTTTAGAGTGAAGATCTGTGTTAGAACGCTAAATCTTCTTTTTTTATAAAGTAAAGTAGTACGTGTGCTTAACGTGTGAGAATTTTAGGGTTCGTTACAAGTACAGTTTTTTTTTCTAGGAATTGTTTACCAAGCTGTCGGCAGTTCAAATTCGAACCCTCTTCCTTTATGAATTTAAAATGGGACATAATGCGTCATTGGCGATGAAACACATTAATGGCGCATTTGGGGATGTAGCGGCAAACGAACTCACTATACGACGTTGGTTTGGAAAGTTCCGTTCTGGAGATTTCAGCCTCGAAAATGAACCACATGGGAAGCCGGAAACGTTAGTTAACGACGATGTTTTAAGAGCAGCGGTGGATGTGGACCCAACGAAATCAGTGTGGGAGATTACACAAAGCATGGGAGTATTTCCAATGACAATAAGTCGACATCTTTCTCTCATAGGAAAGGTAAAGAAACTCGATAAGTGGGTACCCCATGAACTGAAACGAGCCTAAAAAACTACGGGGCCTGGAAATTTGCGCATCGCTGAGATTAAGAAACCAAACTGAAGCGTTTTTGTACCGGATAGTCACCTGTGATGAAAAGTGGATTCCGTATGATAACCGTAAAGGACCTGGGCAGTGATTGGATGCAGGTGAAAAACCAAAACACACCCCCAAGCCCGATCTTCACCCAAAAGCCGTTATGGTGACAATTTGGTGGACATCGAAACGACCGATCCACTTTTCATTTCTTCAACCAGGAGAAACAATCAACGCTACCAACTGTTGTGAGAAAATCGACATATGATATGCCAAATTGGCTGAGAAGCACCCTGCGTTGGTCAATAGGCACGGAACGATCCTTTTGCATGACAATGCTAGACCTCATACCTCACAAGTAAAGGTACAAAAACTGTTGCAGTTGGGATTTGAAATTCTTCCGCATTCACCGTACTCTCATGACATCTCCCCAATGGATCTGTGGGGGTTCGCGTATGTGTGCCTGGACATGGGCACGGATTCACTTTATCCCACCACGTCGCTGGATAAATAATATCAAAAATCCAAACACAAAGGAAAGAGTAGGAGAAATTAAAAGTCACTGGTTTAATTTAGTTGTTCGTTTTTTTCTTTATTTGGTAATATAATCCATTTCTTTTACTTTACATTATAATAAATTATTAGTAGATTTAAATTGAATTGTATTTGTATTTACACAGGAAGGGATCACGACGCAATGTAACTATTGGAAAAGTACGATTCGGCAACTAATACACAAGGAACTAAAGACGTTTTGAGGACTGCGGCGAGTATGTTGGATGGCGTTCCAGATACTTGTGTGCCGTTTGAGGAATGGATAATGACTGCCTTTAAAAGTGTCGTAATTAAATTTTACCCCGGGCGGCGTGACCTAGCACGGTGGTGGTTGAGATGTGACTAATGGGAATTAGAGATGATGATGGGATTTTTCTTTTGCTCAACGATCAGCCAATGGCAATCGCGCCCTCTTGTGTTAGCTTTAATTCTCGACGCTCATTGAGGTGGATAAGTACTTGCGTATACATTCGACGTCGACGGATGTAGAAAGGATGAAGAAATCAAAAGGAAAGCACAATAACCCAGGTTTTTTTTTTTTTTTTTTTTTTTATTTTTTTTTTTTTAATATATCATTTTTTATTTCTTCCTATTATTATAATTTACTTACTTGCTAGACAAAAATGATTAAACTCTAGCTTATGTTACCTTATTTCTTAACTTACTGGTCCCTTGTGGACTCTCTAAGTTACATGCATACGCTTAAAGCATGAAAATTTGTCTTTCGACATTATGGTTATTTTGTTACAATAACCCAGGGTTGATCTGGCTTAGTGTGCGTGTATTAATGCAGTCTCCGAGGTGTTACACTGATCTAGTGCGATGGTGTGGTGATCTCGGAGTGCCTTGAGCTGTAGGGAGACAGAATTATGGAGGAGAGGAAAATGTAGCTGGTGCTATTCACCTGTGAAATGAGATCATTGATCCCAAGCGAATAGAGTGGCCGGGAAAAGCCGAAATGACGCTAAATTGGCTAGGGTAATTTATCGTGGGAACCAATTAAATAATTTGATAAATTCCCCAGCGCAACAGCCCCGTCTGATTCGACTTGTTGTTGCTTACCGACATGATGTGATTTCTGGTGGAAATCTCATGGGCTAGCAAAATGGAGTTGCCGTATGGCAAAAGGGTAGCTAAACTCAATTATGTATTGTCTGCATATAATAATGAGTTTAGCTATACGTCCTTTGGGAAAACAATGATTCTCAGGTGAATAATGTTGGTAGGAGAAATTGGGGAATATATATGACACGCTGTTAGCGGTCGAAATAAGGCTGGAATAGTGGGTTGGTTCTCCATGTAGTATAGAGAACCCCCACAGATCTTTTCCGCAATCTGCTTTGAAGATTGCATCGCCTAAAAAAGTCAACACTTCTACAAAAAAGGAATATTTGACCTTGGAATGTCGTAGATGCCAACGGATCCGATTTTGATTGAATAAAAATTTACAGAAAAATAATATTGGCTTTTAAATGTTTACTATAACATCGGACATTTCATGTGGTACAACCTAATAGCTCTTCAAAAGCAATTTTTGTGCTGCCTTTCGGCAAAATATTTGTTCTACCTTTCGACAAAATTGTTATTATGTCTTTCGGCATAATTTTATTAATTAACATATAATGAAAATATGTAATCAGCGCATCAATATGTTAGAGGTCCTTCTCTTTTACATCTCAGCTTAATTTTTTTTTTGTGGCAACACAACTTTTAGATGTGAAATAAAAAAAAAAAGTAAAAAATAACAAAATGAAAAAAAAAATTGTTAACACTAAAAAAAAAAAAAAAATTAATTAAATGAAGTTAAATCTAGATAGGAAAGGCTACGGGGAGCGTTGCCCCTGGGAGGCAAACTATATTTGGGGACGTATAGTCCTTTTTTCGTCACAAATCACCCGCGACTTGGGATGAGATTGATCTCTTATCGATTTATCTCCTTCACTAATCGCCACACTAAAACGTGGGTGATCTAGAGCATTAGAGATATCGCTATGATGAAGAATTCGTTTATCTCTGGCCCAACGGAAAATCGATTAAATAATTTGGATTCCGGACTTGTCTCGGATAAGACCTTTTCTATTCAAGAAGGGGAACGCTTCTGGCGGAATAAACCCCGTTCTGAAGAGTACTCTCCAGATGCATATCATTGGAATAGAATGGTCCCGAGATAAGATTATTTTTACTGCACATTGTCCTTGGAATGTGACCACGAATAATCTTAATGATGAAATTATCTATCCTGTTTAGTCCTGAGGACTTTATTAGGGTTAAATCTCTTATGTTGCGACTCTGTTATTATATACTGCCTCTAGAACACGCTAAACTGTTTTTTTCTGTTTTAGTTTTTAAACCACATTTATTTTCCTAATTCTGTTTACATATTATGTATAATATTAGGGGTAAATGTTAAACCCCATTTTAAATTACAGTCTTTAAATTAACTTACTGGCTCTATGCGAGCTCTCTAAATTACACAGTATAAATTGATTTTTATTTATGCCTTTTGGCGTACATTTTTTTTTCTTATATATATATATGAACATTAAATAAGTAATATATTAGAGGAACTCCTCGTTTACATCTATATGTGTAATAATTTTTTTTTTTCTATTAAGGAACAAACAAAAACTTCAAAAGGAAACGAAAAGGTAAATAAAAATAAAACAGGATAGCAACAAAATAAGTAATGAACGTAATGTGGGAAGGAGGACAGGGGGAGGGGGAACGAGAGGAAGGAGTGCGTTGCGCTTGAGAGGCATACTATATCTGAGGAAGTGAAGTCCTCTCCTCGTTGAGAAACCACCACCATTTGGGAGATGTTCGATCTTTGGCTGATTAATCTCTTTCACTGATCGCCGTGCTAAAACGCAGGTGGTCTGGGGCATTGGAGATATCACTATCATGGAGAATTCGTTTGTCCCTGGCACCACGGAGAGCGTGGTAAATAATCGGGACTCCATGCACGTCGTGGATAAGGCATTTTTGATCCAAGAAAGGGAATGCTTCTGTGGGAATAAACCCTTTCTGGAGCGTATTTTCCAGATACATATCGTTGTGATAGAATGCTCCCGAAATAAGATTATTGTCACTGCACATTGCCCTTGCTGTGTGACCACGGGGGGGGGGGGGGACTCCGGAGACGGTACAATCACCATGAGTTGTACGCGATCTACCTTGAAGCTAATGTTGTAAGAAAAATCAAGCTCGGTAGACTCCGGTGGGCAGGACACCTAGCTCGAATGAGCGAAGAGGAGACTGCCCGGAAAGACCTTTTGGCAGGATGTATGGAGGAAGACATCGCGCAGACCTTTTCTGCGCTGGAGGGATGACGTAGACCAGGATGCGCAGAGCCTGGGTGTGCCAAACTGGATGACATCGGCTCATAATCGGGACCGGTGGAGAGACTTGCTAAATAATGTCAGACCGAATCCCGGTTGTAGTGCCGATGATGATGACGATAAGGTTAACCGCTGGCTGTTTTCCTTGCTGCTTCTGTTGTTGTTTCTGTTGCATATTTCCCTTTTCCGGAGCTGATTTCACCTGTTTGTACAAATCATTTATTTATTTTTTTATAATCTAGGCGATTTGTTTTTTACACTAACGCGCGCACAAAAAGGGATTTTGAAGTACCCTAAATGTCAGAGCACAATGCGAGCGGATGGAGAAGAAGTGGATAAGGAAAGGAGGTGTCGATGTATATTGGTCTTGCATGTCTGGACATCACAAGGACCAGGAAACACATGATCAGAACACTCCACATTCGTGTGGTTCGGCTAAAGAATCACTCTCTATGTTTATTTGTGCGCTTGAAATCCACTTTCAACGTGAACCGATGTGCATTCACAGATTGACGGGTATCGCGGAAAAATGTCTGAAGGGGCGGAACACATTCAGCAAGTTCAGTTGAGCAACGATCGTGGTAATACCTATAGAAAAGAGATAGGCATGATACGTTGCGCCTGTGTTCTAACGACGGAATTGATCGACTTACGGCTGGGTCCCCAATAAGTTTCACTGCTCGTTTTTGCATCCTATCGAGCACATATCGAGTGCCGTTTTGGATGAGCCTGGCCAAATATGGGAGTTGAACTCTATTTTTGTATGTACGTATGCCTTGTAAATAGTGGGCAGGCTCCTTGGCTTCATCGATGCAAGTGCCGTTCATCGACACTGCATTTACTTTGGGGTTCACCTTTGACGGCAAGAAACAGCATTGAGTTTTTAAGGCATGGAATTTTAATCGGTTAGATAAGCCCCATTGATATATCTTGTTGAGATCGGTATTCAATGTTTCAAGTACAACCTCCTGATTGGTAATGACATTCATAGAGTTTGGTCGGGAACGTTCGTATGAGTATGGGAAACTCAACGTGCTATCATCAGCAAACGAGTGCATTGGGTTGTGAGTAATTGACAAGAGATCATTTATAAAGATCAGGAAGACAGTGGGTGAGAGTACCAAACCCTGGGGAACACCTGCATTAATTTGATGGGAGACAAATTTGACACCATCGAAAACCACTTGAATTGAATGGCCAGAAAGATAGTCTCTTATCCATTGTATCAGGGAATTGTCCACTCCATAAGAATGCAATTTTGACAAAAGGGGTGGATGCGAAACTCTGTCGAAAGCTTTTGAAATATCCAATGCGACTACCTTACTTTCACCGAGGTAGTGGATGGAATGGCTCCACTTTTCGGTAAGGTACGTCATCAAATCTCCTGTAGACCGATTACTGCGAAAGCCATACTGGCGGTCATTTGATTCCAGATATTTCGAAAGTTGACGGTTAATCCGTGTTTCCATTAACTTGTGGAGCATATAAGTTAGTGCTATGGGTCGATAGAAGAAAGGGATGATTTGTCACCATTTTTGGGAATTGGGTGATTGTTCGCTGATTTGCATCTATTTGGGAAACGGCCAGTAGAATAAGACAAATGGAAGAGTTTCCGCAGTGGTTTAGCGAGTGAAGAGGAACATCTCTTCAAGAGGATTGAGGGAATGCCATCCAGACTAGTGGATTTGTTTGCGTGTAGCTCTTTGAGTGCGCGGGCAACATTACGCGTTCGGAAGTGAATCTGGCTCATGGTGTGCTGCTTGTGCTGAAGTTGAAGTGGAACAGATGTGGTATGAGGCAGCGTTGTTTGCTGCAATATGTGCAGCAAGTAGATTCGCCTTCTCTATTGCAGTGATGACTGCTCTGTCATCGACTATAAGCGATGGAATGGATGAAGAGACTGAGTTTTGAATGTTTTTCGCGAATGCCCAGAAGCATCTACTACCAATGGGAGAGTGTAGTATTTTTGGCGATGATATTGCCGAGCTCTTCATCCATATTATTGACTACTGGCCCATTAACGGCCAAGTCTTTATAGTTGTTCCCTGCTCTAGAGAAGTGATGTTGCACCTAAAATTTGGTGCCAACAAAAATAAATAAATGTGGGTAGTCATGGTTCGCGCGGCGTTTCCTTGAAACCTTCTCCTTTTGTTCTTCTTTAAGTGTGTATCCATTGGCTTAGCTTTTCGTTTGCTATTCGCTTTGTTTATCTGTTTGCCTGATGTGCAATTTGTGACAATTTCTATGTTAATGAAAATGTTGTCAAATAATAAACATTTAATTGTCTATGTTTATTAAAGCTGAGCTCTACCCAATTTACACTTCAAGTTCACGGATTGCGTTTCGTTCTTTCTTTTCTATTATTATTTGCTTGTGTGTCCTTTAGCGCAGCGCTAAATAATATTCTTCTCGTATTATTGTGATCATTTTTCGAATGGGAATGTCAATATTCTTTTTACTTTTTACTATGAAGTTGATGGTTATAAATAGAATTTGCAGAGTAGTAAATAAATTAACATCCAATTAAAAATACTCGACTGTATTGTTAGTCTTTTTATTTCTCTATTTGTTTTTGTGTCGGTGATATAAAACTAAGAATTAACATTCGATTTATTTCACGATTTGTTTTTTATTTGTTTTTCTGTCGCAGATATAATATTAGGAGTTTAACAATCGAATTATTTCTCTATTTGTTTTTCTGTCGGAAATATACCCAATCGAATTATTTCAATATTTGTTTTTCTGTCGGAAATATAACAAATCGAATTATTTCAATATTTGTTTTTCTGTCAGAGATACGAGGGTGAATCAAATATAATTTCCTTTTATATATTTATTGGATAATGCTACACACTAACTATACTATCAACATTTTTCAATGTAGTCTTCTGCGTGATCTACACACTTTTGCCACCGATTTGAAAGCTTTAATATCCCTTGTTCGCAGAAATGTTTAGGGTGAGTTGTTAGCCAATTGCGCACGTGCTCCTCGACTTCTTCATTACTTTCGATTTTTTTTTTTGCCTTCAAATGATTCCTTCAATGGTACAAACAAAAAATAGTCACGGGGAGACAAGTGTGGGCTCTAAGGAGGGTGTTCGGGCGTTTCCCATTTCCTCCAATGTATCCCTTGTTAAGTACGCGGTGAAGCTTGGCGCTGTCATGAAGCAGGCTTTTGCCGACTGTAACAACTGACAGTAATAAGCTGCTCTCAAACGGCACGGATTTTGTCATTTGCCCTTGGACGTCGATCATGACTTTCGTTTCGATACGTTTTCGCCACAATTCTGAGACAGAGTATCACCACCAAATTGTGCCTTCAATCGAGAAAAAATATCCGAGTGTTTAACGCCTTCATGTGTTAAAAATTTTATAATAATAATCTGTTGGGCAACAGACGTATGTACCTCTTGCTCGCTTATGGCTGTACTAACTACAAAGTCCGCTATCCAAGCCGATTTCCCTACTCCTCATCAACCAAACACCAGCCACGCACAAGATTATCTATCTTGCACCCTGTTGCCAAAGAAAAAAGAAAATTACCGCTTATATTTGTTTCACCCTAGTAGTTGATGGATACCATTTTCTCATCCTTGATCGCGGTTGGATAAATAAATATATCTCAAATTAGTTATACTTTTAATTTGCTTATTTCATTTCATTTCCTAGGCATCTTGAAATTTCCGGTGATATTTTTGCTTCGCCAAAAGTCACAATTTAAATACCTAATCGTGACAACATTTTACGCACGACAGATAGGGTCGTCAAACAGACTTAATGGGTTAAATAATTGAAATTTTTAATAAATCCTTTATTTATTTAATTATTTAAATTGAAACATTTTGTTGTTTTTTCTGTGGACCTTCACTTATTTAAATTCGCTTTTTCTCTGTTGAATATATTTATGTTTTTCTCTTGGGTTTTATTTCATATCAGTTGTTTACTTGGGTTGACGTCAATTTAATTTGTCTCTTTTACATTTTAATTGATTTCTTTTAGTTTCTCGTATTTTTATATCAGTTGAATTTCACTTATTAATTTTCTTCTTTGACTTTCATAATTTTTAATTCGTTTATACTTTCATGTTTATTTGTTCTTCTTTTTCTATGGTTTTTAGTGAATCCTCAGATGTTAATCCTTTTAGTGAGTCCTCAGATATTAATCCATTTAGGTCTTAACGCGGACTCCTCCTTTGAAATTTGATTTATTGATTTTCTTACTTACTTGATTCCACTTCTTTTTGTTTTCTCAAGCACAGGATTTTAATTTACTTAAAATACTGAGGGTGCTCTGCATTTAGAGCTGGCGTGTTGACCGATATGATGGCCATGTACCTGAATTAGATTATTCATTAAGAGGAATGATTTGTTTTGTTTGTCTAGATTAGTGAAACCGCAGCGAACTTCTACCATAATGTGTAATAGGCGTATATATCAGGTTCAAAATAGAAAAAAATACTGGTGGTTCGACTAGGTTCAGACTGGGTGATAAGCGTTCGGGAGCAGGTCCTCCTGCATGGTACCCGTTCGGTCGACTGACAAGCAAAGGACTGGTGATCGGCGAGGCGGAGGACGTGGGGCAGGACCTAATCCACAGGTACATAATCCTAATTAGTATTAGGTAGACTTAAGCTAGGCATAGTTAGAGTAAATTTGGTCTTAGCTGGATTTAAGTTCAAGTAGGTTTAAGTAGTTTTATTATAAATATAATAAAAAAATGTATATACAACAATTAAGTAGGTTTTTTGTTACTTTTCCCTCAAATAATATTTAAAAAAAAGAAAACATCATACAGTATATGTAGAAACGATTTGTAAGGACAAGAAAAAAAAAGGAAGTTAGGTATTGCGTGCCACTACAGCCTTTTACATTAAAACAACAACAACAAGAGATTATCATCATCATCATCGGCACTACAACCGGGAGAGACAAGAGATTATAGTTTTATGTTTATTTAGACTAAGAAACAAGAAAAATGAAATAATATTTAAGTAAAATAAATAAACGTTGAAAGAAATCTAAGCTAAAAAGTAACCGCGGTTCGATAAGTGCAAGAACTGCACTAATATACACGAATAACATACACGAAAACGAATTCCATCTCAAGCCGCGGATGTTCACTGGTCGATCTAAAACTCTCGCCTCATTACTATCTAATTTAAAGGGTTCACGAAAAACCAGTAGATTTGATTAGCAAACGATATTGCAAAATTGGATTCATTACAATATTTAATCTAAAATTGCACTTATTTTTTTTTTTTTTTTTCAAAGTAAAACAAAAAGCAAAACGCTCATGTCATTGAAGCGGATTGTCACAAAGAACCAACATGCTTGGCTTAAGGGTACATTCTCATCAGTAAGGCCGATAAATAGGCTATTTTCATGTTTTTTTTTTTGAAGAAAGTAATAAATCTAGACACGCGATTTTTGAGGTATATTTATTGTACTTTTAAGTGGCTTTTAAAAAATTTTCAATTAATTTCATGATAGCCCCGTGGTAGGGGCACGTTGCGCCGTGACCCGCTGCGAAATAAAGGACCTCGATGGCGACTGTCCTACAGGTCATAAGATTTATCTTTTTTTTTTTTTTTTTTTTTTTTATTAGACTTCTCTCGGGAGAGGCGAACCTATAGCGTCGAGTGGGCGCCCCGAGATGCCATCAAATAACTGTTGCAGTTCTTTTTGAACAGTTGCAGGTTGTAACGCGTCGGGAACACTCCCGTGGGAAGGGAGTTCCACAGCTTCCCCGCTCTGTAACGGAACGAGTTCTGATACAGGGATGTTCGCGCTGTCGGGAGATGAACCACAAACGGGTGCGATCCGTCGGATTGTCTTGTGGAGCGCATATAGACCGAATTGCGTGGAACAATGCCAAGAATCTCCGAAGAACAGCACCCGTGATAATATCTGTAAAACAGACAGAGGTCAGCCACGCGCCTTCGATGTGATAGCGACTGAAACAAAAAATCGAAAAAGTTTACTTGTTTAGTATGAGTGTGGTTATGGCACGAACCATGAAAAATGAAATCTATCCCAAAATAACAAAATGGCGACGTTTTGAAATTTATGTGCGCTTTTAATGAATGATTTCGTTTTTTTTGTTTATAAAAAAATCAATTTACAACGTATCGGCATAATTATGGTTCATGCGATAGAGAGTTCAATTACGCATATTAAAAAGAAAAACATTAAGATTCGTTGAAAATTGACTGAGTTATCACAGTCGCCAGCTCGAAAAACGTTGTATTTCAGAAAACGCGTTTAAAGTTTTAAGTGTAGTTACTACCTCTTTGACTCAGTCGGCTCGGAGGCTCATAACTTTTTAACCGTTACGAACTCCTTTTAACATGATATTCTAGACAGTTATAGCTATCGAATTCCGCAAAAAAAAAATTTGACCAAAATTTGACCCAACTGATGAGAATGTACCCTTAAGCATATGACATTATAGCAGTTGCGCCATTGAATCTGCTACGTTTATATTTGATTCACCCTCGTATAATATTAAGAGTTTAACAATCGATTTATTTCACTATTTGGTTTTCTGTCGGAGACATAATATTTATCGTTCGACTTTTTTCTGGCTCCTCGTTATCGAGTTTTCTCGCCCGCAGCCACTGACTTCTAGATATCGACTGATGCGAAGCCGCCGGTTCTTTTGCTTTGTTTTCACCCACCGTTATTCCGACTGGAACATATGTGGCGGCCCAGCACAAACCACAACCTCCACACAGTCGCAACCCCCCCGCATATGAATGAAGGGAGATGGGAGCGAACATACAGGGTAAAGTCTATGCTTTCAACCCGGCGAATGCCAGGACGATCCTTGTCCCTGTTCAATTCAAGTTGACACGCAGTCTCCATGTGACACCCCTGGATAGCTTCTTCGGGATTCAACCTTCTCCCTGGCTTCGTTATAGATAAAACCTGATCTTCATTCATGGTCAGTGGCTCACTATTTAATGTTTTTGCTCAATTTTTTGTTTTGCCTTGTTGCTTATGTGTTTTTCACGAATACACTGACAAGTTCTTATTTTTATTGAACGTACGAGGGTCTCTTGAAAAATTTCAGACCTCAGCGTGAAGTTAGCAGCACTCGTCAATAAAAGTGAATGTAGTTGTGCATCTTTTGACAGTTACTCACCAAAATTTCAGCCATTTTGGAAGCGCAGTTTTTATTTGACAGTAGTTTGAATGAGTCGATGTGAGTGTTTTTTGAAAATGGACAAGATTGAGTTTCGAGTCGTCATTAAATTTTTGTTTTTGAATGACAATACGCCTACGCAAATCAAAGATGAGTTGGACTCCGTGTATGGGGACTTTGTGCCATCATTTACCGCAATGAAATTTCGGGCAGCGGAATTTAAACGAGGCCATGAGCGCTTGGGGGGCTCCTCGATAGTATAGTAGTTAGTATACCCGCCTGTCATGCGGGAGACCGGGGTCCGATTCCCCGTCGGGGAGCGCCTGGTGCAAGACTAATGACCTTGCCCGGAAAAAAACAAATCATTATGGAAAATTTAACAAGCCTCAGGACTGGCTAAATAAGGCCAAGACCGGTTCCCGGTTGTAGTGCCGATGAGGTTGATGATGACGAGAGCTTGGGAGACGATGAACGTTCAGGAGGTCCAAAAACTGCAACAACTGACGATAACATCGCTACAGTTTACCAAATAGTGTTAGACGACCGCCGAATTAAAGTGAGAGACATACCAGAGGCTATGAAAATGTCCAAAGAACGTGTTTGTGACATATTGAATCAAGATTTAGGCATGAGAAAGCTGTCCGCGTGTTGGGTACCGCGTATGCTCACGTTAGACCAAAAACGTGTTCGAATAAACATTTCCAACGCTCTGTTGGCGCAGTTTAGGCGCAATAAATCCGAGTTTTGGCACCGATTAATTACTGTCAATGAAACTTGAATACACCATTATACGCCCGAAACAAAAATACTGTCAAAACAGTGGACTGCAAAGGGGAATTGGCTCCAAAAATAGCAAAAACAGTTTTTTTCGGCTGGGAAAGTGATGGCGACTGTTTTTTTGGGGATAGTCGTGGAGATCATCTTCCAAAAGGAACAACTATTACAGGAGCATACAACACATCATTACTAGACCAACTGAAGGCAGAAATTGCGAAAAAACGGCCACGTTTGCAGAGGAAAAAATCCTGTTTGACCAAGAGACCGCGCCGTCTTATACCTGAGCGGTCGCTATGGCGAAAATCTACGAATTGCCGTTTGAACTGCTTGACCATCCATCTACCCACAAACGACTTCTTTTTGTTCCCTAATCTAAAAATTGCGCTCGGAGGACAGAAGTTGTCGTTATTTTGCAGAAAAAATGCCAAGTACTATTTGGACAAGTTAGAGAGATGGGAACATCGCTGGGAGAAGTATGTAGAGTTACAAGGAGACTATGTAGTAAAATAAATAAATTTTAAGAAAAAATGTCTTGTATCTTTGTTAGGTCGGAAACTTTTCAGTTCACCCTCGTTTATAGGTTCGTGCGTATTCGTTGTTATACGTCCACACTCCACTTTTATATCCACACTCCATATATATATATATATATATATATATATATATATATATATATAGATATATATATATATATAAGGTCTGAAATGTGGGTTGGTATATATTTTAGATATTATTTAATTAATCCATTAATTAATAAATGATGAGATAACTTACTAAAATAAATAATTAATGAGCTGGAATTAAGCATATGTTTTGAAAACATAAGACAGAAATAAAACTTTCTATTAATTTTACTAATTTTAATTAATAAAATATAATTAATTTAATAAAGCTTCAACCCTAAAAAAAATATTAAGTAATTCAATGAAAAATGCAAAAATCTTTTTCAAGCCAAATACATTAATTTATCATAACGAAATCGAGGAAGAGTTCCTCGAACCCAAACAAATAAAAAGGAAATAAATAATAATTTCAAATAGAAAAAAAAAGATAAAACACCCCCCCCCCCCCCCCCCCCCCCCAAAAAAAAAAAAAAAATATTATTCTTATGAATAAAATTCTTGAATATTCTGATAAAAAAATTAAAGCAAAACCTCCTCTTCTATATTCAACATTAAACCCAGAAACTAACTCCGACTATCCTTCAGCAAAGTCAAATGGTGTTCGATTAACTTCTGCCAAAGAAATAATTGATAAAGGAAATAAAAAAATAATAAATCATAAAAATTTTTGATAATAATAAAAATTAATTATATTATAATTTATAATTAAAAATATAAATCTTAATAAAACTAAAGCCAAGCTCACTTCATAAGAAATAGTTTGAGCCACAGAACACTTTTGGTGAAACATGCAACCCATGTGTAAGAGAGCACGTGCGGTTGAGGACGAAAGTATGCCTGGGGAAGTAAGGGATTTACCTTACAGTGTTTTGTTGGGTTCGTAGAACTGCCACAATAGAATTTACAGATTTGGGTGAGTTTAAAGGTTAATCTGAGGCGCCAGAAAGTAACATGCTGCATGCCTTAAATGGAATTTTCAGCATCCTCTTATCACTGTTCCATTCTTTCTCTGACCATGGAACGAACAACATTTCCCGCCACTCGTCAACGAAAAAAACGAACATTGTTGTTCGCATGCACGCGTGTGTATGTATCTTCCTCATATGTATCTTCCTCATATGTATCTTCCTCATATGTATCTTCCTCATATGTATCTTCCTCATATATATACTGAAAAATTCATTAACAAAAATTACTAAAGCAGCAAAAATTACTAAAACGCCACGCGGCCAAGTATTGGACAATACTGGTGATCTTGTGGGGGTTCTCTATACCACATGGAGAACCAACCCACATTTCAGACCTTATTTCGACCGCTTTCAGTGCGTCATTTCAACCCTTATACCCCCTACAAGCTATTCCACCTGAAAACAATGTTTTCCCAAAGGACGCATAGCTAAACTCATTATTCTATGCAGTCAATGCATAATTGAGTTTAGCTATCTTCTTACCATACGGCAACTCCATTCCTCTAACCCATGAGATTTTCACCGGAAAATGCTATTCATGTTGGTCGGACCAAACGACGCGATTGCATCATTATCCAATGGCTTGGGTAATTACCGAATTCCTTAGCGTGTTTCCCACGGTAATGTAGTGCTTTATTCTGTCGTGGTAGCAGTGTGCCTCCTTACACGGGTTCGCTACTAGGGACCCCACACTTCGGACCCACTCCTATAGCACTTACTCACGCAACAAAAGGTTTCGTTCGATGAGAGGACTTAGCTACCTGCCCCTTGGTGAAAGATACGAGATGTAAATTAACTCAAATAGTTATTTCCTTTATTCAGTAGTACTAATACATAACTCAACCATTCCACTGTATACTAGCTAGTCAATACACTTGGTGCCGATTAATAATTCAAAACAAAGTTATATTCTATTTACAATATAGTCAGTGCACTTGGTTCTAATTAATAAGAAACTAATTTAACACAATTTATCCACTGAATATTAGGTAGTCAATGCACTTGGTGTGGATTAATAATTCAAAACAAATTTATATTCTATTTACAATATAGTCAGTGCACTTGGTTCTAATTAATAAGAAACTAATTTAACACAAATTATCCACTGAATATTAGGTAGTCAATGCATTTGGTGTGGATTAATAATTCAAAACAAATTTATATTCTATTTACAATATAGTCAGTGCACTTTGTTCTAGTTAATAGGAAACGTAATTTAACACAATTTATCCGCTGAATATTAGGTGGTCTATGCAGTTGGTGTGGATTAATAATTCGAAACAAATTTATATTCTATTTACAATATAGTCAGTGCACTTGGTTCTAATTAATAAGAAACATAATTTAACACAATTTATCCACTGAATATTAGGTAGTCAATGCACTTGGTGTGGATTAATAATTCAAAACAAATTTATATTCTATTTACAATATAGTCAGTGCACTTGGTTCTAATTAATAAGAAACGTAATTTAACACAATTTATCCACTGAATATTAGGTAGTCAATGCACTTGGTGCGGATTAATAATTTGAAACAAATTTGTACACGGTTACAAGCTAATCAAAGGCAAGACTGATTAATAATTTGGAATAGCGTAGTTCTTGTCACGTTTGCACTCGCAGATTGTTAACAGCAGACTCACCATGACCGCCACCGGAGCAACAGAACCATGAAACATTCCTTTATTGCTCCGATGGCCATATATGGTAATTTTCATCTTTGAGTTTTGTTTGAAAACGACAGAATACTAAATTCTATCGCTTCCATACTAATAGGGGATGATTCCCCCATCGGTCGCAGGAAATATGCGCACACACACAGTGATCCCCTTGGATGTTCATGCTGTGTGCGCGTGACCAAACGAAACGTGGATTAAGGAAATCCATTAGAGAAACTTGAATTGGCATGTCTGCAGCTGGTGCAGCACACACCGTTGAAACATATTTTAATGTTTGTACTATCAGCGACTGCCTTAGCAATTTTGCTGATCGTGTACACACTGGCGGCAACCTCTAGCAATCGGGATCTTGCTAGGAAATTTCCATTTACAGAACCAGAACGCCTGGGCTGACCGCCGTATGCTACGATGTATCTGCCGTTCATGTGGCCAACCGTTGTCGCATGGTTTAGGAACCAACGTACGAAATATATCCTGCGGCATGGTAGCCGCCTTCTTTATGAGACATTTCGTTGATGCAGCCCGATGTATGTTGGTTGCTAGGTGTGCGACCAATTTACCTTTCTTATAGAAACGCTTGTACTGCTGATGGTGTTTTACCTCAGGGCATTTAAGCATTTCAGGGTAGGTTGGTCGTTATGCGCAGGTAAGTTATGCCTTTTAAGTTTCTACATGGCCTGGTGGGGGTTTTTAAATGGGGCAATGTGAAGATGATAGGTGGCGTTCAAAGGAACCGCCTCAGTAATATTTCCCAAGCCGATGTAGCGTCACATTGACTTCCCCCAGACACTCTATTCGCTGGGGATCAATGATCTCTTTTTACAGGTGAATAGCTACAAAACCTGTTCCGCCTCCTTCCCACTTTTATCTACCCCGGATTCATTGCACTCTGAGATCACCACAGTCAACGCACTAGGGCAGTGGGTCATCCTCAGAGGCTACATGGGAACAAGCGCACAAGCTAAGTTAACCCCGAAGTCATTGCGCTCTCTTTTTTGTTCTTTTCATCCTTCGCATGCCCAGCGGCTGTCGAATGAAGGTGCAAATATTTATTCACCTCGCTGAGACATGCAAATGAATGGATTCATGAGAGAGCGCGATGATGATTGGCTAATAGCCGTGCAAAGTCGAAACTCCAATTTTCATCCCTAATTCCAATGAGTCACATCTCAACCAGAGTCAAGCATTAACCTACTTCGTGTGCGCACACGCGTTTTATTCTGAACGAGTTTTACGAGCAAGTCGAAGTTTACAGTCGTTGTACGAGAGGCGGTAAACTCAATTTTCATCGAAGTGAAGTTTGTTGCAATTAATAGGCAATTCTGAAGAACAAATTTATGTGAGCATACTATTAACATTAAAATTCCAATTCAAGACTCAATTGCTGTCCACTAGTGTTACATTCAAACATAAAATTAAATACAGAAAGTGATCCTGTGGAATTACCCATATGTATTAAGAACCACCATCAGCGAGTGATATGTGTATGTACTGATATAAAAATTAGTATAAATAAAAAAACATTAACCATAAAATAACCCTGTGCGTTTATATTCATTCTTCTTCCCGTGAACAATTTTTCGGCGGACAAGTGTTTGGGGATAAAGTGAACCTAGCGCCCGTGTTTGGCTACAATACTTTTTACTCCCACAATCTCCTCTGGAGCCAGCCGCAATTTGGTTTTTCCATCGCGAAAAGATCGCCGTAGGTACAGGCTCAAAGATGGTAATTATTTTTTTAACATGTACCATAATGTAAAAACAATTACCTGTAATAATACCCTGGGTAATTAAACACCAAAAGATACCGCCGAGGTAGAAAAGGGCCTAGAGAGGGGAAAGAGAGAACAACTTGACGAATCTTTTTTCGATGAGAATTTTTGCCGTCACGAGATATATTATTCAGTACGATATTAATGTCAACGAGAGGAAAACCTTCGAGCGACGAAGTAAAAAAGAAGTAAAGGTGACTCGAGCGCGAACCAAGGCGAGTGCGATAAAAAAGTCGCGAGTTTAGTTAAGAAAACCAAAAATGTAATAAAAAGAAAATACATAAAAGGAAAAAAATAAAAAATCGAAAACGAGTACAAACGTTCTTATTTCTTTTCTGTGTGGACTATGTTCGGCGCAACATATTGAATAAATCCGCCAAACTCTCATGAAAATGCAACTACCATGTGTCGCAGTACTTGTCGGGGCACAGTGAGTATCAAAATATTTAAACCGCTTTTACCACAACAGTTTATCTCTCCGTCCGCATTGGGAAGAGGGAGAAGAGGGTGTTGAACTCGAGATTTTTGTATACAGCCGTTTCGCTCAATGCAGAAACAACCTGCAGGACAAAGCATCCCATAGACTACATGATAAGGTCACAGAAGGGTTGGACCAAAATCTGCACTCTAGTCATTCTAGTGCAGAATAAGTTAAAAATAAAGATAAAGGTCCCCCACGTTGAAATCCACCACCGTTTATTAAAATTCTTTTTAAAAATATAAATGACAGATGTAAGCAAACCTTGTGAGCAAATCTATATTTTTACACTTCTTTTACTTTGCCGGGTTTTAGTTATCGATTTTTTAAACTGACTTACTTTGTTAGCTACATTAATGAAGAAAATTCACCCAAATTTATTAAAATTGGTTCAGCGAATAATAAGATTTACTGTCATACTTTGGACAGCCGGAAAACAGCACGTCTAATGTTTTTGTGACTACTGACTATTTTGTGAAAAGAGAATGGAAAATACGCACGTACCACGGCTGTAGTATTTTTTTTTTTTTTAAATTTAAAAGACCATTCTTGAAAGTCTAAGGAATTAAAAAACACAACTGCTATAAACTTAATTTTTTAGAAAATATTCGCAGTTTTGGTAATTAAATACTTATTTTACATCAATTTATTACATTCGTAGTTTTAGTAAATAAATACCTATTTTATATCAATTTATTTTATTTAGTAAGCTCATACCTAAAAACGAACAGAGTGTCAAGCCGAAAAGAGTGACAAAAATATCATCATCACAAACGCGAAATAAGGGAACTAAAATGGTTGTGTTCTTTCATTTAACCCTTATGTCAATGACCAACTTTACCGACAGTAGTCAATGACATATAGAAACATTGTTTTAACAGAAACAAATATATTGTGAATATTTTATGTATTTTATATAATTATTTTTTATAAATATAAAGAATTTTGACTATCTGCGGCTACAAAAGGCCTATTGAAATCGGCGCAGAGCAAGGTCAGGATCGGCAGGTGTGTAACAAATTCAGTTATACTTGCTAGAGGGATCTCGAGTATTCGGTTGACGAATAACTTGTACGGTCAACTTTCTATTTATAACTTGCGAGTTTATGGTGAAACCATTCGAATCCGGCATTAGAGAAAGCGTGGTTCAGTCAGCGTCCTTTGTGCATCTGAGCATCTTCAAAATGACGACTTTGTTGACACGTGCTCAATTCAACAGGTAATAATATTAAAATTAATATTGTTAATGTATTTAATAATATTAAATAATTTTGTTGTTGTATTTTTGTTTTTAGATTATGTAATGCACAACGAGATGCCTACTTGAAAAGCATGTGTGGTGAATCTGACGACGAGAGCATAAACCTTTCTGATAGTGATGACGATGATTGGATTCCTGACGAGCGAAATGAAAACGAGGTATCTGATAACGAAGAATATTGCGCGGACGAAAATGATACAACTGAAACAGCCATTGACGATTCTGAAAGCGAAAATGACAATGATACGAACGGAGATGTCGACGCAGTTTCAACTGCAGGTAAAAATAATTCTTTTCGTTTTATTTATTAATTTTTCATGCAGAACGCGTTCTTATTATTTTTATTCTTTTTTCTAGAATCAACTGGACGTACGTTTGTCTCGAAAGATAAAACTGTATGGCAAAAAACACTTCCTAACACAACTCAAACTCTCCGTCACAATATTGTGAGACAAAGAGCTGGTCCCCATCGCTCGACCGAAACACTCTCAGCGGCTGAAACATTCAAAAGGATTCTTACTCACGAAATAGTGGATTTGATTACTCGTTACACTAATCAGAAGGCAGATCTAGTTATCCGAGAGTGGAATGCAAACAATTCAAATCGACCGTCGAGAAAATGTTAATCGTCAAGAGATGTATTCGTTTTTTGCAATTCTAATTGCAGCAGGGGTCAATAATGGAAACAAAAACCATACTACAGAGATGTGGAAAACGTCATCATTCCCTTTATACAGGGCCACAATGAGTATCAATCGTTTTTGGAATATCTTACGTTTTATCAGATTTGATGATGCGTGGACACGAGAGGAACGGTCCAGAGAGGACAAAGCAGCTCCAATTAGTGAGATCTGGGCAATATTGAATGCAAATTTGTCCGCTCTGTACCGGCCCGGCACAGAACTTACCATCGACGAGCAGCTGTATCCGTACCGTGGGCGAACCAAATTTACGCAGTATATTCCAACAAAACCAGCCAAGTATGGTATCAAAGTGTGGTGGATTTGTGATGCTGAAAATTCATATCCTCTGAAAGGCATTATTTACACCGGGAAAAGTGGCAATGTTAGAGAAAAAAATCAAGGTGAAAATGTTGTCAAAAAATTAGCAGCACCGTACAAAGGGAGTGGAAGAAATATTTGTATGGACAATTTTTTCACGACGTTACCGCTCGCGAAGCTTTTATTGTCGTGGGACTTGACTGTCGTAGGAACCTTACGAAAAAATAAACCCTGTATTCCAAAGGAGATGGCTGCATCAAAGGATCGTGCAGAATTATCCACACTGCTCGGCTTTCACGACAAAACGACGATTTGTTCGTAAGTGCCGAAGAAAAATAAAGCAGTTATACTGCTTTCGACGATGCACTCGAACATGGCAGTCGCTGACCGCGCACAGAAAAAGCCCGAGATTATTTTGCACTATAATCGGTACAAAGCTGGTGTTGATACAATGGGCCAAATGGCCGACGAGTGAATAGGTGGCCCTTGGCAATGTTCTTCAATGTCCTCGATGTAAGCGCACTCGCGGCGTTCGTCATTTATAAAGAGAACAACTCCATGCTGCCGAAAAAGACGAACGCCCGTCGTATGTTTTTGCTCCAATTAAGCGAACAACTTGCCCTGCCAAGTATTCATGAACGCTCGGAAAATGTTCAAATCATGAGGCATTACTCAACAAAACTTGCAATCGAGTCCATCATCGGCAAGGTTCAGCCGCTCGTGCCGACGACCCAGACAGCATGTCCGCCCCTGGATAGTACAGGAAGAAAAGAGGTCACTGGTTGTTGCCACATTTGTTTATCGCAGGCTCTGAAAAAGCGGCGAAAAACAAGAAAGGCGTGTCGGCAATGTGAAATGCCGGTCTGCGACGAACACGCAACTACGTTGGTTGAATGTAATGCATGTCACAGAACTCCTTCTGAATAAATTTGTTTGTTAATTTATATGCATTTTTATTGTTTTTCATTAATTATTAGTTATTTAAATAGTTAATTATCAATAGTTAATTATTAATTAACTATTTAACATTCAATTTTGCATCATTCTTCATCATTCTCAATGCTTTTTAAATGGGGTACCCGGGTACCCGGTCGTGGCTCAGAATACAATTTTTTAAAATGTCAATTTGAAAGTAAAAAAAAATGTTTTTTCATTGAAATTTCGTAATTATCATTCAGAAACGTTTGAATGGAGATGATCTAAGACATGGGACCGAAATTCGTCTACTAGGCCGAGCAATCGTGAAATTGCGACCGGGTACCCGGTCATTGACATAAGGGTTAACAGCAGTAGTGCATTATAGCAAACTTAACCCCTACCAAACAAGTTTTACCAAGATAACAGTTAATTATAAAAAGTATTGTAAAGAAAATCACCCAATACTTAGGCATGTGCCTACTTACATAAAAACATAAATAATGCAAAATAAATCAATTACAAAAAGAAAAATTAATAAATAAATAAATAAACACGTTCTATATTACAACCCGTCTTATAATCACAACAATGCAAATTCCCCAGATACAACGGCGGCATTCAAAAAAAAACCCTGTTTCCGTTCAACTATGCCTTGAATTACAATTTGTCATTATCCTTTCCATTAGTAATGGATAACGAAAATATAATAGACCTCCAGCTATATCCATCACAGTTTATCGTTTGATTCGCTTTAATTTAAACTTACCTCAGTTTCCTGTGTTGCATTACAGACACAATTACAAGCATATTCCCAAACACAGCCGCCAGTATTATGAAACCTATGACAAAGCATTTAAATATAATGAATGCCAGATGTGTTTCGAACATTATAGGAACTGTGGAGTTCGTAGATCCGTCCATAGCATTGCCATTAAAGTTCATTTGTTGAGTTTCTAGCGGCGTTTCTACAAGAATACCATTTCTACCAAGGACTGCTACAGTGGTTGTTGTAACAAGTGTTGTGGTTGTAATCGGAGTCATAGCAATGAAGACGTTATGTTATCCTGTTCTTATTTGTTTTGCTCCATATAGAAGATGAACAAATTACATAAATTCAAGCTGTTGATTTCGACTCTGCACGTTGTGGTATCAGGTTCCACTCTTAGTCTCCTTCTACATCCGACTGTGGACTGTGTGAGATATTCATTTAAATATTTGCCCTTGTTGTTACGTTCTCTGAAAATGAAAAGAAATTGAGACCAAATAAAATTGTATTAGACTTGCACTTCCAGGATACATGCGTGAGTGTCTGTTGAAGTTATCTAACCGAAAAGGAAACACAATTGTATCCGGTTTTGCAACATCTGGTGCGGAATCACATGTCAGAAGATTAAAAAATACTAACGAAACCTTGGAGACTGAGATTGCTGGCAATCCTTTCACCTAACTTATCCTTACGCCAGTAATTGTGCGTGACATCCGCGGCCGGATCTAACTGATTTTAATTTTAGAAAATCAAATAAAGTTTCATACAAGTGCCTTCTTCCTTCTGCAACTTTTTGAAACATAATCTTCTTAAAGGGTAAGTTGGGTTATGACGTCAGCTTTTCATATTTTATTCATTTATATCCTTTTCATTATTTGAAATATATTCATAGAGGATATACAGCCAGAAGAGAGAAGCAGGCATTTGTGGTATCAATAACGAAATCAAACTTAGATCCATTGACCACTTCATTTACGTTTTGAATAGAAAACGGTCGATTGTTCATTGTAGCGTTAAAGGATTCTGGAAATTGTTTTATCAGCAACACGACCTTAGGACGTCTGCCCAAAAGTTATTATTTTGAAAACGATTGCAAACATTAGATACGGATTTTCCATTACAGCCTGCGTTCCAATTTTAGAATAAATATAATTCTGCTGTTTGCGTTATTTTCTCTGGAGATGGGGTTTCAAAAAATAACTAGGATTTGTATTAACCGTACGTGTGGAAATAAAATAAAAAATACGCGTATAAAAACAACCGTAGAAAAATCTAAAAGGTGCTCTTAAACTTGATTATGAAGGACCCCCGGGGAGGAAAATAACTTCTGGCATCCCATGACACCATCGATGAAGGCAGTAAAAAGATTCTTAAATCGTTATTTTCAAATCACATAAGTAAAGGTTGATGTATATTTTTAAGGGAATACTCTGTACATAATGATATATGTGTAGGAAGCCGTATATTGTATATTTTATGGTGTAGCATGTGGAGCATTACTTCAATTGAGCTCATATTGAAATGTTCATTTCGCAGAGATATCGTTACGGTGCGCTGAATAAACAGCAGTCGCTGGTTTGATAACTTATATCATACAGAAACCAACTGAATGCTTGGCATGCAGCAAATGGCTAGGAGCATAGTTAGACGTTTATATCCAGGGACTCGGGTAATAGTGACTGTGATGACAGACTATGATATTTAATTCAAGTAAGTTTATTTTAGAGGGATATTCACCGAGAGAAAAGTAAACTCAAGATTTTTCATATTCGGAGTCTGGAGACCGTTGAATGGAGATACTGCAAAAGTTGTAGTGTTTATTTGAAGTGAAAAAAAAACGAAATTCCTGGACAGCTTTATCGAAAACGGAACAGTCCGGCCAACGGAGCGGAAAACTGAAGCGGTTAGACGCTTTTCCGAGGCTCAGAATATCCGACAAGTGCAAGCTTTTGGGGACTAACGGGATTCTTCGTTCATTGATTAAGAAAGGATTGCGCGATCTTTATCAAACCTTTTGCCAGCAGATGACAAATCTAATTTTGGAGATGCTAAAAAAGAAGGTTTCCAACTACTAGAGACGTGCCTAAGCCACAAACCTGTGCTTAATTTGTATCGAATCGAAGCTGAGACGGAACTCCATACGGACGCATCGATGTATGGATACGGAGCCATCCTCTTGCAACGCGACCAAAACGATGGACCGCTGCATCCAATATACTTCGCTAGCGATAAAACAACGCCGGTGGAGGAGAAACATTCGAGCTATGAAGGTTGAAGTTTTGGCAGTTATCAGGGTACTACGGCGATTTCGAGTATATCCGTTGGGTATACATTTTATAATTCTAACCGATTGCAAAGCCTTTACAATGACGATGAGCAAGAAGGTTATTTGCGTTCGACTAGCTCGATGGGCATTGCTGCTAGAAGAATTCCAGTATTCGATAGAGCATAGACCGGGGCGGGGCATGAAGCACGTCGATGCATTAAGCCGAAACCCGCTTCCCGATGGCTCGATGGCTGCACCTTGCAACGTGGGTTGTTATATAAAGATGTTGGTGAAGGGGTGTGCGTGTAATTCCGAAGTCAAGGCAACTACAGGTGATACGAAAAGCCCATGAACGAGGCCATTTTGGGATCAATAAGGCAGATACGTCCAGAATGATTGCATGATACCTGATTTAAGGGTTAAGATTGAAACGGTAATTCGGAACTGTATTTCGTGTATGTTGGTCGAGCGAAACCGAGGAAAGCGGCAAAAATTCCGGAATCCTGTGGAGTAGGACAGTGTGCCCCCCAACACCTGCCACATCGATCACCTGGGTCCACTGGAGTCAACCAAGAGGTCTTAATCGCACATCTAGGTCATTGTGGACACTTTTTCCAAGTAATTTTGGCTGTATGGCACAAAATCGAAAGCATACGCAAAAGTCGTCTGCCATTTGCGAAGGCAGTCATCTATCTTTGTAAATCCTCGGAGGATCATTTCCCTCAGGGGTACCGCGTTTACTTCAAGGGAGTTCGTGAGCCATTGCCGCGGAGAGGGCATTGAGCACGTTCTGGCAACTACGGGGATACCAAGGTCCATGGGCCAAGTTGAAAGGTTGAACTGCACTCTATTACGAAGCTATCAGCTCCTAAACCAAGTAAATGGTATCGGTACCTGGACACGGTACAAAGATGCTACAACGCCACGCTGGATCGGAGCATAGGGATATCACCATTCCGATTAATGGTCGGAGTCGATGCTCGTTTAAAGGACGATTCGCAGATTAAGGAGCTTCCGGAGGAAGAATTGATTGCCTCACTCCGCAAACAGACAAAGGAGAATATCCAAAGCATTCAACCCGAAAATAAAGGGAACTTCAATAAAAACAGGAAGGCGGCGTTCCGATATCAACAAGGCGATACCGTCGCTATTCGTAAAGTACAGCAAGGACCTAGGTTAAAGCTCGCACACAAATTCCTTAGACCGTATGAGGTTTTCAAGACCCCGCGCAGCGATCGCTACGTTGTGCATCGGATAGGAGAGAGTCTGGGCTCCAAACAGACATCATCCGACTACATGAAACTGTGGGGAGGAAGTATGTACCAGTCACGGGCAGTAGATTCACTTCCTACTCCATCATAAATTAATTGTTCCTACGAGCACTACACGATTCCGCCGAAACCAAGGAAACACCAACACAGGAAGTAGTCCGAGAGAAATAAAACACTAGTGTTGGTTGGTGATCACCACTTTAAATTAATTTTATTGTTTGTTTCTTTATTTAACGATAAAAGGATCTTATATTTCACTTAGGACTTGTGGAGTTCTTTGTTTATGTGAGAGGTTACTGGGAAACGAATCCAGAACTATGTAGGATAAAAGGAATTTATGGCCTGCGAGTTCAACTGAGTAAACAAGTTGCAACTCATTAGATGGTATGTGCATTTGGGATACTAGGATGATTGAATTGTTTGCGTATCGCCATAATGTCTGCTAAAGGACAGCGGTCTTTTGTTTCCTCATGGTGTGAGTTAGGGAAATAGTCTCAACGTGGATGGTGCTAATTACACGCAGCGGGTGTTGGACTATTTATCGCTGGCTAAAAGGGTCGACAGCCAATGTGTGCATAGATAGTTTTTATGTTCACATATTGAGGCTGGAATTAGCCAACTCAAGCGTAAGATTCTCTGGCACGCGGTCGTATGATATGCGAACCGATGAATTTTATTACAGGGAATTTATACTAAGGTAAGAAAGAACTCTTACAGGAACTGTATGCGAAGAGATGCAAGAAAAGGTAAGAATTCTTTTACTGAAGCGTTTTAGTTTATACCTTAGATAATCCTAGATGCCTAAAGCATTTAAGGTGCTAATGCGATTGCATTAGCGAAATTATGTGATGGGATGGGAGTTACGGGATTTTGTTTAGGTAAGTGAACCGTGGGGTTTGGCGGAACCGCCACAAAACCATGGGCAAGCGATGACAGTGAGGATCTAGATGATGAAGGCGATGAACATTAGGGTTGAATATCCAGTCAGGGAGGCCGAGTGTGGAATAGATATGACGAAGGTGAATTTGAGATCAACTTTCACTAGTTCACAGTCACATCGCAACAATGGAGACAGGCCGAATTTTGTTTAGTCTTATATGTCTCCGTCACATCGTGACAATGGAGACAGGCCGAACTTTATTTAGTCTAATATAATTCACAGTCAATCAGGGCATGGGACATGTAAAAATAAAGAAACAGTTTGTGATTAATTTTCAGCTCAAAGTAATAGTTAGTTCTACAATGAATTAATAAAGTGAATATTTTTGAATTAAAAGTGAATGTTTTTATATCACATATATTATACATTATGAACGAGCGAACATACATGGCAAAGTCTCTGCTTTCAACCCGGCGAAGGCCAGGGCGATCCTTGTCCCTGTTCAATAGAAGTTGACATGCAGTCTCCACGTGACACCCCTGGATAGCTACTTTGGCGCCCGCCAAGTAGTGAACCAATGCATGCAGCGACATCCTGAGAAAGGTTGGCGCAAGGCTAATAACCCTGCCCGGAAAAACAAATTATCATGGACAATTTAACAGATCTCGGTTAAGGACCGGATACCGGTGGAGAGACTTGTCAAAATAGGACAAGACCGGATCCCGGTTGTAGTGCCGATGATGATGATGATGATGTTGATGATGATGATGATAATGATGATGATGATGATGATGATGATGATAATGATGATGATGATATGTCATCATCATCATTGGCACTACAACCGGGAACCGGCATCGGCCTTATTTAGCAAGTCCTGAGGCTTGTTAAATTTTCCATGATAATTTGGTTTTCTGGGCAAGGTCATTAGTCTTGATGATGATATGTACAATACTCAATTATGAAATATGTAAATCCATGCATACAAATATAGTTCACTTCCACACGTGCAAACTTAGTTAAGTTAGCCTACTTGATGTAATCATTATGAATTCTAATAATTTAGTCTTCAAATAGAACTTAAGACGTAACACCTTGTGACACGGTGCATTGTCTTGGTGAAACATCGTGACCGATTTTCAGCATTTTCGTCCTTTAAACGCTCCAATAATGTAATATTTGCTATTGATGGTTTTATCCGCACATCCAACAATACAGAGGCCTAACCTTGCCGGCACACTGTTGTGCCTTCGAACGGCTTTCCCCGGCTGCTCTCCACTCAACTGGCTGCCGATTTCATTCCGGGTGAAATGGTAAATTCATGTTTCATCCATTATCACATATCGACGCAAAAATGTCTTTTATTCAGACTAAACAATACCAAGCAGCACTCTGAATCATCAATGCAATGTTCCATATAACGCATATCGTTTGAAGGTTAGTACTTCCTAAAAGCCATAAGATTTTTCATTACAGGTGCCATCTCAGAGTTAGTCTCGGGAGTTATTGAACGACGTGTGACCTACCTATTTTCATTATATATTTTTCAATCATACCTATTATATATCCTTTTTCTAATCATTTGTAGGTTAGCTCATAAGATACAACAAATTTAACAAAGAGTCTTAAGAGAGATTCAAAAGGAGTAGGATCTCCACGTACTTACCACGTACGTACGTTAATTCCTTCTCCTTGAACGTATTCTCGTCCGACGAGTTTCGCATTATATTTTTCAATCTTGCATTCTTAATTAAGTTTTTCCTTGAACACCTACGGGTTTGTTGGGGTTCTCTATACCACATGGAGAACCAACGCACAATTTCATACCCTATTTCGACCGCTTTCAGCGCGTTATTTCTACCCTTATTCCCCTTACAAGCTATTTCACCTGTAAAACATTTTTCAATAACGGACGCGTAGCTGAATTCATTATTCTATGCAAGTAATGCATAATTTAATTCAGTTACCCTTTCGCCATACGGCAACTCCATTTCGCTAACCCATGAGATTTCCACCGGAAATCGCATAATGTCGGTTAGTAATGGCATAGTCTGACCAAACGACGCGGTTGCATATTCATGCAATCGCTGGGGAAATTATTAAAGTATTTAATTTAGTTCCCATGATCAGATTTCCTACCCACTTTCCCCAGACAGTACATTCGCTGGGGATCAATGATCTCTTTTCACAGGTGAATAGCCACAGAACATTTTCCTCTCCTTTCCGTTTCTATCTTCCCCGGGTTCAATGCACTCTGAGGTCACCACAGTCATCGCACCAGGGCAGTAGGTCATCCTCAGAGACTGCATTGATACAAGCGCACAAGCTAAGCCAACCCCAACGTTATTGCGCTCTCTCTTTTATTCTTTTCATCCTTCACATGCCCAGTGACTGTCGAATGATGTGCAAGCATTATTCACCTCACTGAGACACGCAACTGAATAGATTCATGAGAGGGCGCGATGATGTTTGGCTAATAGCCGTGCGAATGTAAAACTAAAATGTCATCCCTAATTGGGATTAGTCGTTACACATCCACCACCGGTGACGGTTACGACGCACCGTGGCATAAATTATCCAGCGTCGCGTACACGTAATTCAGGCAGTCGATAGTCATACTTTACCGCGGTTGGTCACGCCGCCGTAAGATAAGTCACTATCCAACTACAACCGCGGGCAGTCACGCTACCACTTGGAGGCAAATTTAATTACTTCAATTTTAACCAGTCGAATATTGTCGTTACCCGAGTCACATCTCGACATCAAAGTGCTCATCAGCATTTGGTAAC
The DNA here is from genome assembly GCA_963931805.1 of Microdon myrmicae. Classification (NCBI taxonomy): domain Eukaryota; kingdom Metazoa; phylum Arthropoda; class Insecta; order Diptera; family Syrphidae; genus Microdon; species Microdon myrmicae. The sequence goes on along the minus strand of OZ007499.1, from coordinate 41,798,381 downwards.
ATTTTAATTACGGCGATCACAGCGTAAAGAAAGTATAATATTTATTTAAAAAAAAAACAATTAATAATATTAAGAATAAGTTATAAGTGAAATAAAGAAACGGACCATTTATCAGTTTAAAAAAAAAAAGAAAAACAACGCGGCAGCGTTTTCATTATTTCCTCACAGTCTTGGATATTTTACGAACTTTTATCAACACTATTGGATCAGTGACAAGTGGGAAGGAAGTGCCCGTGTCTTGGCACATCTACTTTGAATCCCCACAGGTTCGTTAACATTTTCACTTGATTGGCTTTTAAACAGGAGCCCATATTTAGCTTTCTTGAAGCATGTTGGTTCTATATTCTTTGATGTTAGTCAATATTCTGTGTCACTTTGCTATGGAACTTGAGATGCTGATACGGTGTCCGGGATTAATTTTTTAGTGACATGGATTTTTATTGAACGACCCTTTTTTCTAGTACGTTCAAATTTCATACAACTACGTGTTTTTTCCACTGGATCACTATTTTCTTGTTGACATCAAATTTCTTCTCCGACGAATTGCCCTTCACAACTTCTTCATAATCCTTCTCTTCAACCTTTTCTCCCTTTCTCGATTTAAGTTTGGTTGTTGCACGCAGGGTTGAGCCGCATAATCTTTCTAAGACGACAAGTCGGTGTTTTCAAAGAATTTGACAGCACGTAGTTTGATAATAATCCTTTTGCCTGGTTTCCACAGTTTCTCCACTCAACGGAGTAACCTACCACGACGTAATTCTAACTGCCAACTTGGTAATACAATTATTAGGTAATAAATATTCAACGACAAATCATTACTAGGTTCATGACATTTGTAACAATTTGCGGGTAGAATATTTTCCTAAACCTACATATTCGGCCTTGCGTAATTCTGTGGATATTCAGCTTTGTTGGCTATTTCGTGTTCTATCAAAATTACAAGCTGCCTCCCTCTTTCACCGAGTTGGAGGCATATAAAACCAAGCACGTCGTTCCTAAACCTTTTTACTTTTCTAGCACGTTTTGTAAGCTTGTACCAAGCGAATTGGTCGTTACCCCCGCCAATTTAACCAAATTTTCTTTCTTCGACGTGCTCTTTTTCCAGATATCATAAGAGTAGTAATCACCTCTTAAAAGGATAAAAAAATACAAACAGAACACAAATATTTATCTACCAATAGCCTTGGTGCGGTACTCAATTTTAATCGGCGTTAAATATTACATCGCCACCGGATATTCGCAAGACAGTGTAATAAAACATCTACTACCTACTATATGAGTACAACTATCCCAAAGTACCGAATGAGCTTGATAAGTTCCATGAATTGGAAACGAGCACTCTATACTTGAGAGAAACTTAGAAGAAAACCTTTAAGGCAGGAGGTATATACAGGGTGGATGTGAACAATGCGAGGGTAGGAGAAGGAAAAACCCGGCGGAAACGTTTAATCTTAGTCGTGATTGACTTTAAATATGAATGATCTGGCTTGTACGACATCCACCTCCAGTTAAGGTAAATGCCGAAAATGAATGAATTTGTTTTCCCCTAGTCGTCATAACAACAAACCACAAAAATTAAATATGTAAAGTCTACTTTAGCGTCCTGCAGTCCTGCATGAACATATTCAAAACAACAAAAGGGCAGCACTTTAAAACAATCATTTTGTGTTAGTTCGCTCTCCGTAGGTAGATGCGAGTATTTCCGAAATTTGCCGGTATTTGAGTTTCATGTCTAAATCAACGAATTGGAACTCCTTAATTGTAAGTGTTGGGGGGTTCTACCTTATGATGATTATACACCGGAAAATTACAAACATATTTATTCACCGTAACGAGCAGGAAGGACACACCTCTAGTTTTATTAGGTTTACTGCCTATTCTAGTTTGACGGCTTATGGTTGGTTCTTATAGATGCGTGAAAGTAGAAAGGATTGACATGAGTAAACACAGAGCCAACATCTGGGAAGTGACAAATTGACACTTTAAAACACACCATTTCTGTTGTCTGGGAAGTGAGTGTTCCTTGAATTATTTATTTATTTTATAAAGAAATTACGCGCGAGAATTTCAACGTTTTTGACAAATGAATCATATCAAGTAATAAACAGAGGAAAACTCTATTTATAATATGTACCACTACATTACAAGCCATTACCCTACCTGAAGGCTTGTTACAGCATTGAGCGCTGGCGTTTGTTATATTTATAAACCATAGTCGAATTTTAATCGATAAAATATTAATAAGCAGATAAAGCTATTTTTGTCACGTGGATAAACGTAGGAATCGGTAACATAAAATCAATTTAGTAAAGTGGCTGTCTGTGTTAAGTGACTTTCTCAATATCGGCCTAAACAACTAATGAACACGGACGTGCCATGAAGATACATTCCTTAGTCCGTTAGGGCAGTAGAACTCTGGTCTGTGTGATTCTGATGTAAAATGATGTCACCTGTTCAACGATGACGAAACTACAGAAGGTTGCCTGGTTCTCACTCCAGAAAAATCATATTATTGTTTGTGGCGCTTTTGAGAGTCGGTTTACTATTTGAATTTTAATTTTGAAGAGTTTCTCTTTTTCATCCACTAAATCTCTGCGAAAACTCTTCTTCTCCTTCTAATCGAACTAATAATTTCCGAATAGTTAGGCAGCACCAAATGTAACGGGTGATCAAAGAAGTAGTATATATTTTATGAACCCCACAACGGCCGCTTTTTCTTTCTGATTCGCACCAAAATGGATATTTGTGTTCAGTATTATTTGGACAATACCCCGAAAAGGTACTCAGTAACATATCGTAAAGAAGTTATTAAAATTTATAACAAAATTAATGAATATATTCGAGTCACGTTTTGTGCATTCCGTGAAATGATTGTTAACATAATCGACTTACAGAGCTAATGTAATTCAAAAACACGAGTCAAATAATAATATTTGTGGTGTTAAAATTACAACCCGTCAAAAATGTAAACGTGTTACTGAAATTATGGATTCTGTGAACCAAAGTCTGAATGAAAGTCTTAACCAACAAACATTGTTTCCATGAACTTGGATTTGAATTTTAAGGCAGATAAAAACCAGTTGCCCCAAGAACCTCAACTAAATGATCGGTTATTGCATAGATATTTTTGCAGATTGGACGTTAGAGCTGCTTGAAACAGATGATTTTACTTTTGGTTAAGTCACATCGTAAATCGACAAAATGTCACTTTTGTAGTGCAAAATCTCACATGGTGTTCCAGAGGAACCTTTGCGTCTACACAAACTAATAGTTTGGTGTGGTTTATAGTAGAGAAGTGACAATCGAGAACGCTACAGAAACATAATTACTATTTGTTTCCCAGTTGAATTAGACGATTTCGATTTGAACACAATGTGATTTCAACAAGATTGTGCGACATGCCCCCCATCTCGTGAGAAAAATTGAACCGTATAATCAAACCGTATACTCGATCTTGCTCAAGATCATACAATATAACTCCATTGGACTTTTTCTCTGGGAATGTGTAAACTCATTAGTTAATCCAATAAACTGCAAACACTTAATCACCAATAGTATTCACGTCATGAAATAACTGCAAATTAAGTTGAAAAGTGCCCAAAAGTTTGTGTTCCACACTTGAATTTCTTTTTAATCCAAAGTAGTCAATTCAATTCAATTTTTATTTAGTAGATAATTACATTTATGGTATATTTTACAACTAGTACTTAAGAGATTTAGGATAGCAATTCCTTTACAACTATAATCTTAAATCTATATAACGACAATAGCACAATTTTAATGAATAACAAATAATAAATTAAGGGAAAACTACAATAAAAAACCCTTATTTGAATCTTAAGACTAATATTGCACGAGCTTCGGTTATTTTATATAGTAATGACCTCGATATAATTTTCATAGACAGAGTACATATGTAGTGATTTAGGATAACGCAAGACGGGAAACGAGAACATTGTCAGAAAAAGAACAATTGACGAAGAAGTTTCGATTGCTTTTGTCAATAAGGAACTCTACCGGTTTAACGTTGGCGTTTTCATGTAGTTCATGTGTCGAATAATGCCATGGCAGTTTCAGCAATATTTTCAATATTTTATTTTGACACCTTTGCAATTTTATTTTGTGTGTGCGAGCACAGTTACACCATACAGGGGACCCGAACAGGAGTATCGCTTGAAAAATGGTTTTAAATATTATAATTTTATTTTCGATGCTAAGCTTTGACTTTCTACACACTAATGGATACATAACTCTTACGACTTTGTTTATTTTGTCAATTGTGGAAGTGATGTGTTTTTGAAAGATAAGTTTTTTATCTAGATTAATACCTAGATATCTACAGTCTTCGGACCAATCAATATCAACTGCACACATACTGAGTTTAGTGCCATTTGTTAGGTAGCAATGATTCCTACATCTCGAAAACCAGACAGCTTGTGTTTTATTACCATTTATTTTTATTTTCCATTTCCTGTAATATACTGCTAGCTTGTCAAGAGCTGCTTGCAAAGAGTTGTAGACATTAGTGAATAAGGCACCCGAAGAGAAAATGACCGTATCATCGGCAAACATAGCTACCTGAATGTTTTCACCTAGACATGGTAAATCTGCGACAAACAATGTAAATAATATGGGACCAAGGACCGAGCCTTGGGGTACACCATGGTGGATTTCGTGAGTAGAGGATATGTCGGTTCCTAAAGTCACAACATATTTTCTCGAACGAAGAAAGCTCTGGATAATTTTAATAAGCGGTATTGGCAGCTTAAGTTTTAGTAGCTTATAAATCAAGGCATCGTGCCATACCGTATCAAAACCTTTTTCGATGTCTAGACGAACCAGTCCCGTTGACTCCTTGTCGATGAATTTACCAGCTATGTGGTTTTTAATGCGCAAGACTTGGTGGATTGTGCTGTGACCACTACGGAATCCGAACTGAAAGTTTGGTAAGATGTTATTGTCTTCCACAAAACGATCAATCCTTTCCTTAATGATTTTTTCTAAGAGCTTACTTAGACAGCTAAGTAGACTAATAGGTCTGTAACTTTCGGGGCTGTTCTTCGGTTTACCGCGTTTCGGGATAGGTATTACTTTTGCTGTTTTCCAACAGTCCGGAAAATAACAATTCTTAAGACAAGCGCTGAAAATGAACGTTAAATAGTTACTTGCAGCAGGTGGAAGTGCTTTGATTAATTTGTTGTTAATATTATCGAGACCCGCAGCCTTTTTTGATTTCGATTTTTTTTATCAATTCTTTAACTTTGCTGATATTAGTTGCGTAAGTACTTTCAGCTGGTGTTTGAGAAAGTACATGGATAGTGTTAGCAACTTCAGCTTCAGTATACGCGTCGCTTAGATGCATAGATATGGAGTGGTTCTTACTAAACGTGTTAGCAAGTAGGTTCGATTTCTCCACTGAAAAAATAAACAACTTGTCGTGAACTTTAAACGGAGGAATACTTGACCCTCTCTTTTTCATAATTTTTGATATTTTCCAGAACGGTTTGCTTGCTTTGTCAAGAGAGGAAAGGTGTTTATTCCAACACTTGTTCCTATATGTTGAGATTTCGTTTTTAATGATATTATTTAAGACTTTAACATTAATTAGAAAACAATCGATTCTATAACGCAGCCATTTTCTTCTTTCAGAATTTCGTAGCCTAATCAGATGTAAGATATTTTCAGGAAGCGGTGCCTTATCAACTGGAGCAGTGGAACATTTAGGTATCGCAAGATCGGCGGCTCTATTGATAACAGAAACAAAATTGTTACATAGGATATCAATGTGCTCGCTGCAGGTTATATAATTTAGGCTGGTATCACCTAGAACCAAGTTCGTGTTTATATATGATTTATAACAATTCCAGTTGGCGGCGGAATAGTTGTGGTATAAACTGAAACGATTTACAACTACTGTATGATTCACTGTGAGGCTGATCGGAAGGTGGTCTGAACTTAACGCATTTAGAGTAAATGGTACTGTGCAGTAATTTGGAATATTAGTGATATATAGATCAAGAGTTGAGGGGTTCTTGTTAGCACTCGCTGGGATATAGATGGGGAGAAGTGGATAAAGTATGGAAAAACTTGGGCTGGATTCACCAACATCTAGTAAAATGTTACCCCAGCTGTTTGCCCTAAGACAATTCCACGACTGATGTCTGCAGTTTAGATCACCACCAATAATTACCTTGTTTCGAGTGTTGACTCTATACAATTTTTGCAGATCCCGCTTAAAGTAAGTAGATTTCTCAATGTTTCTATTTCCTCCAGGGAAATAGACCGAAAAAAGACTCACCTTGGAGTTGTCACTTAATGTTACATCTATACTAATTTCCTCAATTAACTTAAGGTGCAATGAAGGACGCAAGGAATGTTCTATACATTTTTTCACAACAATGGCGACACCTCCACCACTAGCATGTACCCTGTCTAGGCGATAACATATGTAATTTTGATGTGAGAAAGAAATGTCTTGTTTGAGCCAGGTTTCTGAAACAAGTGCAATGTCAATATTAAAATTTATCAAGAAACTAAAAAATGCATGCTTTTTGTTTTTGATGCTTCTCGCATTCCAAGTTATGATGTTAAGAGAGTTTCTTAACATGTTTTTCCCGAGTATATGTACCTAATAGCTAATGAAGTAATGACGTTAAATTGGTCAGCTTTAGTTTGACAAGCACTAAGCTTGGTTACAACTTCATTAAGAAGAGAGTTTATCTCGCTAAATGAGAACAGGTTATCATTAGTTAATGTTTCTGACGGATTTTTCTTCGTGTGTGTGGTGTCACTGTTGGAAGGTTGCTGGGTTTGATGGAGGCCAGAAGCCCAGGTGGATGAAGGAAGTGAAGGTTGACGCACAGATCGGGGTAGTGGAGGAAAATTATCAATGGATAATCGGTCGGGCACTGGCTGCTGTTTGTCACTCGGAGGCTGTAGGAAGGTTGTATTTCCTGTACCACGTCCGCGTGGGGATAATTTGCGGCGAATATCTATGTACTGCTTTCGGCTTATGCATTCTGGATCGGTGGATTTATGTGGCCCACTACAATTTGCACACCTGATGACCTCATTCGTTTTGCAGTCGGATGTTTTATGGTTTCCCGAACATATTGCACAGAAGCTATTTATATTATGTGTTATCTTCGTACCCATTCATTGACCTAGCATTATTTCGGGTTGCTTGCACATCTGCAAGCCAGATTTCCAACGGCATGTCTACGATCTATCTTTCCTAAAGTAGAGAAGATCAAATTAAACATTGGCCTTTCAGGCGCGCATATTTGCTTGGATCTCAGGATGACCGATTTTATGATCCGTTGCCGTTTCTTGGAACGATCACCAGCATCGGTCATGGCCACCAATTTTAGTTTACACAAAGTAAACACTCAAGCGGATACTTTCGCCTGACAGTACCTTCAACGGGATTAACATATCCCTAAGATAACATGCATCGAATCATACATGACCGAAATTTGTTTATTTTAAATGATCTAACAACGGCCATACCCAATGTTTGATTCATTTTTCCAACATATATTCCTGCCTTCGGCAAGGGTTTTATTGACTCACGTCAATCAAAGAATCTATCCCTTGCGGATGGCGGCAGTTTATCTTGCCCAAACATGTAGCAGCGGATTCGATCTGCTACATGAGTTTTTCCCTGTTTCCTTTTGTTTTGGACCTTCGCCATTGGCGGCGAATCCTTTAGGTTCGTTTTCGTTGGATGTCTGAAAAGAGACATCCAATAACCAGTCAGATTTTATTCGCCCAAGAAGTTGGACGTCTCCCACCACCTCGGTTGGCTTAAGTGTATGAGAGTGAAGTCCGTTTGTCGTCCGTGGTCAAGTTTTTTACAGTCAATACATGTTCTAATGTAAAGTTGTGCGCGGAAATATTCGAGTTCCAGAAGTAATGTCAGTTTTGGTGGCAGTAAAACAAAAAACAAATCTATGTACAAAGACAATATATGCGCCTACACCCATGTCGTTAATGTAGGAGATAATTTTATAAAATAGACCTAAAATAAAAACCAGTGCATTCATACCATAGTGTTATCAAATCTGGTTAATAAAGGAAACCATCATATCAAGAGACTCCAGTGTATTTATTTACTCGGTACAGAACCGCGAACAATCAGCTGCAGACAAGTCAGTGGAATATTAGTGAATCCCTGTCCTTGCTGACAACCCTTAACTAATATAACACCACAACCTTACCTGGATTATGTTTTTTAAAGTCCCGGCGAACGATGGTTTTGAACAAGGTTGAGTAGTTCCGTTTTAGTTCGTTTAATTTAACAGTACCGCGTTGAATATAGACGATGTACAAGTAGTGTTTGTACAGGGCTTTTGTTGACGGATTTAATGTGATGGTTTTAACATCTAAGCACTTTATCCCGAGTGCAATTAGTTCATTTTTCACTACATTGTTGCTAATTAAGTCTAGTCCGGATAACACTACCTTTAATGGACGATTTTCCTTACGTGAGTGGGTGAAAAACTCACATTTTAACCGTAAGAGTTCGGTTCTGATTTTGTTGTATATGTCCATTGTTGGGGCACATATTTTTTGCCCAAGCGAAATGTTTTTGATTAAGTATTTGTCTATCTTAATGTTGCTCAAAATATCACGCACTTGAGCACTAGTTGTTTTTAATACCACAATTGGCGGAACGGTTTCTTTAGGAAGTTCTGCGCACTGTTCGTCATTGGTCGGATCCATTTCAGGAGATTCTTCCATCAGACTTTGAAGTGGTTGAAAAAAGTTAGTGTTTGAACACATTTTAGATTTTTCTAGAACTGTATTGTTCACGTTTGAAAGTTTATCGGGAGGAGTTTGGCCTCCAATAACGGGATCGTAACGCAACCGTTTGCGCTTAATTTTATTTAACACACGTGGCCCAGGGGCCATAACTTAACGGTTATAACACTTGTTCAAATTTTTGTATGCGGAAAACGAGGCAAAGAAAACAAGATAATGATAATTAAATTGTGAAAATTATTGTGAAAATAACGGTTGATTAAGATAAATAGCACGAGCAAAACTGTGAGACTAGTTGTCTGTTTGAAAATCAGCCAGGTACGATCCAAAGTAGTCTTTTAAATGAAATCATTTTTAAGTGAAAATGCCAACATTAAAAAAACACTGATATTTTCTACGGCGTCGCTAATCCTTCAAATTAAAAGTATACAGCTTTTATATGATCACCCGATATAACGAAGTTCCAAACTTCAAATCACACAATATCGATACATAACACTAGCTTCTATTCTATCCATTACTTACACCAAATAAATAAAAACCCACGTTTGCTTAACGTCGAAAAGAAAGCGCTGGATATTTTTTAGCAAAATTTTAAGGCACGTTTTTCTTCTACACTTTTATGGGTTAAGAAGGTAGCAGTTGGTGCTAATACGGTTTTGGTAGTACTGCATCCATGTGTTGTTTAACACCTGACAGTTTCTGCTTCATTCTCAACAAAAATTTGACGAATTTGATCGGGTTTCGGAGATTTGACAAGTTGAAGACCGAAGACCAAACTGTGTATTTTCCCCATATTTTACTCTTTTCCTTCCGTAAAGGGAAATATGCGCATCAAACTTGGAAATAATTGCGAAAAGTTTATGATCGTCATTGATCAACGTCGGTTGCAAAACTGGTTTAAGAAATTCCGCGCTGTTAATTTTGATAGCAAAGATGCTCTTCGGTCAGGAAGACGTATAGCGTTTGAAATCATAGTGAAGAAGAAAGTGTGATTCGAACTTCCCTTCGGATCATGGCTCTGTCCACACCTCGGTTCAAATCCCCTCGCTTGAACCACTCTACACTCTGAATCCTATTCCAAATTTCGCCAAAACAAACTGGAAAAAAGTCAATAAGGATATTGCTGCTAGCTTTTCAAAATTTTCTTTACCGGAATCTTCTAACCTGCCTCCTACACAAATTGACCAAGCAGCGGCCCAAATAGAGCAAATACTGGGAAATGCTCTCTTCAGCCATACTCCCACTATCGTTCCTCATAATCACTTAGGAAAACCCCTACCCAACCTACTCACAAAATTATTACGTATAAAAAAACAACTCCGACGAAAATTGCACACTAGCTACTCACCTTTTATTAAACAACAGATCCAGCTATTGACCTCCCTGATAAATGGACAACTAAAAGTTTTCACTAATCAGACCTACACATCCACCTTAAACAGTATCAAACCAAATCGCGATCTATTTAAAAACATAAACAGACTAACGGGTCGCAAACTCAAGCCTCGAACAGATTATCTTATTCACCCAACTAATAACAACATCGTCCAGTCGGACACTGATATAGCAAACTGTCTCGCTGAACATTTCTGCAAAGTCCATAAGCAAAACGATACCCTCCCAGTAACAAATTTCCACGATACCATGAACGATTACATTCCACGCTCACTGGAGCCATCCCTCACACCATTTATTACTGAATTCACCGAAACCAATAAAGCATCACACCCCGTAGGAATCGACACATTCCTAAGCCTTGAAGAACTATCCGAAGTCATTACTTCACGTAACAATAAAAAATCGACTGGCCTAGATGGAATCCCTAACCTCCTATTCAAAAGACTCCACCCAGGCAACTTGCTCCCGATTCTCGTTCTTCTCAACCACATAATAAACGCTTCACATTTCCCTAAAAGTTGGAAAACAGCGGTGATCGTCCCTATTAGCAAATCTGGGCCCTCCAAGTACCCGGATAACTTCCGTCCGATATCGCAGCTAAACTCGCTTAGCAAGATTCTTGAATGTAAAATCTACAAAAATCTTCTCTCATTTGCCAGGGATAACTCCCTCATTCCGAACTCTCAATTTGGCTTCCGCTCACAACACTCCACTTGTCATGCTCTCTTAAAACTGACACATGATGTGACGACCCACCTCCAAAACCAATCCCCAACGGTATGTGTCTCCCTAGACATAGCTAAAGCATTCGACTGTGTCTGGATCGCAGGACTGTTATACAAACTTCATTCAATGTATGGATTAAACATCCACTCCACAAAACTTCTCGCTTCTTACCTCTCTGATAGAAAGTTCATGGTGAAAATAAACTCAACTCTCTCGACACCTTATAGCATAACCGCAGGAGTTCCTCAAGGATCTATCCTCGGCCCACTACTATACCTTCTTTATACATCAGACGCACCGCAGCCACTGTTACCCAATACAACAATGCTCAACTATGCCGACGACACCTTAATTTATTCAAGCAACAAGCTTGTCAAGGAGGCAAGAAACTGTATTAACAGATATCTCCCAATCCTGTCAGCCTACTTTACCAAGTGGAGAATTCAACTAAATCCAACCAAAACTCAGCTCATAGTTTTTAAAGGCAGAAACGCGAGTTGTACAAACAACACTATTCGCTGCCATAATAAAATCAGAATTAAAATAAATAACAATATAATTAAACCCTCCAAAACCTTAAAGTATCTAGGTATAACCTTTACCAACAATCTGTCATTCTCCGCCCACATTAAAAATACGATTCGTAAAGCCACAACCCAACTGAACCTCTGCAGAAAAGTCATGTACAAACCGAATGGTCTCTCTCCCAAAGTCAAATCACTTATCTACAAACAAATAATCAGACCCACTCTCACATATGCATGCCCGATATGGTACCATATCACACCCGCCCAAATGGAGAAGCTACGCATTTTCGAAAGAAAATGCTTCAGACTTATCACTGGCCTCAACCGACATCCTAACTCCCACAAATATTACAACAGTAGTTCGCTCTACTATGCCGCTAATATTGAACGTATAGATCGACGCTTCCTCGAGCTGTCCATCAAATTTATCGAAAATCTTCCCAATAATCCCAATCCGATAATAAATGCGCTCACATCGACTCCGTCAGACAACCGAAATGCCTACCCGAACTGTCTCCACACCAGAACCCTCTTCACCTCTGGCAGGTTGGTCAACAACTCCAATGAGATCGTATACCACAATACTGAACTCTCACCTCACCAGTTTAAATATTGTAATATACAACCCTTCTCTAATATCTTGCGTTTCAACGACCAATCGGAAAGTGTTCCCCCAACCCATATCACCGACTGATAGTACCCACCCTAACCCAAATTCCACCCATCAACCACTATACCTCCCGCCCCACCCTATTCTAACTTATTGTAATAATAATAGATTTAATAATTAGATAAGCTAGGCTAAGCTAAGTTAAGTTAAGTTAAGCAAATTAGTTATAGGTTAAGTAAATAATTATATCCTGGTTTTCTGACCTTTTCCAGGAAGCCCCACCTACTCCTATCTTGTCCACCCATGAAATATATAACTTTATAATAATGTTTGAAAAATGTACTAGCAAGTATGTGTAAACGATTAAAGCTAAGATAATTATAAGTTATCTGTATTACTTATTGTAACAAATCATTTATGGTCAATAAATACAGAAATGTAAAAAAAAAAAAAAAAGTGATTCGAACTGACGCTATGACAGTTTGAATCACCAAAAATTGAACCTAAGCGTTACCCATCAGGCTACTGGCCGATTTTAGAATTTAATTTTTAAACTCGACTATACTCCACTGATGTGAATTGTTATGTTATCGCTATGGTATACGGCTCTGATGTATTTTCTTATTCGATTTTTGCTTGTGAATTGTGTGCGTATCTGTTAGAGTCGCCACAGACGCACTGAGGACGATGGTGGGTTTGATCAAGTCAAACTTACGTTACACGACACAAGAGACTGTAGCACCACTGAAGATCAAACAAGAAAGTGTTCACTTCCACCTAAAGAATCTTTGATACGCCATTCAACGACATACAGTGACCCAGTGCGGACGTGTTTTCAATTCGGCGATTGAGTTAAATGAAAAAATTACTTTTATGAGTCGCGAGTGGTTGAAATATAAAGACTATTTATAAATAAATAAATTCCAATGATAAAAACAGTCAAAACTAAGTTAATATATATAGATATAATCAAATAAAATAGAACGAAGCCACATGTTGTGTGAGTCAAAACAAAAAACACAGTTTAATACTAACTACCTGGGTGCGCATGTGAGCACGTGTTTAAAAAAAAAAAGAAAGTTTAAATGCAAAATCATCATCATCATCGGCACTACAACCGGGAGCCGGTCTTGGCCTTATTTAACAAGTCCTGAGACTTGTTAAATTTTCCATAATGATTTGTTTTTTTCCGGGCAAAGTCATTAGTCTTGCGCCAGATGCAAAATGGCAGAGAAGAAACAAATAATTAAAAAGTTAAAACCAAAGTCCGCATTTATAAAATGCTCTGCAAACTCCCCACTGACACGAGCGACGACAAAAATCAACAACCCAAACGAGGCAATAACAGGCTTGCCCGAAAAGGGTCAACAAATGGAAGAGAGCGATACATTCCACCTGGTTCCATATAATGACGGCAATGTGGCAAATAACATATTTGCATGTTTAGCAGCTACTAATACTGAGGACGAGGAGAAGGAAATTAGCGACCTTGAAGCAAGGCTATCCCGAGCATGGGTAAAATTAGGTGAGAAGCGTCGCAAATAGAAGAAATTGGCTGAAATGGAGCAGCTAATGGTGAAACAACAGCAGCAGAAAAAACAGCAACAGTGTGCACAACAAAATCCTAGCCAACAAAAATGATGTCCACTGCAACAGACTACACAACAACAACCACAACAAGAGTAACAGGCAGCAAAAATGAAAGCGAAGATGCCACCCTAAACATTACAGATATAGATTGTACCGAGCTGGTGAGTCTATGTAAGCTTTCTATTGGGCAGGATTTTTCAATTAAAAGCCTGACAAGAAACAGGTTAGCCATACAGACAAATTCGGTTGAGCATTTTGAAAAAATGAAAAATGTGCAAAAAAGGGCCACCGCGGAATTTTACACGTACACCCCGAAAGCAATAAAGAATATAACGGTTCTACTAAAGGGCGTCGACCCTCAAACAGAACCAAAAGTTCTATTACAAACGCTGCGCGAGCTTAACTGTATTGATATTGAGTTTATCGCGGTAAAATCCCTCAATACAGCTAGGGCTAGGCGGGAAAATCGTAAACTACCAGTCTACCTGGTGCAGCCGGGCCCCGGTAGCAAAATTGGTGGACTTAGGAAAATCACTATCCCGAACCATCAAATTATCACATGGGACAAGTTGAAAAAAGGCGGAGATATAATCCAGTGTCTCTGCTGCCAAAGGTTCGGGCATTCAGTGGAAAACTGCGAAATGCAGTATCGATGCGTAAGATGTGGACATGAACACAGCACAGAACAATGCACGTTAGGTAAAGAAAGGGTAGACGACAGATCTCTTCTAAAGTGTGCAGTTTGTAAGAGTGAGGGACACCCCGCTAATTATCGAGGCTGTTCTAAATTCCGCGAAATACAGAAAAAAGTTATAAGTGGGTATCTGGAAAAGCAGAGAACACTAGCACAAACAACTGTTGAGCCCAGCGAGTAGATAGATACACTACAATTGATAATCATCATAATAGGCCCTGTGGAGGTTCTTTAAGCCACTTCCAAAGAACCGCTCATTTCCATAAAGTACTTGCCTTCTACTTACCTGCAAATGAGCATCGTAAGCTACTCTGCATCACCTTCCACCTGAAAACATAAGCCCACGGCAAGATAACCATCTTACCGTGGCATCAAATTTTCACCCCGGGGCGTGCTTGCATACAAACCATCATGTCCTAAAAACCAATTCGGTTTTCCCATCGTGTAACCAACATAAACATCGGACCATGTCAATACGCATGGCTGAGGAGCATTTTCCCCATATTCGGCATGTCAAGCTTACCCTTGCCTTATCGGCAGACCCATCGGCGGTTGTCCTATCGACAATATACAGCATAGCCATCGCTGGCTACCCAAAAGCGATCGAGTGTTATTTAAAGTAAACACACATTCGATCCATTGACCTATGAGACGTTAGCCTGCACATCTGCAGGTCGAATCCCTCACCACCATGAATAATTTCCCGCCTTGTGCTCCAGAGCCATACAACTAAAGCAAACACAACCCAAATCTCCGGTTGACCTAGCATCTCCAGTACATCTCATCATTTGACCCTTCAAATAGCGTTTTTGTTTACTTTGAAGCAAAAAACCTATTCCGTTCTCAGGCGGATCATCGATGATTTATGACCACATTCCCTGTAGCCTCTGATGTTCGTACATTTGTTTGATCAGGTGTCGGCGATCGTTGTCTGTATTGCAAGCTAAGGGGCATCGTACTTGCCCTATACGGACACATGGGGAATCCTCGCATTTAACCCCTTTCTCGATCACCATTGGCTGCTGTCAAGTTGATCCGTTTCGCTCCTCCTACATCGATGTGATGCAGCACCGTTGAATCTGACGGATGTGGATGGCATCGAGAAGTCACATTTTATCACCCTACGGGGAGAGACGTCGAGTCTCTGCTGTCGCGCCTCCGCGGAGAAACATAAGTTCTATGACAAATATTTTGTAATAATAAAGTTACTTAAAGAACGGTTGCCAAATACGAGTGTGACGTTGGTCCATGGAGTTTATGTACCACACAGTAATAACAAATGCGCAGTATTAATTAAAGACTTTGTGAAAAGATTATAGACTGTGAATTTTGATGGGAAAATTTAAACTCAGCTTATAGTACAAAACTCTTTGCGAAACGGTTATTGATTGTGAACATTAAGGTTTAAAATAAACCATTTATATAGTACGAACTCTTTGTGGAACTTACTTTTCGAGATTTAAAAAATAAACGAGCATACAGCAGAAATCCACCAGTGCCTTTTTATTTATCTTTGTTCTTGGTGCTTGTGTTTTTGGAGACGATTTTAGTGAGGAATTCGGTTGTGGGTGATGGTAGAATACGCGTCCATGCCGGCGCACAGACCATTTAGACCCCACAGCACTACAACCGAAATCCGGTCTTGGCCTTATTTACCAAGTTTCTCCACCGGTATCCGGTCCATATCCGAGACTTGTTAAATTATCCATAATAATTTGTTTTTCCGGGCAAGGTTATTAGCCTTGCGCCAACTACAAAAAAAAAACTACAATTGATCACCTAGATCAAAACCCAATAGAAGGCCCCGAGGAGAGAGACTATACTGTCGAACGAGATCAACTGATGACCCGTGCACCAAATCGAAAGAAAACACTGCAACGCCTCTTACCATTCGGTGAACGACGGAGGATCGGTTGCAGCAGGGATGTAAGTGTATCACAACTATTGATGCTAGATCTTCCGATCATCCATTTGTTTCATAGTTTGTCCTGTTTGGAATCTCCTAAATGGTAATTTGATTCAACTAAGGGAAGAGCCTGCGCGATTGCTAGATAACTAGACTGATTCTGCGAAAATCCTCGATCTACTTCCGTCATCTGAAGCAAGCATTTGTTCTGTACAAACAACTGCGCCATTGGTAAGCTCGGACCTCCGGTTGATATCGGTTGTGCAATCACTTGCATCTCTAAAAGTGAAAAAGGTTTATAACGACGAACTAATGAGCAAACTACTTAAGTTCTCAACCACGTTCACATCCATTCTGGTCAATCGTAAAGAGTTTTAGCAGTAACTTCAATTCTTCCCTTTTTTTTCTCCAATATTCATGGACAGCGGAACAGTAGTTATGGGATTGTGGCGTTTCTAGGAGATACACACGACCAATAGTGAAGAACAACACCACCAAAAGCACATCCATTAAAGCTGTATACCATAGCAATAATATAGCATTTCCACATTAGTAGAATGTACTTGAGTTTAGAAATCGAATTCCTACACGCGGCAGTGACCTGATGCGTTGAGCTTTGGTTCTATCTTTTAGTGATTCTAACCGTGATAGCGTCGGTTCGAATCACACGCTATAGGATCAATTGACAAAACCAATGTTTCCCGAATTTATTTTCCGTGAATTCAACTCTGGAACTAATCCACATTTCCGTCTCCAAAATCAGGTATAATATACATGATCCCAGTGATCTTCTATTCATAGAAAAAGTATAAATTTAAAATAAAGAGTTTTATAGTGTTAGTCTCGTTATTTTGTAGCCATACCTGATATGCTAATATAGTTTATAGGATTTATAATTAATGTAAGAATATAAATTAATGAGTAATGTAATTAAAAAATATATTAATGTAAAGAGAGATATTACAATTTGCTTTCCCTACAAACAACAACATCCATTAGTAGAGATATGAAATGAAAGTGAGATATACATGTATTATGTATAAAAGAATATTTTCATTAGCCTCATCCATCATGATTGGTTTTTCTTCCTTTTTGCCGATATTTTGTTCTTTATTCCTGTTACATTGATGCAGTTTTCTCATTTCTCTGGTTTCTCTGTGGGTGGTCTTCTAACGAGGATTTTATGATTGCACGATGACTGGGCTGTTCATCCTTATTTGTCTATTTATTTGTACTGCGTAAGCAGAAACGTTACCAGGGGCTAAGGAGGCGAACGGATATCAAGATAATCCTTCTCATTTAAATAACATCGAAAACAATGGCACCTCTGTCTCTTGAATCCCTAGTTGAAATGTAATTAGTCAACGTTTCGCAGAAGCCGACTCTTTAGTCCGTAAGCACTTTGTCGTATTTCGTTCAAAGGGAATCGTCACCAAAGTTTATCGAAATGATAGGGTGGATTGTTACAAGGCTGCGCGAGCAGTTTATGTACGCATAATGAGCTGGCATCAAGTATTAGGCGGATAAATTGGATTTAGTCGGTTTCGGGTCGCACATATCTATAAGAAAACGGTTCGTGATAAACTATAGAGCGGGAATCATTGTGGGAGCTATTACTCAATTGAATTAACGATGGGTTCTTTTTATGGTTTAAGATCGTTTCAAAAGCACGCAGAAATTGGGCATACGTTTAGTCGTGCCAAGTCCTCTTCTTACAAGTTCCTATCCAATGGCAATAAAAAAACAAACGTCGTATCTAGAATTCATTTTCAATTTTTATTTATTCACCATTAGTCCCCCTATCTTCTAAAACATTCCTTTAAATAGTTTAGCCTGTGATCTTTTACGAGGGCGCGAATTTAAATAGTATAGCAACATCGATGACACGAGGGTTCACATTTGACACTGTGTGGCTTGTTTTTAAACTACGGTTAATGCTAGTTATTGAGCAACTTACATATACCTTCTATGTAGGTAATTATGTTGCGTGAATTAAGCCAATAAATGGGGTGTAGCCCCACTAAACTTTAAACTTCTATTTTCATAAGTGCATATCAATTGATTTAACACGCCACCCAAGAAAACCCTCGTTCAGTTACGATGAGCGATGAGCTGGCGTTAATGGATTGTAACTGTTATAACATCCCATAAAATCCATCTTATCCGCTGAAAATGATATTGTACCTTTCAGCTATTATCACAAAAAAATGTTACGTGTATTATTATAATAATGCATTTATTTATACTCTTCTTCAGCTAATTGTAATCGTAAACTGTGATTGCGTAAGGACCATTGTACGTATGACAGCATTCGACTTGATATAGACGGAAAGATAAGTTAAAACGAATGTCATGGTGATGTGGTGATTTCAACAGACCACAGGCAACGGCAGTGTAAAACCCACCACCACCAAAACAGAATCGAAAAATCATCAGCGCCGTATACCAAAATATTAATGCAGCAATCACAGTTTACATAGCAAGTTAAGCTACTTTTGCACACATGCTGCAGTGTACTGAAACGTCGGTACTTTGGTTCTATACTATTCGTATCGATTTCTGTGTGGCTACGAATAGCATTCTTCATCGCTTCACAAATATTATAATGTCAATAGTTTACAACAATGCGCGACCAAAAGGGATACTGATATACTTTTAAGTATAAAGGCACAGTACGAACAGAGCAAAGGGGAAAGGATAAACAAAAGACGTATTGATGTACATTGGTTTTGAATACCTGGATGTTAAGTCCATGCTGAAACACATTAATAACGCGTATCATGGCAAAATGTTTGGAGTAGTGCAATACATTCAGCGAGGTTAGTTGAGCAACGGCCGTGATAATACCTCTAAAAAGGTATACTGTTGCACTTATAAAGTGTGCCGACAAAATAGCAATAAGTAAATTTAGAAAAGCCTACTCAGCGTTCGTGTGGGGTTTGTGTTTTTTTTAGTTTACAATCTGTATTTATTATACAACAAAATTTACAGATTTTACTTAAGACTAAATGACTCGAGGCTCCTCGATAGTATAGTGGTTAGTATACCTACCTGTCACGCGGGAGACCGGGGTTCGATTCCCCGTCGGGGAGCCTCTGGCGCAAGACTAATGACCTTGCTCGGAAAAAACAAATCATTATGGAAAATTTAACAAGCCTCAGGACTTGCCAAATAAGACCAAGACCGGTTCC
Source organism: Microdon myrmicae (assembly GCA_963931805.1). Lineage (NCBI taxonomy): Eukaryota > Metazoa > Arthropoda > Insecta > Diptera > Syrphidae > Microdon > Microdon myrmicae. The sequence goes on along the minus strand of OZ007499.1, from coordinate 41,778,973 downwards.
CACTTGTAGTGCCGATGATGATGATGAAATGCTAAGTACCTATTTACATTTACTTTCCTTATATGAACTTACTGGCTCTTCACAAGCGCTCTAAATTGTATTTGTTTTGTTTTGCTTTTCGGAGTACAATATTTTCTCAATTAACATGTAATATTATCTTTATATATTGGCGCAAGTATAATACTCTTGCCCGGAAAAACAAATTATTATGGAAAATTTAACAAGCCTCGGGACTTGCTAAAAAAGGCCAAGACCGGACCCCGGTTGTAGTGCCGAATAATGATAATGATGATTATCTTATATATATATATATATATATATATATATATATATATATATATATATATATATATATATATATATATAGTGACGCATATGATAATCAACTGGACATCTGGCAGGTCTCCAAAACAAAGTACTGGAAAGCTGGAGACTATGAGCAGTAAACCCGATAAGTCGCCAATGAGAGAAGTGTCACCAGGAATAAGAAACAAAAAATCAGGAGAGAAATGAAGTAACGGTTGTCATTAGCGGACGAATAAAGTTTAAATAGCAAATTGATTTCACGGCTCTTATTTCATGAGAATAATTAATTCAGCGAACCCTAAGCTCGCTACAATTGGTGTCAGAAGTGGGATTAATTGTTAGTGAAGGAAATAAGTGTGCGAAAGTGTGTGGTGACGATGTCAGATCGAGATTTGGAGGATCTTCGCGTTCCTGAATTGAGGAAGGAACTTCAGGACCGGAACCTGGATAGCAGAGGACAGAAGCAAATTCTTCGACAGCGTCTGCAAGCAGCAATGGAGGAAGAGGATATTGATGTCGGCTCATATCTTTTTACAATTGGGCCAGACTGTCCGGATGCCAATGTAACGGAGAAGAGTTCGCCACAGGTGGATATGTGGCGGTTCCACCAAACCCCACGGATCACTTACCTAAAAAACCTCCATAACTCCCATCCAATCATATAATTTCGCTAATGCAATCGCATTAGCACCTTAAATGCTTTACGCATCTAGGATTATCTAAGGTATAATCTAAAAAGTCCCTGGAAAAGAAAACTTACCTTCATGCATCCCTTCGCATACAAATTCTCTGCAAGCATTTCTTTTTACCTTTTCAAGAACCCCAGGCTAATTTTAACTTTCCCACACCTGCACCGCGATCTCCACCTAGCATACCTGAAACATTTCCTTTTATAAGGACATTTAATGCACACAACGCATTATCTAATATTCCTAGAAATACTTCCTTAAAGTGCATATGGCATCATGAATCCCAAGCCAGTCGGCGCCCTTTGTCTGTATTAAAATCCTATGTTAGACAGCTTGTTCTTACAGCTGCGATAAACCGACCCGCGATTCGTTTGTACAATCGACAAACAATCACCGCATCTTAGGCATTATCAACGAAACCAAATTTTCTAGCATTTCCTAATGCAAACACGAACCCGGTTTCTACTGCAGCCAGAGATGCCATAAACATCCAATTTGCTTTTAGCACCATTTCCCGGATGACTAGCAGTTTATTTATTTAACTGCAATGCACATTTTCCCTTTCCTTGTCTCGGGTTCATTCCCATGACCTTGTGTATGAAAAAAACCAATGTGATATTCACTCACACATACACATATATTGCCAAGTCTTTCTTCCTTGTTTTCACTACGGGAGAAACACTTTCTTTCTTGGGAAAACTGACTCCAAATAGATTAAATATCGTTGAGTCTAATTTCATCCGCTGACCCTCACTGGTCGTGCCGACTTCCGCTTCCGTTCCGAGCACGGGGAAGCGTATTCGAGTATGTATTTATAAGTTCCGTCGTTATCATTTGAGCTATTGTCCCCGCGAGTACGAGCTGTTTCATAATGGTGGCGTCATTTACTTTGGACTGCCGACCGATAATAACATTATCGTCCCAATTTATTGAAAATTGTTAAATGCCAAATAACTATCTGTGAACCTTAATTAACAACCAAATTAAAAATAAAAAACCTTTCACTAATAACAGTAACCAGTGTTTCCTTTTTTCTTTCCTGTTTCTGTGGACGTTGTGTTGCAGTTTTTGAGCGTTTTCCTCGGGACTTTTGTGTTTTCTCTTTATGATAGTGGAAGGAGTGAACCAAGTACCCATGCTGGTACATACTTCTTCCCCACAGACATTTCGGAGATGTTCAGGATGATGATGACAAAAGTGGACGCCCAAGCTGTAGATGTTAATGCAAAATTGGATGCCCGAACGCAGTGGATGAACGATTTCTCGGACTCGGAAGCGGAAGAATCTGAGGATGAGTAGGACTTTGAGCCACATGAAAGGAAAAAACTCAGGAAGAGCAAAGCTATGGCCGACAGCAGAGAGGAAGAGGAGGAAGAGGACGATGAGGTGTTACGTGAAGAACTGAAGGATCTCATCGATGATAACCCGATTGAAGATGACGGCAGTGATGGTGAAGATACTGATGCTTCATGCCGTTCCAAGAAACGAAAAAAAAGTGATGATGATGATGAGTTGGACGACCGACTGGAAGACGACGACTATGGCCGTATTGGAGAAAATCTTGGTTTGAAAGTCGAACGCAGAAAGCATTTCAAGCGTCTGCGTCGTATACAGTACGAAGAAAGTGATGGAGAGGAACAGCACGTCGATGAAGGTTTAACACGTGAAGCTATAGCCGAACAGCTATTCGACGACGAAGAAGATGTGGAACGCCGCTCTGTACGTAGTCACAGGGAAACTGAGGCTGCAGAACATTTCGATGATGATGAGGAATCGGAATCTGATGCTGATGATTTTATTGTAGACGACTTCCTTCGTCAATTACTGAGAAGAAGAAGAAAAGAAGACTTGTGGGGGCTCTCTATACTAAATGGAGAACCAACCCACAATTTCAACCTAATTTCGACCGCCTACAGCGCGTCACATTATCCCCTATCCCACCGTTCAGCTATTTTACCTGTAAAAGGAAGCATAGCTGAATTCATTTCTCTATGCAGATAATGCAGAATTGAATTCAGCTCCCTTTTGCCATACGGCAACTCCATATCATTAACCCTATGAGATTTCTACCGGAGATCTCAACGTCATATTGGTTAGCAACAACTAAATCTAACCAAACAACGCTGTTGCATCATAGCAAAACCGCTGGGGTTATTTCAGCGTCTTTGAGCCTGGTTCTCACGCTGATTATTTCCCAAGCATTGGCGGCGTCCTATTGACTTTCCTCCAGACACTCTATTCGCTGGGGATCAATGATCTCTTCTTACAGGTGAATAGCGCAAAATACATTTTCCTCTCCTTCACAATTTTATCGTTCCATATTTCAATGCACTCTGAGATCACCACAGTCACCGCACTAGGTCAGTGGATCATCCTCAGAGGCTGCATTGATACACGCACACCAAAGCCAGATCAACCCTGGGTTATTATGCTTTCCTTTTGATTTCTTCATCCTTTCTATGCCCATCGACGTCGAGCGAATACGCAAGTATTTATTCGCCTCGATGACCGTGGAGAATTGAGGGAGGCACAGGAGAGCGCGATTACCATTGGCTGATCGTTGTACAAAATCCAGAATTACCCAATCAACCTTAATTCCAATCAGTCGTTACACACTCACCATCGCGGCCGGTCACGCCGCCGTTAGTCAGTCGGTAATAGTCACCAGGAAAAACAAAACAATATTTGTTTCATCTTGTATATAGTTTGTGAAAATCAATTTAATAATATTAATGATAGATTCTAAGTGAAGAAAAGAAAAACAAAACACTATTTGTTTCATCTTGTATATAGCTTAGGAAAACCAATTTAATAATTCATAACAAGGTCTAAGTGAAGAAAAGAAAAACAAATTACAAACTATCCCCCCAGGATAATGTAAATAAATAATAAAGGACATCATATCAACAAATAAAAGAACACTAAGACACCAAAACCACCACAGCGAATTTTTATTTTCTCCTGGATTTTCTTCTGGTGAACATTTGCTCTCGTAGTGACTACGTTGGGGAAGAACGTCGGCACCATAACATGAACCCCCACAGACTTCTATTCACCGATGCGTCATTGCAAGAAGGTCAGGACGTTTTCGGTGTAGTTTTCGACTATGAAGATTTCACTAAGTATGACGAGGATGAATAAGAACCCGAATCGGAAGTTGATGACTACGAAGGAAGACGGTATTGGGGAACGTGAAAAATGACCCAAGAAATCAACCAAAAAGAAATCTACCCGAAAGACTATTTTTGAAATATAGGAACCTAGTGAATTGAAAAGAGGTCACTTTACGGATTTGGACAATGAAATCCGTAAAACGGATATTCCTGAGCGAATGCAATTGCGCGAAGCCCCGGTTACGCCTGTTCCAGAGGGATCCAATGAACTACAAGATGAAGCGGAATGGATTTACAAACAGGCGTATTGTAAATCGACTGTTTCCGAACAAGAGAAATCAACTGATGCTGGAGGTCGAGACCGCTGTCGTAAGCCACCACATACGGTGGGAAAAATCAAGCAATCTCTAGATTTTATGCGTAATCAACAGCTAGAGGTGCCGTTCATTGCGTTCTATAGAAAAGAATACGTGAAACCAGAATTAACATACGACGATCTATGGAAAATTTATTACTACGACGCACGCTGGGGTTTACTGTCGGCTCGAAAGAAAAAACTTCTCCAGTTATTTGAAAAGATGCGGAACTACCAGTTGGATATGCTTAAGAAATCGACAGATGCTCCAATACCAGATGATATGCGAGTAATTAAAGATGAAAATCTAGATCGCTTACGTGATGTGCAAACTCCAGAAGAGCTTAAGGATGTGCACATGCCGTTTCTCTTATACTATTCGCATAAGATCCTTAAAATGCAAGAGAAATTCCGTCATTGGGAAAAGGAAGAATTGCGGCAGGCTAGAGCTGACACGAGAAGGAGAGCATTCGAAAATTTGGAAGAAGGGCAAGTACTTCCACCACCGAACGCCAAGATGAAAGTGGTAGATCGTGACCGACTGCCAACTTTTGTTAACCCAGAGGACCAGTGAACTTAGAACTAATCTAGGCGGATGGTAGTGTGAAGCATATGATAATCAACTGGACATCTGGCAGGTCTCCAAAACAAAGTACTGGAAAACTGGAGACTAAGAGCAGTAAAAACGATAAGTCGCCAGTGAGAGAAGTGTCACCGGGAATGAGAAACGGAAAATCAGGAGAAAAATGAATTAACGGTTGTCATTAGCGGACGAATAAAGTTTAAATCATCATCATCATCATCATCATCATCATCATCATCATCATCATCGGCACTACAACCGGGAACCGGTCTTGTCCTTATTTAGCAAGTCCTGGGGCTTGTTAAATTTTCCATAATGATTTGTTTTTTCCGGGAAAGGTCATTAGTCTTGCGCCAGAGGCTCCCCGACGGGGAATCGGACCCCGGTCTCCCGCGTGACAGGCGGGTATACTAACCACTATACTATCGAGGAGCCAATAAAGTTTAAATAGCAAATTGATTTCAAGGCTGTTATTACATGAGAATAATTATCCAGCGAACCCTAAGCTCGCTACAATATATATATATATATATATATATATATATATATATATATATATATGTGTTGCGGATTCGCCCTTGACCATCCGGCGAATTCGCAATTAATAATTGTGGCATCACCTGAATTAGATATGTGGCATCACCTAAACAATGTAAACGTTCAGCTCTTGCCGTTTTAGATTTGGCGTTACTCGATGACGCCGGCATTTATGTTAATTTCACTGAACCTTTTTCACAAAACTGTTTTCACAAGCACAATCCTGATTGGTCTTGGCGTCTGGGCTTGAATGTCCCGCGACCGCCTTCTATGCTGCGAACTGGCATCAGTGAATCTGGATCCACAGATTGGATCCGGCTCGAAGGACCAATAAATGCATCCAACAAGCGTTGAATACACGCGGTCAGGAACACGATGGTGTCTCCTGGCCAAAAAGATGTGTGTGTCAGGCAAGCGCTGAACACACGCGTGTTGAACACGGTGGGATCTCCTGTTTATCCTCGATAAGATGCTATTGCATTAGCGAAAGCTTATGCAGACTGGGTTGTAGGGATGGAGGTTCTTTAGGTAAGTAGTCAGTGGGGTTTGGCGGAACCGCCACGGCCCTCCCCGGTGATCCGAATGGAGAACTAGTTTACCTCGGTAATTTTTCATCTAAGAAGGTAATATTATGTTTTACCTAAACTTCAGTCCCGCCCATCAGGCAAACATCCGGAACATAGTCGGGAATTTCTTCTCACAATATAGCGGAAGGTACAGCATGATCTCACTTGGGGCCGACCTATTACCTAAACTAACTTTTTTACGGACCGGCTTGTCAGTCAAGTTCCGAAAGGTGGTCAAGGATTACTCCCGACAGAACCTATACCTTGATGGGGTGGTATTTCACCGGACGGCATGGCGTGGGGTCCTCCTGTCACTCGGTGTTTAGTCACTTTTTAAGATAAGCCGGTCTGGCTGTGAGTACATTCTAAGACCTTATTCACAGGGCATAACATATTATTATTGAAAGTGTCATCAAGGGATCATTTGGAGCTCAAAAATCATTTAATTTTATTTCTCATTTTAATAACTATTGTTGCATAATAAAATTTAACCATTTAAGGGTATTGAAAACATCATATTGATTAATATTTGACAATATTTTCAATTTAGTTCAAATGCAAACCACTTAAATATCGCGATATATGAAAAAGGTAACTTATACCAATATCTTAATTATTCTGTGGTTTATTTAAATGCAAAATTGTTATGCTCCTTTAGAGAAAGCTGATATAAACTCGCACACTCTTTTTCATGTTGCTGAATTACGTCTATTTGAAATAATTGATCTAACTGAAGCCTTGGAGTGGTGCCCATTTTGTAGACCAAATGATGATGCTGATTCAGACGAAACGAAGATAAGTTACACCCTAGTAAACAACCACATCAATTATTTGTTGGATCTGTAGTTCCTTTTATTCCCGTTCTGTAAGAGAAGTCTCAAAATTAATGCTATTTGTCTTGTCACTTTATTTTAACCACAAACATTCCCAAACTTCCTCCAGTTACTAAACTTTTCTTTAAACCAAAAGTCAAAATCAAAAGTCTTACAGAGAATATGACCGACCAACCTTTTTTACAAGAATGTCGATATTTGCCCTCATTAATATCCGCACCGCGTATGTTTACATTCCGAAACACGAAAGTTTGTGTTTCCGGTCGAATTCAATCTATTTCAAATTAAGGTGAAGCACTACGCACAGTAATTCGGTAAGCGTTCTTCCATCCTGGATATTGTTGTACTTTTCATCCAATTAAATGTTATTAATTCTAGACCGGTGGTCATTGAGTGTATCTATTTTTAGCAAGGCATTTTCGATGAGTTGAATTAAATTGATTACTATTTGCACAGGTTTGTTTTCGAAAGTTATTTAATTAAAGATTTTCCATAACGACGTCCTGTCGCATTAAATGTATTACAACGCAAAGTAAAGACTGAGTTCATCAAAATAATCGACAGGAATAATAATATTTATTTATTTTGGTTAGTAGTAGAATAATCCTTTTTCTAGTGTTATCTGAGCCATGGAATCAATTGCTAACCTAACGGTGAATATCAGAAGAGATTATGTGAGATAGGAGGCATGTTTTGATGAATTTTTTGAATGGTGAAATATTCATAAAATTATTCGTTCATATATATTTGGATTTTTGTTTAAATGAAAACAGATTTGAGGTTGAAAAATGCGTTCGACCAAAAATAAAACGAAATCAAGAGGAATATGTTTTCGAAAAAGCAATCATAGGTTGCTGAAATATGTTGTGGTCGTACGTAAATGTCTATGTCCACATAGCGCTTTATTATTTTGTGGCAAACTAATTCCACTTTTCCGAAAATGTATTCCACAAAATATTGACAACATTGAAAGGTAATATACATAATTCCATTATTGTTCAGTAGCTTAGAGAGTTTCGACTGAATTCTCGCGTTGAAACTCTTGGCGATCATTATTTCAATCCTTCAGTAGCCATGAAATATATACAGAATCATTAACAGACAACTACTATCATAGCTAGTGCATATGATGCAGTTTATCGAAATCATTAGTTTTCGAAGTTTTGCCAACATACCGAGTAGATAATACCAGTTTGTAGTCGAAATTATCATTTCATAGGCTAAGTGATCACCACACATGAGTACATTCGATAACGTAATTTTTGACGGCAATCGAGTCTGAAGATGTACAGGGTGAAGCATTTGAACTGTTGTATAATATTTTCTTTATTCATGGACGAATATTATTGAAACAAACATAAAGTGTTGACAAATCAATTCTTTTAAAATCTGTATCCGCGGTTTTCAATTCCTTCGCCTGTTACCCACAATTGGCTTTGTGACATTTTTGCCCATTCTATTCCCGGGAAGTAGATTTTTTAAAGCGAACCTTAGAATACCCATGATACAGAAGTTCAACGAGTTTGCACCTGGTGATTTCCACAGTCACATTGCCACATTGAAAAAATAAAGTTTGCGAAGTTTTGTTTGTTCTGATCTTGATTAAGGTGTTTTTTGTGTGACGGTCTGAACCTAGTTAGAATGTCCAAGGTCTACGGTGAAACTATTTGTGTTCTAAGGAATTGAGCATTCTAAAACAATTTCTCTTGGGCATTTATTTTGAGGACACCACCCAAAAATATGAATGTCAAGCGTCCATCAGCTATTATGATGTCACTTGCTTTCAGGTGGCCATTCGAATGGTCAAATTTCGAGCTAACTTCTCTGACAAGTAAATGCAAATTCTTAAATTCACAGGGTCTGCGGGAAAATGTATGAAGAGGCGGAACACATTCAGTAAGTCCAGTTGAGCAACGACTGTGATAATACTGTGGGGTAGGTTTAACAGTGCTCCTACACGCGAGCGGATTCGATAAACACTCACTGAATAACACTGGATAACAAGAAGGAAAAAATGTCAAAAATACTAAAACACGTTAATGTTTTCTTCCTTTATTTGTTTTTTATGTTTTAAGTTGATAAAGCTGGCTTAATTGCACTGAGGCGCCTAGTACATTTGAGTTCACTTAATTCAAACTACAACTTCACACAAGTAATTCTCAATAATGTTATAAATGGTCGAGAGCACTTCGACCTTTTGGTTTGAATGTTTCTTAACTGATATTGAAACGTCCGCAGTATGTCCACATAGTTTTTAGATCCCGATAGCACGTTCACACCGATAATCCATAGTTCTGATGACAGCCCGATCGCACAATAAACTATTCGCGAATTCTCTTGTAAGAAATAAAAATCGAAACTTAAAGTTTTTTACGCATCCACACTCTACAACCCGGGAGTAAAGGAAAACTCGACTCTTGGCCTCAGCGGCTGAAAACAGACTCCCCGAGGACCGTTGCGGTCAACATCCACTAGCGGCCATCGTGATGGAATTCCATCGATAAGGGAGGAGCTAATCCGATCTTTTCTTTGGTGATGACCAATGAGTGCCGAATTGGAGTTTTTCGGGAGAGTTTTCAATATGACCGTACGGTCAAGTTGAAAATCCATTCGCCGCAGGCGAGGATCAAAGGGGGTGCGAAGGTGCACAAAAGGAAATCCGAATATCCGGCTGGCTGCCCGGGCATCATCAGCGATAGGGGGTAACATTTTCTGTTGGTGTTATGTCGACAGAACTTCAAAGCAAAAGGCTACAAGATTTGGGTGCATGGGCAAAAGCGAGTTAAATTTCAGACATAGGTTGGATTTGATGCCATGGCGAGATGGTAATCTTGCCGTGGACTTTTGTTACAGGTATGGATTGTTGAAGCGAGCATTGTAATGGTCGTATACGGTAAGCTGCTTATGGAAGGTGCAGGTATTTTCAGGGTATTTGCAGGCTGAGGACGGGGAGTTGGATTAGAACGGTGGGTGGTTCTTCGGGAATGCTTAAAGAATCCCTACAATACTAAAGAAAGGAGATAGGTATAATATAATATTAATTAACGTATGGGAGCAAGAGGAGATGCCGGAGATTGGCGTCGTGGTATAATTTGCCCCATACATAAGAAGGGAGATATCACAATGTGCAGCAACTATAGGGGTATAACATTGCTGAGTACCGCCTATAAGATACTCTCCACTATCCTACAAGATCGGATAGCCCCATACGCTAAAGCCATAATTGGTCAATATCAGTGTGGCTTCATCCCAGGCAAATCAGCAATTGATCAGATATTCACCCTTAGGCAGGCGATGGAAAAATGTCTGGAAGGTAAGATTCCATTATATCATCTATTTATAGAGTTTAAGGCCGCCTACGACAGCATACCCAGGGTAGAACTATATAATGCCATGAGAGAGTTCGCCATTCCAAACAAATTGATACGACTTTGTAGGTTAACCATGACCAACATAACTAGTCAAGTAAAAATAGCGGGATTGCTGTCCAAACCAATAAACATCTTTAATGGACCCGGACAAGGGGACGGTCTAGCCTGCCTCCTCATCAAGTTGGCGTTGGAGAAAGCAATCCGTGACTCTGGCGTAACAACAAGAGGGACTATTGTCACCAAGTCCAGCCAGATACTTGCCTACGCAGATGACATCGACATCATCGGTAGAACCGAATCGGCGGTACAGGAATCCTTCACCCAGATCGAGCAGGCGACTCAAAACCTGGGACTGCACATTAATGAGGGAAAAACTAAGTACATGGTGGCAACTTCTGCGAAGAGAAGACCTAACGTTGGTCAAACTATCAGGGTAGTGGAGCACGAATTTGAAGTAGTGCAATCCTTTAACTACCTCTGGTCAATATTATCAGCCGATAACAATATGGAAGAAGAAATACGCGAACGGCTGATTAAATCCAACAAAGCCTACTATGGTCTATCAAGGCTCTTTAAATCCCGAAATTTATCCAGAACATCCAAGCTACTACTGTACAAGACCATGGTCTTACCAGTACTCATGTATGGATTCGAGACCTGGCTGCTTAATAAAAGGCACTCTGAACTCTTAGGCGCATTCGAGAGAAAGGTCTTAAGGAGAATTGTTGGCCCCGTATATGAGGGAGGACGAATTTCCAGAGACGCTGCAACCATGAGTTGTACGCAATCTACCTTGAAGCTAATATTGTAAGAAAAATCAAGCTCTGTAGACTCCGGTGGGTGGGACACCTAGCTCGAATGAGCGAAGAGGAGCCTGCCCGGAAAGTCCTTTGTGGCAGGATGTATGGAAGGAGACAGCGCGGCAGACCTTGTCTGCGATGGAAGGATGGCGTAGACCAGGACGCCCAGAGCCTGGGAGTGCTAAACTGGATGACATCGGCTCGAAATCGGGACCGGTGGAGAGATTTGTTAAATAAGGCCAAGACCGGATCCAGGTTGTAGTGCCGATGATAATGATGATAATATTGTTACCATTTTTTGCAAGATTTTTTTTTTTTTTTTGATTCACCAATTTTAACAATCAAAGCGCTAATCATGTATTTAGGGATGCCCTCCTAATCTGCGTCTGTGCTGTTAGTACCTTCCCTGGGTGTCCTTGATATATTAAGGCCTGGTTCCGGCAATTGGGTTCTTCTCTTGTTTCTGTCTTAATATGAACCAAGAAAAATACTTTCTACTTTGCACACGGCATTTGGCCAGGAAAATCTAAAACGTTCCTTTTAAAGCAATAATTTGTCTCGTGCACTGTTAATTACACATATCCCTAAGTGGAACAGGAATATGAATTCAATTAGATGAACAATTTGAAATTAATAATTAGACTTATACACCACTGAACGCCTTATTATATTACTCTTCCCTTCACGACTGCTTCACACCAACTTCCAATCATCGACTACTGTTTTTCAAATCAACTGCTAAACACAACGCCGCGATACAACCGGCTCTTTTTCTTATCCACCGTTACCACAAAGCAAACAAAACAACGGCGATGATCGATCTCGAGTTTTTCGGAGATATCATCGCCGATGGAATAACTGGGCGTTTCTATGCGCCAGTTGTATGTTGAAAGTTTTATGTTTCAATTTATGTCCTATGTTTTATATTTGTAATATTAAATGTAATTTAATGTTTTGTATATTATGTGTTTAATTATCTGAAATTGTAAATTGTATAAATGAATGTGTTTATTTTATGTTGTAAATGAAAATTGTTGTAATTTGTAAATGAATGTAATGTAATTTTATGTTTAATATGTTATATGTTTAAATGAAAATGTAAATTGTATTTGGTATTTATGTATTTTTATTGTGTGTAAAATGAAAGACGTAATTTTTTATTTTTTTTTATTAGACTTCTCTCGGGAGAGGCGAACCTATAGCGCCGAGTGGGCCCCCCGAGATGCCACCAACTAACTGTTGCAGTTTTTTTTGAACAGTTGCAGGTTTTACCGCTCCGGGAACACTCGCGTGGGAAGGGAGTTCCACAGCTCCCCCGCTCTGTAACGGGACGAGTTCTGATGCAGGGATGTGGAAGATGAACCACAAATGGTTGCGATCCGTCGGATTGTCTTGTGGAACGCATATAAGCCGAATTGCGTGAAACAATACCACGAATCTCCAAAGAACAGTACCCGTGATAATATCTGTAAAACAGACAGAGGTCGGCTACACGCCTTCGATGTGATAGCGACTGTAGTCCCGACGTCAGCGCCAAGTCCCCGATCAAGCGGATCGCTCGTCTCTGTATGCTCTCAAGTAGGTCGAGGGTATGTATAGGAGCCGAGCTCCAAACATGAGAGCGATATTCGAGCGCGGGTCTAATTTGGGATTTATATAGGAGAAGAAGTTTGGCCGGAGTAAAATATTTCTTGGCTCTAAATAGATAGCTCAGTTTTCCTGAGGGTGACCTGGCGATGCTCGCCACGTGTTTATGTCATGATACATTCCCACAGACTGTGATGCCGAGCAAATTCAAGCTTTTACCGGATTCTAGGGCCTAGCCATTCATCATCAGCTGTGGAACCGATGATCCACTTTTCTTTGTGAATGTTGTATATTGTGTCTTCGCTGCATTGAATTCGACGAGATTGGCCCTTCCCTACTGCAGGACCCTATCTAGATCCTGATACAGAGAGTCAATCTGTCTACATCTCAGCTGATGCGACGCAGAAGCACCAATCGGCCGAACACGCGAAAAGGAGGAAACAAGCGTACTATCATCCGCAAAACTGTACACTTTGTTATCCGTTGTCTCCAACAAATCATTTATGTGAAGCAAGACCAAAGTTGGAGCCAAAATAGATCCTTGGGGCATCCCCGAATTAACAGGATACAAATCCGAACACTCGCCGTCCACAACAACCCGGATCGATCGATTCTCGAGGAAGCTCCTCGTCCAGTCGCAAAGCTGTTGGGAAAGTCCACATGAACGAAGTTTACTCAGCAATGCCCCGTGCCAGACGCGGTCAAAAGCCTTGGAGATAACCAATGCGACCGCTCTTGACTCACCATGCCGTTCAATCGCAGATGTCCATATATCGGTTATAAGTGTCAAAAGGTCTCCCGTGGACCGCCTGCCACGGAATCCGTATTGACGATCATTCAGAAGTCCGTTGCACTCCAAATACTTAACTAACTCTGTATTGATGACTTTTTCCATTACCTTAGATAAAATAGACATCGGGCGGTAATTTTGTGGGAGACACTTCTTTCCCGTCTTTGGGATTGGTTGAACTTGAGCGATTTTCCAGCAGGCAGGAAAGATCCTCCGTGCATAAGATAAGCGGAAGAGTCTGCCAAGAACCGGCCATAGTTCTGGAGCACAGTTCATAAGGACTATTGCTGGTATTCCGTCCGGGCCGGTTGCCTTCCTACAATCCAGTTCACGTAAAATGCGTTGAATAGTGCGCGGACGAAATCTCACATCCCGCATCGAAGGCTGTACCGACGAGATCACAGGTGGCTCCAAAAGGCCGGGATCGATGTTTGAATTCGACGAAAATAAATTCGGGAACACATTAGCTTTATCCTTTGTATTCGTGGCTAACGTCCCGCTGTCTGTCACCAATGGAGGGAAAGTGGAGGATGCGAAGTTACCGCTGACAGCTTTTGCCATTGACCAGAAGGAGTGCGAACCAGTTGGGCACCGAAGGAGCTTATTGATCACCATATCGTTGTGAGCCTATATCGTTTGAAATAATAGTGAAGAAGATCGTGTGATTCGAACTGACGCTATGAAAGATTGAATCACCAAAAATTGAACCTAAGCGTTACCCATCAGGCTACTGGCCAATTTTAGAATTTGATTTTTAAACTCGACTATACTCCACAGATGTGAATTGTTATGTTATCGCTAGGTATACGACTCTGATGTATTTTCTTATTCGATTTTCGTTCGATGTTCTTCACTATTTTGCTTGTGAATTGTGTGTATCTGTTAGAGATGCCACACCACTCCCTCCTCAGTAACTGCGTTACGATCAGCTTCGCTGCGAACGACGGAGAGAACGAGAGAACATCGGAGCAGACGAGTGTGTCGGTGCTCTATGCGGAAGTCATGATCGTGTGTGAAGTTCTGTTTACTACGGGAAGTGTGTGCTGCGTGTACAGATCAGGTCGTAGTCACCAATTATAGCGTTTGAAATAATAGTGAAACAGTCGTGTGATTCGAACTGACGGTATGACAGTTTGAATCACCAAAAATTGAACCTAAGCGTTACCCATCAGGCTACTGGCCGGTTTTAGAATTCGATTTTTAAACTCGACTATACTCCACCGATGTGAATTGTTATGTTATCGCTAGGTATACGGCTTTGATGTATTTTCTTATTGGATTTTCGTTCAGTGTTCTTCACGATTTTGCTTGTGAATTGTGTGTATCTGTTAGAGATGCCACAAGCCTTCTTCGCGCTATCAATCGCCTGGTTGCACACGTTTCTGATTCTAACAAAATTCGTTCTGTTAACATCGGTGGGATTGGAACGCCATTGCTTAAAAGCTCTATTTTTTGCCGCTGTAATCAGCTCGCATTTTTTATCAAACCAAGGTTTATCAGACAAACTTCGTTTGATGGAATGTGGAATATACATCTCCATCCCCAGAAGAATAATCTCTGATACCGACTCCGCGTAAGTGTTAACATCGGAGTTTCCGAAGCACACCTCTGACCATTGAAAGGATGGGAAGAAATCTCGCAAATCGTCCCAGTTAGCAGCCCCATAGTTCCATACACGGCGAAGCTGCCTATGTCGGTTATTCGCTTGAAATGCAAGTATTTGTGCGACCGATACCAAGCAGTGATCTGAGTTTCCCAGTGGCGCAGAAACCTCTACGGTATAAATACTTGGTTCGGATGTCAAAAACAGGTCCAGGGTGTTCGCATAATCGCCCCAGGCATCCAGCACTCGCGTTGGCTCGCCGACGAGTTGAGTCAAGTTGTGGCTTACAGCAACATCTCCGCCAGCCTCCCAGCCTCGTCCGTTCCGGAATTGTGGACATTAAAATCGCCAAGGACAATAATTTCAAAAGCTGGGTGGTTGATCTCTATCCAGACGACGGTATGTGAAAGATGTTCGAAAAATGTCGTCGGTCGATCGTCATTCGAGGAGCGGTAAAGATAATAAAAAAATTTAACGGAATTCCTCAGCACGACCCTCACCATATGATGTCCACATTATTGGGTTCCAGCGCCTCCATCCTCTGGCAAGCCAAATTAGACCGCGCGAAGAGGCAGACTCCGCCCTTAAAACGGAATCTCGAATGTTAGTCGTATCCTGAGCAACGAAGATATGTCGAATCAGTTGACGAATCGACCTGGTTCTCAGTTAGGGCAAGAATATCAGGTTTCGTTGTTTGCAAATATTGATGGACAGCGTTTACATTCGTATTGGTGAAACCGATGCCCCTGATGTTACAAAATGCCGTCACCAGTCGAGCGTGGGCAGAGCCTCGAGAGCGAGGCCGGTGATGTGATGACGAACCTCTTAAAGTTCCGTTATTTCTCATAATATCTGCGTGCTGTTCCCCCTGATATAGTCCCCCCCTCGGAGATCCGAATGGGAGACTAGTTCACCTCCGGAATTCTTTATATCAGAAGGCGCCATCATGACTTATCTCCGTGTCAGTCCGGGCCATCAGCCACACATCTGAAACACCGTCAAGATTTCTCTCGGCGATATCGCGGAATGTACAGCTGACGGGGTGGTATCTGGCCGACTACCACCTAACCAACCTTTTCTCGAACCGGTCCATTAGACAAGCCCCGAAAGATGGCCGGGGATTTCTCCCGACCATTTCAGGGAGCCTAAAGCTTGATGGGGTGGTATATCACCGGGCGCACAGGGCGTTGGTACCCCGGCTACCACTCGGCCTTTAGTCGCCTCTTACGACAAGCCGGCCTATCTGTGAGTATATTCTAACGCCCTACTCACAGGTTTTAAAGTCTAATATTTGAATTTAATATTTTATGTTTTCTCGGTGGGACAACGGTGGTGGGAAAGTTGATGCGTGTCATTCTTGGAAAAGAAATGACACGCCGCAGATTGGACCAGTGGGTTTGCACCGGTTGCTACAATTGTTGGTGGCCTTGCTCTTGTTGTTGCTGGTGGTGGGTTGTTTGTAAAAATTGAAAATAAAAAAATAAAAATTAGTGGACAGAAAAAAAATGCTTTTTCTTTCTCTTGGTACGTTCTCCCTACAGGTCCGTCCTAAAGTAAAGGGATAATACAGCAGTAAAAGATAGGATAGACCACCACCATTTGGTTGACCCCCTTGCACTCCGTAAGGCCTCTACACCATAAGGCTTTGGAGGGGTATTGTGAATTAGCATCCGTTTTTTTCTCTATTCCGATGGCGGAGTGTACCATGCATCTACGACCTTGTGAATAACAGTAGAAAGTCTGAACCGCCCACACGACCGGACTAAATACCAATAGTGAAGTGGTTTCCTTTGACCGTATTTCAGGTGCGATTGGCGTAGGGAATAGGCGGGTCTTTGGGTATTGCGCCCTGTGATAGCACGGCTCTGAGTCCTTCTTGGACCTCATGTGTGGCCCGAATAAAGGGATTTGATATGGTTAAGGTTGGCATATTTTGGCGGCGAAACCAACATCCCCTTTAGTGTCTCAAATGCGTGTTGGCATTTCTCTAGCCACGTGAATTTGTGAAGATATTATGTGAGCTAGCATTGGTGCATGTCAGGCAGTCGCTTTCAAGATGTATTAGTTCATCTGGCCATTTGCCCAAGGTGTTTCCTCCGAAGGTTGGTTCTGTCAGAGGTAAGTCCCGTTGAAGTGTTAACTCCCAACCCCAGGGGGATCACAATATTCCCTGGGTCTGGCTACTCCAGTGCCCAATCATCCTTCGTAAGCGCCCTGGTTTGCCCCTATAGTTTGGGCTTATGGGTTTGCGCCTATAGTTTTGGCCAGGCCTTAAAAAAAACTCCATTTAGACCCATTTAATGGCTCCTCTCAACGGTATTCTTTGGTAAAAAGCGAAGATTTATTCGGAAAGAAGCCTGAGCCTGACCGGTCTATTCAGAAGGAGTTCGAGCTCCAAGGGGTTTGTTAAGCGTTCTACTGAAGCTTTACCTTCTCTGGCGCCTTTTTGGCCCTTTGGGGTGCGCCTTGTTGGTTTAACGTGGGCCAGCACTGTTTCGCAGCCATCCCCTGAGTGGGTAGCGTATCCGGCTGAATACTGACCACGGTCTGGACCTTGCCAGGTCCCCTATATACGATTAAATAATCCCCATTGATATATCTTGTTGGGGTCGGAATTCAATATATTAAGCATAAGCTGTTGATGTTGGGGTCTGATGTTAGCGCCTGCGCCGAGTTAGTAAGGAAATTATTGACTCCGATGTTAACGCATTCGCGGAGTCTTTCACGGAGATTATTCTTCTCAGGGTGGAACTTAACGTCCCACATTCCATCAAACGAAATTCATCCGATAAGCATTGATTTGATACAAAATGCGAGCAAATTACAGCTGCAAAAAAAATAAAGCTTTTAAATAACTGCACTCAAATTCCGTGGAGGTCAGCAGAACAAATGTTGTCAGATTTAGAAACGCAAACAGGCGAATCACAAAGAAGGTTTTTGGTGGGATTTGCAGGCTCACGTGGAATGTTTGATGATGACGGTGAAGTGTTCCACCGAACACTGTTCACACGAAGACACGACGGAGCGTGGCGGCACTTTAATAAAAACACAGCGAAAGGTTTATTTTATATGTTTCTTTATTTTATCGTTGATAAATCCAGGATTCACTACATAAATCCAAGGTATTAACTATTACAGCACGTAATTACCCGTCGACACGTTACGCTCGACACACTCGCGGCCTTTGGTAGTTGATTTACTTTTCGTTTTACAATTGCGACGACACACGAAACGACTCCCGATGGTCTATGGAGGATCGGACCTCTGTGAATGTTACTTGATGACTTACTATAGCGACGGTTGCGTTGCGCGGCTCCTGTCTCTCGAATGTTCTCTCTGGTTGATCTTAGTACGTGTGCTAATAGATCTATTGTTTTCTCATGCAGCGAAGGTCATGTGAAAACGGAATTGAAAAAAGAGGAAGGAACAAAGGGGCACCATAGGATAATTGTGTAGCTGCTTAATAGCCTGCAACGCTATTAGGACAATGGTACTATAAGGGATTTCGGTATACAATCGTAATTGTGTCCCGTATCTTAGCTGGCGGCAAGGCTCGGATTATATTTGCACGTTTGCAGGTAACGCTGGCTAACAGGAGTGCCAATCAGGTTTTCGAATTTACGATGCCTGTATGATGTATAGAATTATTTTCAGGAATTTATGACGATGCGTTAAATGTCCTTGGTAAGGCAATGTTTGTCAGCTTGTTGTGTCCTTCGATCGCCGTGCAGGCGTGGGACGATTGGTCGGACTTGCGACCCACGTGTCTGTGGGCACGTGGCGTTGTTGCCTCCCAGGTGTATGTTACCTTTGTTTCAGGTGTGGTGGAGGACTTTTGAGGACACGTGAGTGTGTTCCTTGGTGCAACGACGACATCTCGACCAATAGTGGATTGTGTGGTTCGTAGAACCGCCACAGGTTCACTACGATAAAGTCACAAATAAACTGCTTGAGTGCCCAAATCATTGACTTTTCTGATCAATGGCAAAGGTTATCAGCAGTAACTGCGGTTCCTCTTCTTTTCCTCCGTTAGTAACGGTATTTTGTCTAGATAGATCCATACGTAGAATCTCCCGTCCAGGTAACACCACTGTGCTCACTCCTTTGGGGGGAAGAGTGATACCTTATTTGTTATTAAATTAAAACGTCCTTCGGTTTTCACTTGTTTTACTGTATATTTATCAAGATAGAGAAAACTGACACTTTTTGAATTACAAAACACTGGTTGTTTTGGTTGGCTCTTTCACTTCGCTTATATACACTAACCGGAACCACGAATATGTCTTAAATCGCTCAATGCAAAAATTCAACCAACTGTCATCCATTTATTTTATTTATGATTTTGGGAGCCTGGAAGGAAAAGGGAACAAAGGTTACATTGCACTTCGACACGGAACAATAATTTAGAATTTTGTGTAAACAAATTCTTGAAAAGGGATCTACAGATGTGCATATATAACTAAAGATGTTGATGCCCGATAAAATGAACATGTTCGTTTTATGACGTATTTGTTTGTATTCAATTGGGTTTGTTGAGTTTAGAAAAATATGTTAATGGATAGGACTGTGTTGGATTGAATCTGTGCAAACTAAAAAGGAAGAGAGAAAAGTCGATATTTTGACAAAAAAATATTTCTTACTATTACGAGATGTTGATAGAAGTCTTGTCTTTCTTGTCTTTCCACAGCTTAAAGTCTTTGAGTTTTTTTTTTTTTTTTTTTTTTTTTTTTTTTTTTTTTTTTTTTTTTTTTTTTTTTTTTTACCGCCAGGCAGACTTTACGCCCTATAGTTGCTTATCCTGGTTTTTGCTGCTTACTTTTTTTTCTTGAAATTTGTTTTTGTGTTGTTTTTTTTTGTTTTATTTTTGTTTTATTTTCTTCCTTATTTATTTTGTTTTTATTTATTTGTGGGATCCTTCGGTTGGATCCCACCGCTGCCACCAGTGTTGTACGTCCGAGACGCCGTGCTTCCTCGTTAGAGGGAAGAGCGTGGACCTTTTAATTTTATTCAATTAAAACGCTTGATTTAATTTAATTTCTTTCTTTATTTTCTTCTTTTATATTAGCTTGGAATGCTTATTCCGCCTCTCTACTTGTTGAATTGAATGCTTCTCAGTCTTCTAAGTTTAACTGTCTGTCTGTACCTCTCTATCTCGTCTCTCTTCGTTGAAAGTCTCTCTAATCTCGACTCTATCTCGACTGTATCTCTATTTCTTCTCGACTGACTCTCTAATCTCAATTAACTTTACAATGAAATTTTCCCTCTTCTTATATAACTTTGTGTTCTAATCTACTGTAAATTATTACTTGAACAAAATCAATTTTATCAAATTATTATTTAATCTATTGTGATTTTTAATTTTGAACAAACTTTGAACGAAAATCAAAGAGCCATGTTTCGAATGAAAAAAGGGGCATGTATGAAGTGTACTGAAACTGATTTGATATAGAATATAGTGGATGTTTATTTAGGATATATATTAAATGAGAATGTTAGATATGTTAAGAGAATGTTTTAAGGATGTTAGATAATTAATGAGATTCAGTGTTAAAGTTAATAATTATAAGGACAGTAGTATTTTGGAATACTACAAGGTCCATGATATTCAACCCATTCCTTGCCGCCCCTGGGGTCCCTCAACGTAGCCAGCTGGGTCCTCTGCTAATTATACTTGCCACTATTGACATAAGGTCGTTAAGAATTCCAGCTTGTCCTTATACGCTGATGATACCAAGTTATACAAGATCATCGAATCACCTCTTGATTCTGCACTGCTGCAATCAGACCTTGACAACTTCTCGACTTGGTGTTGTAGTGCTCCAAGAAGCCCTACCATTTCCCTCTCACATACACATGTATGTATGTACCCACCTACAAAAATCCCATCCAATAATTCCATCCATATCCCCAAATCAACATTGAATTCAATGTCAAGCAAATCGAACCAAACGTTCAATTCTCGAACATTGAATTCAATTCCTGAAACTCCAAAAAGCACAATGCATATCTTCACATGTATGGTATGTGCAATTAACACTTTTAATCCAGAATCCAAAACCCAAAATGAACACGTGTCTAAACAGAAACATTTCTATTTGATCCGCCGACACACAATTCAGTCAATCTATACATCATAATGCATATCTCCACCGCCCAGATGTTTTATGACTTGCAAATAGACCAATAATCCCAGATCGTAATTTCACACCCAATTCCTACGGATCTTGTATTACCCATCTGAAGTGCACGCAAACTCTTGTTCGCATTAGCCAGATGGATAACACAATCAAGACCCCAAAGAGGATAAGTGTCGATGGATCCGGATTTCGAAAAGATAACAAAAAGATACAGATAGAGTCTGAATCGAGAGTCGGAATCGACAAGTAGTAGATAGTAAGAAAAGAGAGTCAGTACCTAAAGTACGAAAGGAGAAGAGCTCCTCAAAAGTTATAATATATTACATGTTAATATATATTACATCGTAAATCCGAGTATTAATTGTCCTTTTTGCCAAAGCAACAATTCTGTTTGAGTTTTAACTTCTCTTCGAAAAAAAGTTCGTTGGTCACAGCAATTGCTAAAACAGTGATTTGGTTGTTTCTCTCTAGTTTAATGAAAGTGACTTGTAATGGGTTTTCCAATAGGGACATGACAACTTTTTTCGGTAATACATTTTTATAATTTGCAGACGTTGTTCGTTCGTGTACATAACCATGATGAAAATGTTGAGTTTACTGAATAAATTGACAGTGACAGTTCGATGATTAGTGAAAGGGTGCGTTCACAAATTAAAGTCAAAGTTGACAAGTCCCTATTGTATAACCCTATAGAAAACAGTATTAATTTTCTCGCGTGTGTAAGGACAATTACGTCGTCTATTAATCAGTGGAATCGTGCAGCAACACCTTTGCTAGTGCGCGAAAAGACAAATACACACGACTTCGACACATCAATAAAGCACAAACATTGCTATGTACTTAACATCGCCAAATTCCAATCTATAACCTTTTCCCGTAAGCGTATTCACTCATCCTCACGTTCCTATACCCTTGTTAACCAACCCCTGACCATTGT
This sequence comes from Microdon myrmicae, assembly GCA_963931805.1. Classification (NCBI taxonomy): domain Eukaryota; kingdom Metazoa; phylum Arthropoda; class Insecta; order Diptera; family Syrphidae; genus Microdon; species Microdon myrmicae. The sequence goes on along the minus strand of OZ007499.1, from coordinate 41,756,766 downwards.
CCAATGTACTCGAGATCTTGGGGTTCTTTGCGGCAGGGAGCTTAACTTCCTCTCTCACATTGATGAGACGATCCGGAAAGCCTATTCTGCCCTCGAATTCGTGAAACAATGGTCTAAGGAATTCTCCGACCCTTACGTTACTCGATCCCTTTACCTTACCCTCGTTCGCCCCCTGCTTGAATATGCTAGCCAGGTATGGTCACCTTATCTAAACTATTCAAGGTGATAGAAAATGTCATGAGGGCTGACTTGATTGGGTACTTGGAATACGATAGATCGATTTCGTAGCTGGCGATCCACGGGACACCCTATCGCCTTTTTAACTGACATCTGAACATATACAATTGAAAACGATGGCGGATCAATGACCACCGCATCAGGTCTTTGATCGCGTCTGTCACAGACCCTTACTAAGTAAGCTTCGTTAATACAGATTTTCCCAATAACTTTGTGACTGGATGAAGTTTCCTCGAAAATCGATCGATTCGAGTTCTTATAGACGGCCTGTCTGCGAATCCCTATTCTACTTAATTTCGGGGTGCCTCAGAGTTATATTTTGACTTCAACACTATTCCTGGTTCATACTAATGATTTATTAGATTCATCAGGCAACGAAATATTCAGATTTGCGTATGGTAATGCACTTATTTCCTTATTTTAGAATAATCGGACGATTAACGCATCTGCGTCGCACCAGCTAATGTATAGCCAGATCGACCCTCTGGACCAGAATATCAATACAATCCTACAATGGGGAAAGCCAATCTCGCCGACTTCAACGCAACGAAAACGGAATATAACGTTCAGAAGGAAAAAATAGAGTTCGTTTTTTTTAGAGCCAAAAAATATCACCCCGGCTTAACTTTTTTCTGCTTTACAAACCTCAAATTAGGCTTGCGCTAGTTATTCTTCTTGTCGTCATACTCGTACAACAAATTCCGGGATTCCGTTTTCTTGAATTAGTGTCTTCCTTTTTTTTTCTTTTATTTTATTACCGCCAGGCAGACTTCACGCCCTATAGTTGATTTGATTATCCTGGTCTTTTTTTCGTTGTTTTATGTCTGTTTTTAGTTTTTCGTTGTTTTATACTGTTTTAGTTTCTCTCTTTTTTATTTTTTTCCTTTTTTGTTGTTGTTGTTGTTTAATTATTTAGTTACGGGATCCATCGGTTTGAAATCCTACCGCTGCCACCAGTGTTGTAGGTCCGCGACGCCGTGCTTCCTCGGTTGAGGGAAGAGCGTAGACCTTTTATTTTTTCTTTATTAATATTAATTAAAACTCAGGATTGCGAATTTTAATTCTCTTCTTTATTTCTAATTTATTCTTTTTCCTAACTTCTCCGAACTTAACTTCACTTCTCTGAACTTCCGAACTTTACTTAATCTTATCTTAATCTCAACTCGTCTGTACTTCCTGGACTGTATTTCTCAACTAACTTCTTCTTCCAACTGTGTTTCTTCTCAAAACTCTTCTTCCAACTGTGTTTCTTCTCAAACTTCTACTCGTCTGTATCTGAACTGACTTTACAATAAAATGCTCCCTCTTCTTATATAACTTTAAGTTCTAATCTACTGTAAATTATAATTTGAACAAAATCAATTTTATCAAAGTATTACTTACTCTACTGAGACTTTTAATTTTGAATAAACTTTGAACGAAAATCAAAGAGCCATGTTTCAAATGAAGAAAGGGGCATGTTATGAACAAAGGGGCATGTTATGAAATGTACTGAAACTGATTTGATATAGAATATTGTGGATGTTTATTTATGATATGTATTAAATGAGAATGTTAGATATGTTAGGAGAATGTTTTAAGGATGTGTTAGATAAATAATGAGATTCAGTATTAAACTTAATAGTTATAAGGACAGTAGTATTCTGGAATACTACCGTTTTTCCGGGCAAGGTCATTAGTCTTGAGCCAGAGGCTCCCCGAAGGGAACAGTATATTATGAGAGAAGTATATTATGCAATAAAAAGAACGTTTCGGCTTATTGCAGTCTACCTTGTTTTGGGCTCGTTTCAGATTACGCAGTTCTTAGACCTTTTATGGCTAACTCCGAGATCACTTTTTCAATATTCGTTGTATGCTTCGCGCTGATAGATTCATTCCTCTGTGACGTGGCTATTGTTCAGACCATTTGAGCGTTTGTTGCCGCATTTTCCGATCAATCCATGGAGTTTCGTAATTGTAACGTTTTATGTTACGACATACAATAATTTTATTCACTTTGAGTTGTTGAAGCTCCTTGACGACAGTTGAATGTGATTCCCCAGCCAAACTTGATAAATTACTCTATTACGGTTCGGCGCCATCACGGATAACTTTTTTCCATCCAGCTCAGCGGCTAACGCTTTAAGAGGCCTCTCAACAATAAAGTGAAGTATGCTCGTACGGAATATGAATACAGTCTTACCAACTGTTCGAAGGTTATAGCAGTATGAATTGGGTAACACTTCAATTGCCTCGCCCTATGTAAAGTGCAGGAAAGTGCGCCGCCCATTCGCTTACTTTAACGATTGTTACATATGACGTAGGTAGAAAACCCTGTAAACATACCAACTTAGGCGGCGATAGCGTGAACCACGTAATAAAGTACGGTTGCAAAATTTAGCCTAGAGAGCCTACACAGCCGCACCACAGAAAACGGCAACCATTAAGGGGGTATTCTGGTCTAGACGCATGAATTTAACGCAATTTTTGAAGTGCTGTAAAAAAAGCAATCAATATTTTTAGTATTCATTTTTTTATATATTATATTAATATTTCAAGAATACAGTAAAAAAAATTGAAAGTAAAAAATTCAAAATTCAAAAAGTTAGCAGCTGATGAAGTGGGGGATCTTTTTTAAAACAATACCCACGATTTTTCAAGTTCTACTGAACCGATTTACTTTAAATTTAATACATGTCTTCTTTATAGGCTTTTCTATTGCATGAACTATCGTCATCCCCAAATTTCAATGTTAACTATTTTTTAAAAATTCGAAAAACTAAAAAAAAAGTGGTACAAAAATAAATTTTTTTTTCAAGCAGGCGCCATCTTGTTTAAAAAATTTTTTTCACTTTTTTTAGTTCCAACGATAGAAGCATTTAAGTAAATTAATAATCTTTTTTTTCAGATTGCTAGGAGGGTTGAATCATGGGTATGGTCGCGTGCCAACTTTTTGAGATCCCCTACTTCATCAGCTGCTAACTTTTTGAATTTTGAATTTTTTACTTTCAATTTTTTTACTGTATTCTTGAAATATTAATAAACATCCTATAAAAAAATGAATACGAATGTTGCCTCTTATGTTTCGGGATTTGGCAACCCTGGTGTTGCAATCCGGCAATTGACAGCTCTGTCGTAAATTTGGACATTTTTGAGGTTATACGCACTCAGAACGTTTTGACATACGAGCGCTATTTGTGTTGTTTACAGTAACTTAAAAGATTCATCTCGGCCCAAAAATGGAATTAAATCGTCAACATTTTCGTGCGATTATTTTTTACAACTTTCGGCGTGGATTAACTCAGCAACAGTGCATGGATGAACTTAATTCAATTTTTGGCGATGAAGCTCCATCAAGGACCAGTGTTTATCGATGGTATGGTGAATTCAATCCTGGTCGTAGTTCACTCCAAGATGAATTTCGTGAAGGTCGTCCAAAATCAGTTGTTGTTCCGAAAACCATTGATGCTGTGCGCGAACTGATATTGGAAGATCGTCATGTGACCTATCGTGAGATTCAGACAACCTTAGGCGTTAGTGGGACCAGCATACATTCAATATTGCATAAACATTTGACTGTCAAAAAAAATTGTTCGCATTGGATCCCACACAATTTGTCAATCGCCCAAAAAAAGGCTCGTGTCAATTGGTCGAAAGAACTGCTCAAAAAATACGGTCGCGGTGCTTCGAAACACGTCTATGACATCGTGACAGGTGATGAGTCGTGGATTTACGCGTATGAGCCCGAAAGTAAACAGCAGTCGACTGTCTGGGTGTTTCAAGATGAGCCAAATCCAACAAAAGTTGTTCGCGCACGAAGCACTTCCAAGCAAATGGTCGCCTGTTTTTTCGGAAAAACTGGACATGTCGCAACCGTACCACTAGAACAACGCAGAACAGTCAACTCTGAGTGGTACACAACCATTTGTTTGCCAGTTGTCTTCCAAGAGATCAGGAAAACCAACCGCCGAAGACGGATCACTCTTCACCACGACAATGCGAGCTCTCACACATCGGCTGCGACAACTGCATTTTTGAGCACCCAAAACATCGATTTGATGGGTCATCCGCCGTATAGTCCTGACTTGGCACCGAATGACTTCTTTTTATTCCCGTACGTAAAAAACAAACTGAGAGGTCAACGTTTTCGACACCTGAAGAAGCGGTTGCTGCATTCAGAATGCATGTGTTGGAGATACCTCAATCAGAGTGGCAAAAGTGCTTCGACAATTGGTTCAAACGCATGCAAAAGTGTATAGATCTTCATGTGGAATATTTTGAAAAACAATAAAGTGATTTTCGATGATCAATATTTGTTTTTGGTCTCTAATCCCGAAATATAAAAGGCAACCCTCGTAGTAAAAATGTTTATTGCTTTATTTTTTACAGCACTTCAAAAATTGCGTTAAATTCGTGCGTCTAGACCAGGATACCCCCTTAAGCTCTAATTCATATTGTAACTAAAAAAGTCATTCCCGTTCACTGCATCTGCGCTATACACCAGATCTGACAATTTATCTGCATCCCCACACGCCAAAATACTGCTTCTATTCTGACAATTTCCATTACAACTCCTTAACTAGATGAACATAAAAAATTGATTGTGAAACCTGTAAAGTTATTAGGTATCCGTTTTTCAATTAGACTTCCTGTTAACAGGATTCCTCTAAAGAGCATTTAAATGAATGATAAATTAGTAATCCAATTGGAAAAGCTACAGTGCTTGTCACGAGATACTCACCGTTGTATCGTGTAACTTCCTAGTGAGGATCTAAAGGGATACGATTTGTGCAGGAGTAAGCTCGTGAGCCTGTGAACGCCGTTGGATTCTATCTATCGGCATGATGCTACCTACCACACTCCCACGTTTCCAAGAAGTAAATATTATCCTGTTCAAATATAATTGGAAATCGTAGACATGCATCTAACTTTCTTTCAGTTCGTTGTGCATGAAGGATGCACGATTTCGAACAGTCATCCCGATTCAATTTTTCTTTTACCTTGTGTACTTTATACTTCAATTACTCTGACACTCCCAGTGATTGGATGCGACTGAAATCAGCTCAGGACATAGCACACGTACAAGGCACATGCTTCTAGAATTGTATGTCTAAGAGTGTTACAACTCATCGCTATGCATTGCACTCTGGTGATTTTTGTGTTATGCCAAATCTTGTACTTATCAATGTCCTTGTTATGGTTGACTACAGACTCTTTCGAATGTACATCCGAATACGAGGATATATTACGACTCAAGCCTTAGAATACGTGACAGGATAAAAGTTCCTGGCTACAAATGAACGAACGCAATAAAAAAACCAACGTTATTGATCAAATTTTGAAGTGGTCCCCATTCTTCTAATTGTTGACAACTATTGTAGATGAATTATTGTATTGACCTCCTAACACAAAACACGAATGTCATTCATCATACTTAAATAACAGTGAGTTGGAGAATCTATTGTAATTAATACTAGCCCTGGTTGGGGGCATTCTAAACGCATTTCAGTTAACACTCCTGCAGTACGGATTAAGACAATTTATAGCTCCATTAGAAGTTCAGTTATAAGTTTCGGGCATGTTTAGTGGCAGTTAACTCTTACTTCAATTGAAAGACAATAGTTTTGACGAATGGTTATAAGGTTTTCAATATTGTAGATGTTGTAAAGGCTTTTGGTTTTGTATATTGAAAAAATGTTTATAATCACCCTTAATAGTTTCTAGAAGAAAATGAATATGAAACGTTCATGATTTATGAAGTTGCGTTGAAAGAGAGTCGTTTTAAATTTACCTCCTATCGTATGAATTATTTAATTGCAAGAAGATTAGTTAGTTGTGTCTACTCAAGATTTTATGTTACCAGGAAGTTGAAAAATGTATAATATAAAAGATGTTTTAGAAAGAATTAATGGGTTTTAGGGACTTAACACCAGTCATGGTTAAAGGGTTTTTCAAAAGGAATATAATAATTTTGTATATTAATGCGGACGTAATCTTAACATTTTTCGGAATCCGATAATGACAAAACTTAGGTAAGGTTTACAGTTTTCTCATGGTCAAGTTCACGAATAAGCAACGTTAGGAAATTATTAAAATTTACTACCGACATTCAGAGTCTGTAGCCGCTGCTTTAAGAGAGCTACATCTGATATAAATGTTAGCTCGTTATCTCAAGTACATCATCATCATCATCGCACCACAACAAGGGTTCCGGCCTTGGGTTTATTTAGCAAGTCTCACCACCGGTATCCGGTCCATATCCGAGACTTGTTAAATTGTCCATAATAATTTGTTTTTCCGGGCAAGGTCATTAGCCTTGCGCCATACCTCAAGTACTCTGTGTTTTATTTCAATAAAAAATTATTATGTTGCTATAGAAAAACATGTCGAAATTGTCTTTGTGCACAAAAATATTAAAATCTTACACACTTAGGTTCCGCTACAATCAGATAACATAACAACAGCACTAATTAATTGACTTGCAACACATTTTTTGGCCAAAAAAGAAAATATTTTGACAAGCACGAAGGTAATTTAATTTAGTTTTGATGCTATAGTCACACAGTAAAATTGCGGGCGACTACAAAATGCAAAGTTATGTCCACTGCCCGAACAAACATGGGTACCAGTCATAGATGACATTGCATCACTTATAATAGATAACAAGCTAATGAAGTGAGGGACATTAATCGTGACATCGGAGCCTTCTACAATGCCGTACGCAGTTCCAATGGTACGATGAACGGTAGCGCTGTCGAGCATAATTGCACCTAAATTGAACAAAAATACACTGGCAAAGAAAAAAGTAAAATACCAACAGCATAAGAGCAAGAAGAGATGCTAAAGTCCAGCAATCCGTTGGCGGATAAGGGATTGTAGCCCAAAAAAGGAAAAAAAAAACAAGACCACAATGGATGCCAAACGCCACAAACATGTGCAATTGAATGCTATCCTAATAGAAACCCCAAGAAGTATGTGATACGCTGATATACTTCGCAGCCTAAAGACGCACCCCAGAATGGAAGCAGTGGGGAAGACTGTGTGGCGGTTCCGCCAAACCCCACGGTTCGCCTTCTTGAAAAAATCCCACTAACTGCTACCCAGTCTGCATAAGCTTTCGCTAATGCAATCGTATTAGCATCTTAAATGCTCCACGCATTAATACAATCAAATTTATCTAACCTAAAAGTCCCAGGAAGAGAAAACTTACCTTTCATGCATCTCTTCGCATACAATTCCTGTAAGATTTCTTTCTTACCTTATCAGGAATCTCAAACCAATTCGGCACCTTCAGGGTAAAGCAAATCTCCCTAGATGAATTCCTGTAAGCAAAAGGATTTGAATTACATATAATGTAACTTTCACCAGGGGTCATAAATATTGCGCTGTCTATTTTTCAGCTTCGCCATGTGTATGATAAATCTCTTAACGTACACATTGGCCGGCGACCTTTTTTTCCCAGCAATAACATACCAGCAGCTGCATTCAATTAGCGTAATCGATGCTGAAGCCTATTTCCCTAACTCACACCATGAGTAAACAAAAGACCGCTGTCCTTCAACAGGCATTCTGGCGATACGCAAATAATTCAATACCTACCCTTACTAGCGATGCCATAAACATCATTTCCCAGTAACCTAGCTAAAACCAATTAGCACATTTTCACATCATATCGTCGTCTCTTTGTTTAGCCGAGACGCACAGGTTCCAACAAAGATCCCATTAGCGTCCGACGATTTTGGTTTTATTTGCTTTACCGAAATCGTATCCTATGAACGCACGTTATGCCCTTTCTTTGTCCAAGGTTCGTTCTCATCCATGAAAGAACCATGCACACACACCATTGCGCTGAAAGAGTGCATTTCCTACAGCGCCCGCACCCTTAAGAGAAATGTTTTTCTCTCTCTTCCCTTGTTTCTTAGCCCTAACCTAGAATGGAATTCATGTCAGAGTTCCATCCTCGGTGAGTCCTTTACCATTCGCTGACCGCCGCGGTCACGCATCATGCCCGCTCTCCGACGGCAGCGGAGACGCATAAATAAAATAAAATGGAGTCGAATGGGTAGTTGAGTAAACATTTATAATATCAATTTAATGTGTTAATAATAATTTTTAAGTGTAGTGTTAAAACACTCGCATATAAGGATAATGACTAATATAACAAAAGTAGTAGTTTTTAATAAAGAATAAAACTAAACCAAGTGTGTTTAATTTTCCGGCTGCTGTTCCTGGGTGGTTTTTTATTTACCTTTGTTTCCTGGTGATCGTTCGTTTGCAGGCAGCGGAACAATCGTTTGTGACACTGAGTGTGGTGGGTTGGTAGTAGAACTCGCGTCCATGCTGGCGCCACGACTACCTACCCCACAACTATATCAAGAATCCGGAGAACCCAGAAAGGTGGTCTGCTTCTCCGCCATTCGTGAAGTGTTAGGAACAGAAGTAACCACTTCATACTTCAAGGATGTATACAAGTTGGAAGGCTCCTATTTCCCGCAGATATCCTATTGCTGCGCAAACCATATATGGGTACCTAAACAGGTACGATCAACCTCCTTACACCAGTAACAGAAAAACTCTTGAAAGCGGGCAAAATTAAAATTGGGTGGGTTGTCTCTTGTATCCAGAACGAACCACACTGATCAATTGTTTTAAACGCCTGGAGTTCGTGCATATTGCCAAGCACTGCAAAACCAATGGCCTCTCCTAATCCATGGCCATATCGCGAAAAATTGCGCCAATAAGGCGAGATGCATAATCTGTAAGGAAATGAACCCTCAAGGAGTAAACCATCCGGTAGTCACCAAAAGCTGTCCGGTACAAAGAAGACGACTAAATCAATCAATTTACGGTGAAGATTATAGAAATCATTGTGAGACGGCCTAGAATACTATAGCGTTTGCAACGATGTGAAGAATGTGTGATTCGAACTGACGCTATGATGGTTAGAATCGCTAAAAATGGAGCCAATGCTCAACACATCAGACCACCGTCGAGTGTACGAATTCGATTTCTAAACTCAAGTACACTCAACTGACGTGGAATTGTTATGTTATCGTTATGGTATACGGCTCTGATGCTTTGGTTATTCGAATTTCCCTTCGGTGTTCTTCACTACTTGCTTATATTGTGGGTGTATCTGTTAGAAACGCCACAATACCCTCACACAAACGGCCAAGAAACAGGAAGCCAATATGGTACTGATCAGCGATGCTCATGAAATGCTCTTGTTAGCAATAACATATGTGGATCAGTGACGAGACCAAACAAGCAGCAATATGGGTATATGGAAGACATGGCTTTGAAAACATTGGTCACCAACAGAGAGGCCTCATAAGAGCTAACATTAATCGAGTTAGCACGCTCGTATCTCTTACTGAACCAACCGATGACATCGGTGGAATCGATTCGCGACCTGGGCGTCCTATGCGACAAGGAGCTAAAATTTAACGCACATATTGATGACATACTCCTTAAGCCAACGCCGCCCTTGGCTTTGTCAAACGGTGGTCGAAGGAATTCCTAAACTCCTACGTCACCCGCTCACTCTACATAACCTGTGCCCGCCCACTACTCGAATATGCTAGTCAGGTCTGGTCCCTGTATCAATTGTCTCACATTCGCAGGATTGAGAGCGTTCAGCGTCGTTTCCTGCCCTTTGCCCTCCGTGGACTAAACTGGGAAAATCTGCTGACTCTACCACCATACCCAGTCCGGCTCTCTTTAATCAATCTTAACATGCGCGCATCTTAACAAGATTGCAGAATCCATGCCGTCATCATATTCGTCCATCGTTTTCGTCAACGTCAATTGCCCAAGCTTGCTCTCCTCTATAACGTTTCACACGAAACCCGTAACGTACGTAACCCTCGACTCTTTTACTTGCCCGCTCATCTCACAATTTCAACCTCTCCCCCCAGATCACAGAAATAAAAAACCCATGGGCATTTACGCAGCCCTTTCCACTATATTACCAAACTTCGATGGATATAGTAATAAAATTATATTACTATACTAAAAAGATATAGTAAAGTAATTATATTGCCAAGGGCTGTCACATCTGTACTAGCCTATGCCGCGTTAGTGTGGGGAGAAGCTCTACAAACAAAACAACTGATAGGAATGATAAGAACAACAGAGATAAGAGACCAGCTTAAAGAGCAAACCAGCCCGGCGGAACAAAACCCAAAATCAGTCCCAGGGGGAGAGTAGTAGGAAGTGCAAATATGCATTTTAATACGTCTACGCTGTGTTGTGACATACTGTACAACTCAGTGAATCGTGCACACCAAGGCTCAGGCCCGTGCTATCTATAGAAGATTACACATCGTTTGGCGCGGCCACAAGAAAAATGATCATCAACTCAATAGAGAAAGCGAATTTACTTTATCTGTACTGACACGGAGATAAGTCATGAAGGTACCTAGTGAGATAAAGAATTCCGGGTGGAAACGAAAGTCGTGCAAATATTTTGATAAATAACCGAACTTTAAGAAATTCGACATCGCGTAATCGGGATCCCTCTCGAAACTCTGTTGATTGGCTGAATTGGTAAGGGGGTTATGTCTTTCTTTTGATTGTCCAAGCGTGGGTTCAACTGGTGGCTCTTGTTATTGTTGAGTTCGGTCCAATTAGTGAGCGGGAGGTATGGTCTCAAGGCCCAGCCGCCCGGTGAAATACCACCCCATTAAGCAATAAGCTTCGTGAAATGGTTGGGAGAAAACCTTGACCATCTTTCAGAGCTTGGCTGATGGACCAGGTTGAGAAAAAATATCATCTCAGTCCACTGATTCAGCGCTACAGGTATACCTTTCCTGTGAGAAATAGAATATAAAAAAAAGAAAAAAAATGTACTTCTGCGATAGAAGAGCATGGTGAGTCAAGAGCGGTCGCACTGAATATCTCCAAGGCTTTTGGCACGGGGCATTGCTGAGCAATTGGCGCAGGGCTAATAACCTTGCCCGTGAAAATAAATTATTATGGAAAATGTAACAAGCCTCGAGACTTGCTAAATAAGGCCAAGACCGGATCCCGGTTGTGGTGCCGATGATGATGATGATTGCTGAGCAAACTTCGTTCATATGGACTTTCCCAGCAGCTTTGCGACTGGACGAAGAGCTTCCTCGAGGATCGATCGATCCGGGTTGCTGTAGGTGGCCAGTCTTCGGACCCGTATTCGGTTAATTGCTGGGTGCCTCGAGGTTCTATTTTGGCACCAACCTGGTTTTTGCTTTACATAAATGATTTTTGGAGTCAACGGATTATAACGTGTTCAGTTTTGTGGATGATAGTACGCTTGCTTTTTCTTTTTAAAGTCATCGAGTGATTAGTGCATCAACGTTGCATGAGCTGATGATGATGGAGCCAGAACAACTCTCTGATTTGGGATCTGGATATGGTCCTGCAGTTTCCCCCTTTTCGAGTCTTCGGCCGATTGGTGCGTCTGCGTCGCATCAGCTGAGATGTAGACAGATTGACTGTCGGAATCAGGATCTAGATAGGGTCTTCCAGTGGGGAAGGGCGAATCTCGTCGACTTCAATGCAGCGAAGACACAATATACAACATTCACAAAGATAAGTGGATCATCAGTTCCACAGATATTATCACGGGTACTGTTCTTCGGAGATTCGTGGTATTGTTCCACGTAATTCGGCTTATATGCCTTCCACAAGACAATCCGAATGATCGCACCCGTTTGTGGTTCATCTCCCGACGGCGCGAACATCCTTGCATCAGAACTCGTTCCGTTATAGAGCGGGGAAAGCTGTGGACCTCCCTTCCCACGCGAGTGTTCCCAGAGCGTTACAACCTGCAACTGTTCAAAAAGAACTGCAACAGTTATTTGATGTCATCTCGGGGCGCCCGCTCGGCGCTATAGGTTCGCCTCTCCCGAGAGAAATCTAATTAGAAAAAAAAAAAAGTGGGGAAAGACTTATCTCGTCGACTTCAATCCAACAAAGACAGAAAAGTGGATCACCGGCTCCACAGCTGATGATGAATGGTCAATACCTTAAATCTCGGGAAAGCATGAAATTGCTCGGCGTTACGGTCTATGGGAATGTATCGTGGCATAAACACATGTCGAACATCGTCCAGTCCAGGAAAACTGAGTTATCTTCCTAGAACCAACAAATATTTTACTCCGGCCCAACTTGTTCAAATTATACCGGCGTTTGAATACTGCTCTCATGTTTGGAGCTCTGCTCCCAAGCATAACCTTAATTTACTTGAGACCATACAGAGACTAGCGATCCGGTTGATCGGGGAAACGGCGCTGACGTCGGCACTGGAGTCGTCATCACATCGAAGGCGTGTAGCTGACCTCTGTCTGTTTTACAGATATTATCACGTGTACTGTTCTTGGGAGATTCGTGGCATTGTTCCGCGTAATTCGGCTTATATACGCTCTACAAGACAATCCAACGGATCGCATCAATTTGCAGTTCATCTACCGACGGCACGAACATCTCTGTATCAGAACTCGTTCAGAGCGGGAAAGCTGTGGAATTCCTTCCCCGCGCGAATGTTTCCTTAGCGTTATAACCTGCAACTGTTAAAAAAGAACTGCAACAGCTATTTGGTCGAATCTCGGGCGCTATAGGGTTGCTTCTCCCGAGAGAATTGTAATAGAAAAAAAAAAGAAAAAAAAATCATTAGTCTGTAGGACCTGAAAAATGCATGACTCTGTGGGGGTACGAGGTAGGTGTACCAGGACAGGGGCACGGATTCACTTTACCCGCCAGCACAGACGTAGTCAAATTGTTCGCAGAGAGAAAAGATGAAATGATTAACAGAGTTTGAATGTTGTTTTGAGGTTAATCCGTTTTTTTTTTATTTCACTTATTAATATAATCCTATTAAATAGTTTTTATATATATAATCCAAGGTGAAACACTTCTTTCTCGACACTGCGACGGCCGTAATTAAAAACTGGTGTTGAATTGTGACTCGCGCAACGACAATATTCGACTCCATTACACGACACGAAATTAAATTGTTTCCCCGAGCGGCCTCGTGACCTGACCGCGGTAATAAACGACAAGCGACTGTGAATGCAGCGTAGCGTGTGTACGCTGCTATGGTTGGATAGTGACTGGTGAATTAGGGATGAAAAATCTGGCTTCTACTTTTGCACAGCTATTAGCCAATCATCATTGCGCTCCTTTCATGAATCTTCTCATTTGCATGTCTCAGTGAGGTAAATAATACTCGTGCATCATCCGACAGTCGCTGGACATGGGAAGGATGAAAAGTACAAAAGAAAGAGCGCAGTAACTTCGGGGTTGGCTTAGCTTGTGCGCTTGTATCAAATATAGTCGCTGAGAATGACCTACTGCCCTAGTGTTATGGTTGTGGTGAACCGTAGAGAGACAGAATTATGAAGGAGAGGAAATGTGGCCGGTGCTATTCGCCTGCGAAGAGAGATCATTGACCCCAAGCGAATGGATGATCTGCGGAAAAGCCGACGTGACGCCAAATTGGCTAGGGTAATTTATCGTGAGAACTAATTAAATATTTTGATAAATTCCCCAGCGGTTCCATGATAATGCAACAGCGTCGTCTGGGTCGACTTGTTGTTGCTAACCGACATGATGTGATTCATGAAATCTCATGATGTGATTCATGAAATCTCATGGGCTAGCAAAAATGTAATTGCCGTATGGCAAAAAGGTAGCTGAATTCAATTATGCATTATCTGCCTGGAAGAATGAATTCAGCTATGCGTCCATTGGAAAACATGATATTTCAGGTGAATATCATGAACGGTGGAATAGGGGATAATGTGACGCGCTGTTAGCGGTCGAAATTAGGTTAAGAATAGTGGGTTGGTTCTCCATGTAGTATAGAGAAGCCGCACAACTCTCATAACTCGACGGGTGATATTTCCAAAACTTTTAAAGAGGTATTCTTTTTCACTCGATAAACCACTGTAAACTCTCTCGCATTCAACTGCCAAATATGCAGAAAGCACTAAATATCTAATCGAATTAAAAAAAAGGGCGACTTTATACATCAACACATTAAAGTAACTTCAATTCTCTCGATTGTGGAATTATTGATTAATTTCGTCTTTCGAAATATGTGGAACCAAACGTCCTGTTAAGTGACCGACAGTATGAATTTCGAAGCAACAGATCCACAGAGGCTCACATGACATTTCTAGATTAAATTAAACCCAGTTTTGCAACCATTTCTTTAAATAATGTAATTCTATTGCACAATTTATTTTTTTTTATTAAAGCCTTTGGACGAAGTCATACTTTATTGAAAAGTTAAATCAATCGAAACACTTCTTTCGTGAAAGCAAAATTGCCAGGCTTGATATCTCAAAAGTGGATGATGCACTGATTCAATAGACAAGAGAATATTCTTCTAGCTTTTCAGTTCAAGTAATTAGCGTAAATTCTGCCCCCTATTGAATTAATATTGGAGTTCCCCGGGACTTTCCACTATCTTGTGCCTAGTACTCACAACATTGCCTATTCACGACAACTATTTCAAGACATAAATCCAATGATTCATTTTAATTTACTAATGATAGTTGCGGGTCACATTATTTGTCGATGGTTACTGTTTTGCTCATGATGAATAGTTTACGTTCGCAACATATTAAATAAAGAGTTAAAAAATAAATAGAGTGTCCAACAGGGAGGATATGTATTTAAAACGTCATAGCAACCGTATTTAAAATGGTACAAATTTCATTAGTTGTTTGACATTGAAATAGTTTCACTATAAAGTTAAAAAAAAAGTTTTGCTTTTGTGTAAACTATTTTATATTTTATTTTGTTTAAAAATATGTCCTCCAAAGGAACACAAAATATCATCCCTATTGCAAAATAAATAATAAACGTAAATAAAAATATATAAAGATCCTTATTATTCATATTCAGGGTCGATAGCATATTCCGACTACTAACAGCTGGCATAGCTTTTCATACTTATGCAACAGTAACCTTCAACTTTTGTTGATATTAATTTTGCAATTCTAAACAACGAATAGGAATCTGAAATTTACTTGCGTCCATATACGATGTGTCTACATTTCAACAGAAGTCAGGTACACATGAATTTTTCATTTATTCTAAGTAAATTTTTTTAACGAATATATGCGTGTTTCTTGTTTATTTAGCACAGATTTCAAAACAATATCGTTATCGATGTAAATTTATTGTTCACGGATATAATGGACGAGGTTATGAAATGGAATACATTCCGGCGAACCATACATTAATTTACATTTGTTTCTAAACAGTTGTCATTGTTTCTCGAAAGACAGGTATGAACTAGAAGACCAAGCAGGGCATTCCTCTTTTTTCTCAGCTCGTCTATTACACAATAATGAAGAATTTTAAATATTTTTCCATTCTTCGGAAATAGAAAAACCTTTTCTCTCTTATTTCGGTATTTGTGCGCTCGGGCCCTAATTCGGGTACACGAAAAAGTGTTTGTTCGACTGTGGACATTTAATCTTAAATATTCCTGTGGTCTGCAGAGGATAACTTAGTTAAATCCTCGAAAAGGTCTTTGTGCCATAGGACTATCAAGAGTCTGAAATAAAATATTAGAGGACATTTTGAAGAAAATGGTTTCTTATGTTACAATTCACAACCGTTTATTAAAACTCGGTTAGCACCAAGAAAAAATGTGTGCCAAAATGATCTTATTCCAGTCGTTTTTGCAGCCAAATTTTTTATTGCCAAATTGTGGAGATTTTGTGATTTGAAGTGTGCATTTATTTTTTTCAGAATCAAATTATATATTTTTTTCTTCATGTAAGACTAAATGTATGTCCTATTGTACAACTATTGTTCTTATGATAACTTACTGGCTTACTTACTTACATACAATATTCTAGATTTAGTTTATGCGTTTCGACGTACAATGACTTTTATAATTTTGTTTACAGTGTAATCAATACACGAGGGTGACCTGAAGAGTTTCCTCAACGTGAAGATAGCAGCACTCGTCAATAAAAGCTAGTGAATATAGTTGTCCATCTTTTGACAGTTACTCACCAAAATTGGAAGCGTAGCCATTTTGGAAGCGTAGTTTTTATTTGACAGTCGTTTGAGTGAGTAGATGTGAGATTTTTTGTGAAAATGGACAAAATTGAGTATCGAGCTGTCATACATTTTTTTTTTGTTTTTGGAAGGCAATACGCCTACGCAAATCAAAGATGAGTTGGACCCTGTGTATGGGAACTTTGCACCATCATTTACCACAGTGAAATTTTGGGCAACCGATTTAAACCTAGCCGAGAGAGCTTGAGAGACGATGAACTTGGGGACGTCCAAAAACTGCAACAACTGATGATAACATCGCTAAGTTTACCAAATGGTGCTAGTCGAGCGCCGAATTAAAGTGAGAGAGATACCAGAGGCTATGAAAATCTCCAAAGAACGTGTTTGTCACATATTAAATCAAGATTTAGGCATGAGAAAGCTGTCCGCGCGTTGGGTGCCGCGTTTGCTTACGTTAGGCCAAAAATGTGTTCGAAGTAACATTTCCAACAGAGCGTTAGCGCAGTTTAGGCGCAATAAATCCTAGTGTTGGCGCCGATTAATAACTGTCGATGAAATTTGGATACACCATTATACGCTCGAAACAAAAATACAGTCAAAACAGTGGACTGCAAAGGGGAATCGGCTGCAAAGAAAGCAATAACAGTTTTTCTTTCGGCTGGGAAAGTGATGGCGACTTTTTTTTTTGGCATAGTCATGGAGTTATCTTAATCGATTGTCTTCAAAAATGAAAAACCATTACAGGAGCATACTACGCATCATTACTTAACCAACAGTAGGCAGAAATTGGGATAAACGGCCACATTTGCAGAAAAAGAAAATCCTGTTTCACCAAGACAATGCGCCGCCTCACACTTCATCGGTTGGCATGGCAAAAATCCACGAATTACAATTTGAATTGCTTGACCATCCGCCTTACTCACCAGATGTAGCCCCAAGTGACTGCTTTTTGTTCCCTCATCTAAAAATTGCTCTCGGAGGACAGAGATTTTCGTCAAATAAGGAGGCAATCTCCTTCCTGAACCGTTATTTAGCAGAGAAAAGCGGCGAATAGTATTTGGGCGGGTTAGAGAGATGAGAGCATCGCTGGGAGAAGTGTGTAGAGTTACAAGAAGACAATTTAGAAAAATAAAAATAAATTTTAAGAAAAAATGTCTTGTGTCTTTGTTAGGTCGGAAACTTTCTAGTCCACCCATGTATAAGAGGAATTCCTGTTTCACAATTTTGCTAACGTAATATACATATAGGTTTTCTTATATATATATATATATATATATATATATATATATATATATATATATATATATATATATATATATATATATATATATATATATATATATATATATATATATTTAAGGAAAATAACGGAGGTGAATTTGAAATAAACTTATAGTTCACTGTCTCATCGCGACAATGGACCCAGGCCGAATTTTGTTTAGTGTTATAGTTCACAGTCACATCGTGACATTGGAAACACACGTGAAAATAAAAAGACAGTTTGTAATTAATTGTCAGCTCAAAGTAATAGTTAGTTCTAAGACGAATTAACAAAGTGAATCATTTTGAATTAATAGAGTGAATATTTTTATACCATTTCTATGGTCAAAGGTAAACCCCAAAATAAATATACTGTCGATGAAGCTAAGGAACTATCAACCAGCGCCACTCGCATTAATTCGACTCTTAATTGGAGCGACCACATTATTGAAGCTGCGAAAAGTGCGGCTAAATGCATAGGGTTCATTAAGAGATGCAAAAAATACTTCACTCCATCCAACCTGGCCACTATTTACACGGCGTATATTCGTCTCAAAATGGTGTTCAACTCTCATTTATACACGTGCGCGATAGGATGCAAAAACGAGCAGTGAATCTTATTGGGGACTCGGCTGTAAGTCGATCAATTCCGTCGTTAGAACATAGGCGCAACGTATCATGCCTATCTCTCTTCTATAGATATTATCACGGTCGTTGCTCAACAGAACTAGCTGAATGTGTTCCGCCCCCTCAGACCTTTTGCCGCGATACCCGTCAATCTGAGAATGCGGATGAGTTCACGTTGAAAGTCAACTTCACCCGCACAAACAAACAGAGAGTTTTTCTTTAGCCACACGAATGTGGAATACTCTATCTGATCATGTGTTTCCTCGTTGCTGTAATGTCCAGGCATTTAAGACCAATGTTCATCGATACCTCCTTTCCTTATCCATTTCCTCTCCTTCCACTCACACAGTGCTCTGACCCTTAAGGGTACTCCAAAATCCCCTTTTGTGCGCGCGTTTGCGTAAAAAAACACAGTTGGGGGGTCAGTTTTTGGTACTGACGGGATACTTCAGGAAATTCATTCCTGACTACTCAAGGATTGCGCAACCTTTATCAAACCTTTTGCGAGCAGATGTCAAATTTTATTTTGGACACACCGAAAATAAAGCTTTTGATCTACTGCAGACATGCCTAATCCACAAACCTGTGCTTAATTAGTATCGAATAGAAGCTGAGACGGAACTTCATACGAACGCATCGATGTATAGTAGATACGGAGCCATCCGCTTGCAATGCGACGAAAACGATGATCTGCTGCATCCAATATACTTCGCTAGGGGTAAAACAACGCCGGTGGAGGAAAACGATTCGAGCTATGAACTTTTGAAGTTTTGGCAGTTATCAGGACACTTCGGCGAGTCCGATCTTTGCGTTCGAGTAGCTCGATGGGCATTGCTGCTGGAAAAATTCCAGTATTCGATATAGCATAGACCGGGATGGGACATTAAACCGAAACCCATTTCCGGGATGCTTGGTAATTAATGAGAGCCACGAATGCCTCACTGTGCGAGTCAAGAAAGCACAACAGCACGACGAAGACCCACAGGAGAAAGTCAAGCGATTGGAAGAAGGAAAGCTCGATGGCTATACCTTGCGACGCGGTTCGTTATATGAAGATGTTGGTGACGAGGTGCGCGTTGTAATTCCGAAGTCAATGCAGCTACAGGTGATATGAAAAGCTCATGTACGAGGCCAGTCTTATGCGCATGTCCTGGTTATTGTGGACGCTTTTTCCAAGTACATTTGGCTGTGTGGCACAAAATCAATGGCATCCGAAGAATTTATCTGCCATTTGCGAAGGTAGTCATTTATTTTGCAAATCCTCGGCGGATCATTTCCGACAGGGGTACCGCGTTTACTTCAAAAGAGTTCGAGAGCTGCTGCCACGAAGAGGGCATTAAAAACGTTCTGGCGACCACGGGGATACCAAGGGTTATACGTCAAGTTGAATGGGTAAACGGTACCCTAATATCACTGCTGACACAGCTATCAGCTCCTAAAACAATTGAGTGGTATCGATACCTGGACATGATACAAAGCCTCGCTACAATATGCATAGGTGCATAGGGATGTTACCATTTCGATTAATTTTCGGAGTCGACGCTCGTTTGAAGGACGATCCACAGTTTAAGGAAAGGGAACTTCAGTAAAAACTGAAAAGCGGCGTTCCGATATCAAGGGCCTGGCTTAAAGCTCGCACACAAGTACCTTGGACCGTATGAGGTTATCAAGACCCTGCGCAACGATCGCTACGTTGTGTGTCGGATAGGAGAGAATCAGGGGCCCAAACAGACATCATCCGCCGCCGACTATATGAAACCATGGGGAAGCGACGACAGTGAGGATCTGTTTGGGAATGACGCAGAGGACGAAGGCGATGAACATTCGGGTCGAATGTCCAGTCAGGACAGCCGAGTGTGGAATGGACATGAGGGAGGTGAATTCGAGATAAATTTATATTTCACAGTCACTTCGCGACAATATAGACAAGCCGAATTTTTTTTAGTGTTATAGTTCACAGTCACATGGTGACAATGAAGACATGCCGAATTTTGTTTAGTCTTATAATTAATAGTAAATCAGAGCACGGCACTCTTTATAGGCAGGTACATGTGAAAATAAAAGAACGGTTTGTGATCAATTGTCACCTCAAAGTAATAGTTAGTTCTAAGATGAATTAATAAGGTGAATATTTTATAGTGAATATTTTTGAATTAATAAAGCAAATATTTTTATACAAAAAAAAATGATTTTGGGTGATAGAAATCTTTATTTGGACCTTTACAATTTTTTATAGTTCAAAAATGTCAAATACGGTGTCTAGTTCACAAACGTCAAATATGATTGACGTATGACGCCATGTGCAAAAATTATAACATCTTCCGATAGGGTGATTAGTTTTGCGCCACCTTGTATATATATATATATATATATATATATATATATCATCATCGGAACTACAACCGGTTTCAGGTTTAGGCCTTATTTAGCAAGTGCCGAGGCATGTTAAATTTTCCATAATAATGGGGGTGGATGCGAACATACAGAGTAAAATTTCTGCATTCAACCCAGCGAACGGCAGGACGATCCATGTCCCTGTTCAATCCAAGTTGACATGCAGTCTCCACGTGACCAGCCTGGTAG
Organism: Microdon myrmicae; assembly: GCA_963931805.1. Taxonomy (NCBI): domain Eukaryota; kingdom Metazoa; phylum Arthropoda; class Insecta; order Diptera; family Syrphidae; genus Microdon; species Microdon myrmicae. The sequence goes on along the minus strand of OZ007499.1, from coordinate 41,736,057 downwards.
CTTTGGCACCAGCCAAGTAGTGAACCAATGCATGCAGCGACATCCTGAGAAAGGTTGGCGCAAGGCTAATAACCTTGCACGAAAAAACTAATGATTATTTAACAAGTCGCGGATACGGACCGGATACCGGTGAAGAGACTTGCTAAATATGGCCAAGACCGGATTCCGCTTGTATGGCCGATGATGATATATATATTATTGTGTAAAATCAAAAATGACGACAAATATGTATTCAAATAGACTGAAATTAATTGAAAAATTAGCTTTACTTGAAATTGCTTAGAAATTGTATTGAATATTGTAGAGATAGCGACCTTACCGACAAGTAGAAATGTCGACCTTACCGACAAGTAGAACTATCGCGTTTCGTTACCACCAAGCCATTGGCGGGAGACAGAGGAATGAATCAGTTGCATACCACCATACATACAGAACAGACGTTTATTATACATACTCTACATTTGTGATAAGACAAATATATATATCCTCGTGTTTTAACCGTTGTTCTTAATTATTGACTTGCCACCCACTTCCATCAAATATCCTGGTCGTCGTGCCAAATTATGCAAAGAGGTAATCTTTTAAAATAACAATAAAACAGCATCTGCCTCGTTAGTCAATTTCATGTCCAGAAAGCATTCAATTCTCTAAGTACCAAAGCGCTAGGTAGGTCCTGGCTAATAAGGGAAAAACGAAAGATGTGTGCTCAGGATAATTTCATTGGATACGGTGAGTATTTAACACAAATTCGTGGGGTTAAAATGTATGTTCTTATGTTCTTTGGGGGTTTTCGTTTTCTTGTTACTTGTTTTCTTCCTTTAGTGTGCCTTATCCTCTGTTTAGTACCCGACGGTAGGGAGATTTGCTTTAAAAAGGAAAATGCAGCTACATCCCCATTCCTATTTCACAACCGTTACTCATAGAAAATAGGTACTGAGGAAAATACACATACGCATACAAAAAACACCGTAGGCGTAGTCGTGATGAGCCGACACTACCACCAGGGAAGAGTTCGTCAAGAAACAACTTACTCGGCTAAAGACAACGTAGGAAAAAGTGGGATGTACTCGACGGCATATACGTGGAATGTCTGACTAAATCAGCCACGATACAAACGGCTATAGAAAACATGGCGCAATATATATCGTCGTTTTTCGGGAGGACTGACCTCATACCAAATGCACGAAAACAACGGGTTCATACTTGTGTGCGGAGGCACGGATACACATAACCTCGAAACAGACTTCATCATAAATAGCAACATTACGACGCGTCTAAAACACGTAAAATTCATTAAAGACCGAATGTCGTCGCTAAAAATACAAGGCTCACGGTACAATTATGTACTTATAATCGTACATGCACCAACAGAAAGTTCCGACTAAGAAGAAGGTGTTCAATGAGACCTTAGAACAGCTATTTCAAAGAATTTCATCATTTGAGATTAAGATTTTTGGGAAAGAAGATATATCTCAAACCAACTATAGGCAAAGAGAGCCTACAACTTGTGTCAAGTGACAATGAAATTCGAAAAATTACGTTCGCGGTTGTTGAAGATCTAGTAGTAAATATCACGATGTTCAAACACAAAGGAATTCTTAGGGTCACATGGTGGTGGAACGCGTAATCAAATAGACCACGTCTTTATACAAAAGACATCACTCGAATATCATTGATATAAGATCGTACAGAGGAGCAGATTGCGATTCTGACCATCTTCTTAAATTAGGGGAGGCGTCACAGCAAACCGACATGGCCAGCCACAGAAGATGAGCTAAATCCCAACATTACTAAAATCCCTCCGCGAAAGGGCCAAATGTCAAGGCGAACCAGCGAATACGTTTAGGCCATCACACCTCTTACGGCTCTAATGAACTCATTTCTGGAATGCTACGGAGGGCCAACACTTTCCCCACTTCTTTTGACCGCAGTATCACCACGGCCGCTGTCAAACTTTGTCTCCCTACACATGCTCGTGTAGGTCGGCGATTATTTCACGATTCTCTAACATGGAGAAGCAGGCAAACTGACAGCGGAATAATAAGTGTCAGTGAAGAGTCAAGAAGAAGAGAACTGACAGCGTAACACGAGGATCGATGTTAAGGGAAGCGTAAATAACACGTGTAGAATAATAAGTAAAAATAAAGTAAATCCATTAAACCAGGAAGAACGAGCTTTTGGAGTTTGATTTAAATTATTTCCCGATTCAGAGATCGGACCTAGGAAGCCGCTAAACGTAAAGCCGAAAATCCGAAAATCCGTAACAATATAATACATGCAAGTATCTTAGGAATTGCGGTTTAGTTCCGACTATAGTTATTGGGTCGTCAAGAATGAAATTTGTACAACTAACAACAAATATAAGGAATTATTTTATTCAACTTAGCTCGGCCACACTTCAATCAGCACTATCTATGGATATAATGTAAATACCCTTTAAGATACATGTGCTGTAGCGCATTCTTTCTTTACTTAAAATTTGGGAGAATGTGTTCACTGTGACTCCTAATTGATCATCGATACTTGTTTACTACTTGGGGTGTGTGTATCACGATCCTAAGCAATTTGTGTTTACGCAAGTGACCATTCGTGATCAACGATAACAGACCCTTTTGTATATCTTGTTTTCACGGTTTTGCTTATTTTATAAGTATCACTATTTCTCTCATCTGAGTGTATTTACTTTTTTAGATTTTTAGGGGTTTCTATGTTCCATGATTTGCCTGCTTATGCATTTTTACAATCGCCCATAAATAATTTGATGCGTTGATTAAATACAAATTAATCAACACAGGGTAACTTACATTAACTAAATCCGGTAACTGCTGGCGACGGCCCAAAAGGGCAAATATTTATGGGTGATGGTTGTACGTGAAACAGGTATAAAGAATTTAAAAACACACAAATAAAATCGAATTTAAGGGGACATTCCGGTTTGTCGGGTCAAAAAATAGGTTATTTTCATGATTTTTCTTAAGAGAAAGTATTAAAGATTTAACAACAATTTTTTTTTAACATTTTATTCATCTTTAAAATAAATAAAAAAGTAATTCGCTCACAATTGGCGTGTGCTTGTTAAAAATATGTGTGCGAACTTTCATAAGAATCGCATGCACCGTTTTCATATTATCGCTTACATCGCACTCAAAAAAGTCGTTTCGAGAAAAAAGCATTCAAAGTTTGGAGATAAATTAGACAAAAGATAAAAGTGATTTTTTTCATGAAATCATCGGGATTTTTTATACTAACAGCTAGACATCTATTCCTGGACCATAAACAATTACTTCCACGACTTCGAATTGGTCCCCTAGTTGCATTTTCGCCTTTTCCCTCGCCGTTCGTGCCTCTTGCGAGTTGTATACTAGGCTGCGGTCAGCGTCTTGCAGCCGATCTCTGTCCCTCTAGTTCGCAAACGCTCTCGCAGCGTACACAATTTTGATGCCCATGACTTGCATTATTAGCAATACGGGTAAAAACCCCTCATTAACCCTTATGTCAATGTCCAACTTTACCGACAGTCATCATTTCGTCGCAATTTCACGATTGCTCGGCCTAGTAGACGAATTTCGGTCCCATGTCTTAGATCATCTCCATTCAAACGTTTCTGAATGATAATTACGAAATCTCAATGAAAAAAAAAATTTTTTTTAACTTTCAAATTGACATTTTAAAAAATCGAAATGGGTACCCGGGTACCCGGTCATTGACATAAGGGTTAAACATACCAGCTGCGGTAAGAGCCCCAACTTCAATGATTTTCTTACCACTGAATGTGTGTTTTGGCGTCATTTGCCAGATAGTAGCATTGAAACTTTGGTTGTTATTTTGCGTGAAACCTCCCTCGCATTTTTTTAACAAATAGGGATCTGTCAGTTTTACGTAAACTGGGTAAATAGCTGTTCGTACTTTAGGATCCAAGGGAGGTTTGTCGTAGTGGAACTTTGACAGCTCAGTCGCAGCTTCCGCGCGTTTCCATTTGCACCATGACTCCGGGCCGTCTGGACAGTTTTGATGTTGCGGATTTACATCGGTTGATATTTTGTGGTAGTATGTTGCCCAAATTTCTTTCGCCATTTCTTCAGCAGAGTGAGCATTGCGTCTAATCGCAAGTTCGTAATAAGTCGTCGGTTCTGTTATCATGTTTCCCGTAAGTTTGCCAGGACCAGCTCCTCCTAATTGGTCTGTTGTTTTTTTTTTTGCTTTTTTATGACACCGCGTAATTCCGAACCGATTCGCTTTTCCACGTGATTGATACACTCGGCATTTACAACATTTGGAAATTATTTCTGCAACGCATTCATTATTTTTACATCCCCGTCTCCAACGTACCTTTCGTAAATGCGGCCGTGCAGATCAAAAGCGCGCTCGAACATCTGTAACATTCCGTCAGGCTCCATTTTACCCGAATTTCTATTGTGATCCAATGTGCAAACTGGTTCGTGCTCATCCCACCAAGTATCATATTCACGGGTGCCTTTCTTTGTTTTCATAAGGTTGCAGCCTTGGCAATAACGCGATTTCACAGTAAGATCGAGAACTTTTTTTGTTTTGTTGCCGATCAATGTCATAATGCCATAATTAGCAGTATAACCCCTTTTGTTCCTTTTGCTAGCCTTTTTTATCACGGAAGAAAAAACGCCGATACAAGCGATGTGTGCATTATCGAGAGCAGCGTAGTAGATGTGTTTCGTAAATTCGCCAATATCCATCAGTGAAGTGAAACAATGTAATCCATTTAACCCGACACCCAAGATGCGCATTACGAATACTATTCTACGATTAATTTCGTACGCTTTGTTGGCGATTCGTGGACAGGACTCGATGACCCCCTCACCACAGTTGCATACGACGATCAGTTTGAATCCTAGGCCTTTCTCAGATTTTTTTGAAAAGTTTATCACAGTTTTTACACTTTATAATGTTTAAAAGTTCGGAAAAAACTGAAAAAGAAAAATATAACATCACGTATGCTGCCGTCACTGTGACCACCTATGATACGAATTTGTATCCGCGGGAGACCCGACCCTTTAATGACCTATAACTTTGGAACCACCTAAGATTTCGTTTCCAAATTTTAACATATTATTTTTGAAGGATAAAACTATCGATTAAGCAAAAAAATTGATTTTGTGAACCGAACAAACCGGAATGTTCCCTTAAAAAAATTCTTATACGTGCCAGCCTAACTTTAATGTGTTAGATTGTATTTTAATTGATCAGCTACTCATCAGGAGTGTGTGCTTTGACAAGGCTTTTGCCAAAAATTAAACTACACACACATCTAATGCCCTTTTCTACTGTATATTTCATCAGCAAACTCATAAAAAGCATATGCGATATGAACGCGGCCCATATACATACCGTCTATTTCGAGATACTATGCCATTAATAAAACATGAAGCAATGCGGACTAAAATTGAAACAAAATAAAAACGATAAAACATCACGTCAAAAATGTTTGTATCCAATGTGAAGTTTGTGAATTATGTACATTCATTGGGCAAAGAGGAGAATGATAGCGTCAATCGATAAGCAGGGATACAAGAGCAAAAAATAAATTGTTTTTCCAATTCTTGAGGTTGTCACCCCCGGAAAGAACGCGTGTGCCAGAGCCATTAAGAACTTGTACCACCAGTCATATCACATTCACGAAGAACACGTGAAATAAGTTTCCATTGTGTTAATTGCCCCGCAAAGTGTCTTCTGTTTATTACTTACAAAATAAACAACATTCAGGTGGAACGAGAGCTGAGTGAAGGAGACGAAGGGAAGAAGTTCCCTTCGTGTACCAGTTTCTATGTTTTTGGTCTATTTTGCGTAAATGGGTTTCAAACTTGGGAGCATCTGGAGCTGGGCTTAGACGAGAACTACTACAACGGAAATCAACAGAGCTTACTTTTGTTTTAAGCGACTGTATTCACTTTGTTTCGTTGGTATTTTGGTTTTGATCCTTTGAATGTTATACCTGAAATGGAATGGTGTAGCACGTTATATTGAAATAGTTCAATCTCTATTGAGGGAAAGACACCTCGCCGTTTGAAGGCAGAAATCACGCCGGAATTTGATAGGTTATAACTGAAGCATGCCAAAGCTGATATGTAAAAGTTTTCCTTTAACTGTGGTTCGATTGGAAACCTTATATTTCAAAAGTGTTTCTTTTTCCCTATGATTTTTATTTCTATGTTCCTCACTAATATAAACGGATTTCACTTAATAGGATTAACATGATGTCTTATTTGATTGAAACTCATTCTGCAAATTAAAAGTCATTCACGATAACGTCGGATCGAAGACTAGAGTATCTGAACATACTGTTCCACCTCGAAAAGCTCACATGAAGGTATTCCGAATAAATTTATGGTGAAGAATAACGCACCCAGATAAATTGAATGGTATGTGAAGTCTTCACTGCAAGGGGAACGCAGACAGTTAATTTCATTCACGAAGTGAAATCCACATCATGTATTTAATTTATCTGGTGGTTCTTTACGATATTATGGCTTACCAAAGCGTAAAGATGCAAAATTTAGTACCACACGTTAAATATAATGTGTGCGGCCTTTGGAATATCCCGCTTTTCGACTTGAAAAGTCACTTGCCTCTTAATTGCTGTAAGTAGACGTTTTCTGTCATATTTCAGGTAATATACATCATTTAGATTTTGCGTGACATTCATTGACACCAGACCTATTTAATCCGATCTTATATTAAACATAATATTATAAGAGCTGGAAAAGCAAACGTCGATGTGCAGCGAATTTTATTGCCAATAGTAAAAAATTAATAACAAATGTAATTTTTTCTTCATAATGTAAATAGATTTTCTAATCATCATCATCATCGGCACTACAACCGGGAACCGGTCTTGGCCTTATTTAGCAAGTCGTGAGGCTTGTTAAATTTTCCATAATGATTTGTTTTTTTTTCCGGCAAGGTCATTAGTCTTGCGCCAGAGGCTCCCCGACGGGGAATCGAACCCCGGACACCCGCGTGACAGGCGGGTATACTAACCACTATACTATCGAGGAGCCATGGACTTTCTAATACTTAATCTATTAATACAAGGCAGAGTCTGTAGAAGTGTTAACACTCATTGGTGTGCCTGAAAATTGAAATCGTGGGTAAACATATATCTGCACTCGTGTGATTCTGTTGAATTTAAACTCGCAGTGTGTTTTATATATGGCATACGTCCACAGAAGTGAGTTTTGATATTTTTGAAGTATCTTTTAAACAAAACACCAGAAATCGGTTGCAACAATGTCAAGCTGTCATCGCCGGCATCGAAATCAGACAAACTCACAGTCGCAACAGAAGATTGCAATACTTGTGACGAATCGCCCCTGCAATATCGATCATCCACGGCGAACAATTTATACACCACGAAACAGCAGATCACTCTTGCCGTGGGCACTAAAACTACAGCATCACCAGTCATTCAAGAGAAGGATAAACGCGAAATGGCAACTGTAAATCACAAGTTCCGATCGTTGAACACATTTTCTTCTCACCGAAAGGCTCAGCTAACACAACACCTCCCGGCCTCCCCACTATCTTCACCACCTAGCAGTAAATTCTCAATCAAATCATTCCGGTCAATGGAATCTAGCACTACTGTCAATCCAACTGGCAAAGGTTATTCCCTTACTCCCTCAGACGATCCCATGCCATCCAAGACCGATGATCCAAAGCAGAAACCCCAGGAGCAGAAGAAGAACAAAATTTAGTTCAGAACTTATGAAACGTCTACCGGTACGTAGATGTTTAAATAACTGTGCCAACTAATACGTCAGTAAACAATACACGAACTTCTCGATTCCAAATAACCCCCGAATACAAACGAAATCATCAGTCTCGAGCATCGAATGTAAACCACTGGATAGCTCAAATGCCAACCGCAATACTGGCAACCGAATGTGACCCCCATCAACCGGTCGGGCGATCTCGTAAGTCCGAGCCACCTGCAAACGTTTCGATCTTTGGTCCGCACACTCAACGTAAACATTTTAAATTATATCACGGTGGATCCCCGTTTTATAAACAGGAAATTTTTTAGAGCCCCGTTGTTTCTTTTCTAAAATATCCGCAATTGAATGCGAGCAGCGAAGCAAGTGTTACGTGAGTGATCTTTGTGTCATGTTTTTTCGGCCAACTCAGCTGCATTGAAATTACAGTATAAGTCGTAATTAAATAAAAATTAAAATCAAATTAAAGACCGATTTGATGCGACTGGGTTGGAATCGAGTTTGAGTGGGATGCAAACCCAGCTAGTTTCGAAGTCGACCGTCGTCGAAATTGAATTGATGTAGACGAGAGAAAGAGAGAGTCTTGTAGAGTGCGTGAAGAGATAATGTCGACGACCGGTTCCGTGTTAAGTAAAGAGAAAAGTAGAAAATAAATTAAAAAACGAAAGAAAAGGAGGGGTACGGAAAAGTTTTGCCTGAAAAGTAAAGAAAAAGAAAAGGAGTAAAAAGTTATGATAAATTAAGAAATAAAAATGAATGCTTCGTGTAAACAGAGAGGGTGTTTAAATTCATTGTTCATCTTGGCTCGACAGCAATTTTACCTGGCGGTGTAGCGGTGCATCTATGGGAGTAAACGGAAACAATCTAACTTTCCCTTTACAGGCGAACAGGATTTCGAGTGACCGTTGAGTGTGAACGTCGACCGGACGCTAAAACGGTTTCGGACAACAACCTCAACTGATATGAGAGTACTACCCGAATTTAAGCATATTAATTAGGGAAGGAAAATAAATTAACAAGGATTTTCTAAGTAGCGGCCAACGAAAATTCCGTAGGAGCGAAACAATAGCAACAACTTTATCTTACCATCTACCTTACATTGCAATATATTCTACGGCACAAACAATAGCAACAACTTTTATCTTACCATCTACCTTACATTGCAAAATATTCTACTACACAAACATTACTTATCTTACGTTACCAGGATCACAAAGATTAATATCACACAAGTTCAAAAAACATTATATCACAGATTATTAAATCAATTATAGTACAAAAGTAAGATGTTTACGACTTTGAGTGCTTAAGATTATCGTAACGACGATATTTTTTATTGAATCTGATTGCTAGTTTTTCTATTGGCGAGAATACGATTGTGAGTAATTTTGTAGTGTAGTGCCTACAATAACGTGTTTTTGGGGTTTTGTTACAAGTAGATAAATGCTTCACAGTTCGAGAAGGCAGCTAGCTTCAATATATTGATCCATCACTCAGATAATAGTTCGACCTTTGTGTGTCAGTGTTGTATTAGATCTATCATCGTTGTTACACAATTAGACTTGTTTAAATCTGAGACATTTTCTTAATTGAAGGAGAAACAACGGCTAACCTCAAACTGATGCCGACCGTCAGAAAATATCTTGAAATGGTGTGGATGTTCATTTAACACAGTTGGGGTGAACAATAAATACTTATGCTGTGTTTGTTGGTTTCGAAATATACGTTACGTTACGTACTTGAGAAGGTTGTCGAACATATTGCTTTCCATCGGAACCGACTCCGAACCAAAAAATCAAGCATTCAACCCTAAATACACCGCTGTCACCCTCAAACATGGAGGAGGAAGTATCATGCTATGGGGTTGTATGTCAGGTTTCTTTCTAGCCCATATTCCAAAAAGCTGGATCTCAGTCAATCGCTCTCTAATAGAGCGTGCTGGAAGTGCATTTGGGTCCTCGCCGAAAACTTCCTTTCGTATTTCTTTTGAACTCATAAATGGATTCTTTTTTTTTTTTGCAATTCGAAGAATTAGCCTATCCTGGGCTTCAGTCGTTTTACGAGATCTTCTCCATCTTGCTACGAGTTCTGTCGTTTTATGTTTTTCTACATATTTTATAGCATTAAATGCCATTGTTTTAGAGCAATTAAGCTTTTTAGAAATTCCTTTATACGACAACATTTCATTATTTCGAAGATTTATTATCGCTTCTCTCATGTTTTTTTGTACAGTTTTTTTTCTTTCCCATATCTCGTTCAAATGTGTTAAAACAAAGCAAAAACTTATAACTCCGTTTAATTTCAAACAAATTATTATATTTACCAACAATACATTTACGTTTAAAACGAAATTATATAAAAAGAAACAAATCGTTCTTAATTAGATCGCCAGCTAATTTTGTTTTTCTATGTGTTGCGGATTGGCAATTAAATGTGCTGAAATGTACTGGAAAAATCTAGTACATTCGCATGTATACCAGTTGCGCAGCAGCTGGCACCAACTAGCCTGTTGTCACCACGATGGTGTCATAGCAGTTATGCCCATTCATTCCATCTGCAATCAACCTTCATCGAATGAACACCATCGGCTCTCGTCCAATCAACAATATAATCAATTAATAAAGCTACTCTTAACTACAGTTTTGCCTTTCTTGTGGTTCTGTCTCCTACGACGGAGTTTTATCGGTTTACACACGTACTACTTAGAGTTATCATCAACACTATGGGTATTCCGTAGCCAGTTGGTAAGTTTTATATTCTCCGTTATACAGATCTCGCCAACTCGCTAGCTGGTTTCCTCTGGTATAAGATACATAATTTCTCCAATTTTTATGTTTATCTCGACCTACGATAAAATAGTTTTTTTCCAAATGTAATTGCAAGCATGGTAAGAGATTCCCGAGCTCTGCTATAAAGAGGATATGTTTGTGCTCCTCAGGTTCATAGACTGCAATCGCATGCAGACCCTACCTTACTGAAGGAGTATGCCTACGATCGAGGCTTCCAGCACGCGGAACCTGCGCACTTCTCCCCTATATATAACTTGATGTTGGATTTAGGTCAATCTCTTCCTGTAATATCATAGTTTTTGTGCCCTATCGTATGGCTCCGGTTTAACTTAGTTTTCCCCGCCAGAAGTACATCAGGGCTTTCGTCTTGCAACAAGTTGAAAATAGTAGCTCTTGTCTCAGCTCTTATTAGTGAATTTCACGACAAGAGCTTTAATTGATCTATTAGATGGTGTGTTTATATAGACTGCTTTTTTAAACTGGGCAAGCCCGAGTGGATTTCGTTTACTTGGTTTTGCAGTTGTGTCATCTGCCTGTGTAGGTTGACTAAGATTGGGAACACATCTGCTTGTGTTGTTTTCTCAGTTTGTGTCGGAGTACCTGTGTTTGTGATTTTCCCGTCCGACGGTATTTGTGCGTAAGCCCACTGTTTTGTTATGGCCGCTGTTGGTATTCGAATTTTCTCCTCGATAGTTAGCGGAATGTTCCTCATTCCGACATACTGCGAACTTTAAAGGGGTTTTGTCTTCTACCCTTTCTTTCCCCAGATGGCATTCTTCTGCCTTGTGTTTCAAAGTTCGACGCTGCATGTCGAAACCTTTGGCAGCAGATACATTGTAGAATATCTGCCTCTTTTTAATTTGTCTCATGTGACAATTTAATGATCCAGGGCTGTTATTTTCCGTAAACCGCCAATTCTGCGATTCACTGTTAAGTATCTTTCACTTTTCCCTTCTTCATTTGGCTGCGGTGGACGGTCTTACCACAATAAATTTTAGGTCTTCATTCTTCAACTTGTGAATCATTTGTAGCATAACCACCGGTTCCGTTTCCGTGTCGACCCCCTTTAATAGAACTGTTATGTTCTTTGTTTGTTTCGGGGAGCATGATAAAAATTCTGCGGTGGCATTTTTAACTTATTTATTATTTCATTATGGTCTGCGACCGATAGTTTATGTTTGGTGCGGATACCACCCTATTTATTTGGCTTAATGAAACCAATATAAGAATTTACAAACTAAACTATACACAATCTTACAAACTAAAGTATGTAAAACTAACTTAACTAAGCTTATCCTAAAATGAGCAGGTCATAATATAAAGGCAAGAGTAAGGGTGGGAGGTAAGAGTAGGTTAGAGAGGAGGTGTAGAAATCTCCACATAAGATTGGAGCAGATTACGGAGGAACTGTAGAAAGCGCCATGTAAGATTGGGGATGAGAATGGTTCAGGAGACGGTGCTTGAGTGTGGGTAGTGTTGTTCGAAATCGAACAAGGTGAAGTTGGAGTTGGCATTTATCAGCATCCGCAAGAAGGGTTCATTAAGACCATAAGAGGTGCGGTGAGGGGGATATAGAGAAGGCGGAGATTACGAGAGTTGTTTGTTCCCAGGAAATAAGTTAAGGCGGCAGGCGCTGTCCATCGAGCCGGAGAAGAGTCGATGAAAGAACAGTATATCTGCAGTGTTCTGAGGTTGATTAGTTTGAGGCGGTTGATATACGGGGAAAGGATTACAGAGTTTTCCCATCCTAGCCCACGGAGAGCGAACCGTAAGGAGCGACGTTGAATACTTTCTATTCTGCGGATATGGGTCTTGTGATAAGTAGACCATATCTAGCTAGCATATTCTAGCAGTGAACGGATGAATCTAAGACAACGGGATCGGGGGGTCGAAGAATCCCTTAGACCAATGTTTCAAGAATTTGAGGGCAGAGTTGGCTTTCCGGCGCGTCTCGCCAATGTTCTCACCAAGAAGTTTTAAAAATCTTTTATTTTTTATTTTTTCATTTGTTAATAGCTTATAGTGTGTGAAATAAGTCACCAAAACCGTTTTTAGGAACATAATTTTATAAAAAAGTTACAACATAACGACGTCAAATGAGATCGTTTATTGTTCACTTCGAGGCGTCTTGTTCAGTAGGCTCTCAAATGTATACTAACAGAATAATCGACCTAAAAATGTATATACAAGCTAATGAGACATAGTACTATAGAGCCTCACTAAATTAATCCTGCTGATGCCATCTGTAGGTCAGACCGGGAACTTTTCACCCCACCCTAGTATATGATTTTAAGCGTGTTTTTCTCGAAACAATGTTTTTCACATTGATCTCCGCGATATCTCAAAAACTATTCGATGGATCTTCTTTTTGTTTAATTAATATTAATTAAATTTATTGGAGTCTGGACCTAAATGTAGATGATTTTTTAATTTTTTTTTCTATTCAACGTTAAAGAGCAAAAAATGGGAAAATGATACCTAAAGTTTGCATGTCCGCCATTTTACTAAATTTCGACTTTCATGGATGATTCTAGTAAGGACTCTGACTACACTCATATAGTTTATGAAAAATTTTCGGTTCATGATTTTTGATCATTTTTGCAGGGGCTAGAGTGGCCAACAGTAAGGTACCTTTCTCTAAGACGGTCACATTACAAGGCGTGTCAACAATTATTGTCACTATTTTTTATTTTTTCTTTAGAACATGTGACATACAAGTGACAAAAAGTTTGAGTTCTTTATTTATTTCCTTCTATGAGAAAAAAAATCCGAGAAAATGACCTTTTTTGAGGCAATTTTTTTTTGTTTACACTAACGCGCGCACAAAAGCGGATTTTGCAGTACCCTTAAATGTCAGAACACCGTGCGAGCGGATGGAGAGGCATTGGATAAGGAAAGGAGGTGTCGATGTATATTGAATGTCTGGACATCAGGTGAAAACCTCCTCTTAAGCTCCCTTAAATTATTTTATATCGATTGAACGTCATTTTCGAGAACAATCGTATGGATATAGATTCAAGAATTGAAGCATGATCATCATCCTGGATTCTTTGTTGGTCATGATGGAAATCTATCGTCTAAAACGCTATATCTTCTAAAGAGGTGACAATCACTGAGAGGATGAAAAGGTCCAGACCAGCACTACCCATATAGTCGATTTTAGATCGCGGCAGGATTTCCGATTTTCCACAACTATTCCGACATCCCCTGAGATAAGCCTTAAACCCACTTATATTCCTTATTAGACACTTTCGAATCACACTTTGCACATACAAAAAACTTTTACTATCACATTTGTTTCTGAGAAAAAGAATAATTTAAAAAAGGCGTTTTCACTATTCAAGTGGAAATCATTTAATTCAATTTAAGAAAACTTGTTTACATCACTTTTTGAATACGATAACGCGCAAATGGTCGCCTTGAGTTCGAAAGACGTATTGTGTTCGTCTTTCAGTACTTTCTTCAGCTAACGAAGTGTTTCTCCTGACAGGTGTTGAACTTAACTTTACTTAGGGTCCTTGGGTTGTTGATATAAACCTTAGCCTTCAAGTACCCCCGTAGAAAGATATTTGTTAAATTGGATGAACATGGAGAACATATACTTCAGAAAATATATTGTAGTTTTGGCAATAAGTGGTGGGGCACCGTCATGCAAATATATATTATGCCAACATCACTTTGATGAAAATTAGGCATGAACATCATGTAAATATTATGATAAATAACTGAACTTGAAAAAATTGTTCATCGCGTAATCGGGCTCGTTTTAGAAGCTCTGTCGACGCCTGACTAGTAACGGCATTTTGTAACATCAAAGTAATCGCTTTCACCAATACGAATGTGAAGGTCGTCCTCCAATACTTGCAAACAGCGAAACCTGATATCCTTACCCTAACTGAGACCCCCTTCGATTCGTCAACTGAGTCGACATATCTTCGTTGCTCAGGATACGATTTACATTCGAGATTCCGCTTAAGGACGGAGTCTGCGTCTTCGCGCTGTCCGATCTTGCTTGCCAGAGGATGGAGGGGTTGGAACCCAATAACATTGACATCATATGGTTGGGGGTCGTGCTGAGGAATTCTGTTAAATTTCTTTGTTGTCTTTACCGCTCCTCGACTGACGATTGACTAGCGACATTTTTCGAACATCTTTCACGTACCGTCGACTGGACACAGATCAGCCACCTCGGATATGATCGTCCTTTGCGGTTTTAATGGATAGCGTTTGCTATGATAGTGAAGAGCGTGTAATTCGAATCGACGCTATCATGGTTAGAATCACTAAAAATGGAACCATTGCTCAACACATCACACTACTGCCGCGTGTACGAATTCGAGTTCTAAACTCAAGTACATTTAACTGATGTGGAATTGTTATGTTATCACTATGGTCTACGGATCGGATGCTTTTTTGCTTATTCCAATTTCCTTTCGGCGTTCTTCACTATTTGCTTGTATATTGTGTGTGTATCTGCTGGAAACTCCACAAATGTACTCAATCCCGCCTGGTTGGGGCATTCTAGCAGAACCGACGAGGCTCGGAGGCTGACGAAGATGTTCGCTCTTAGTCGCAACTTGACTCAACTTGTGGAAGAACCGACGGGATTGTCGGATGCCCGTTGTGATTATACGAACACCTTGGACCTGTTTCTGACATCCGAGCTGAGCACTTATACCGTGGAGGTTCCTGCGCCACTGGGAAACTTAGATCACTGCTCGGCATCGGTCACGCAACCACTTGCATTCCAAGCCAATAACCGATCTGGGCGCCTTCGCCGTATGTGGAGGTACGGAGCTGCCAACTGGGACGATTTGCGTGATTTCTTCTCACCCTTTCCGTGGTTGGAGGTGTCGCTTGGAGACTCCGATATCGATACATGCGCGGAGTGGGTCACAGAGATTATTCTTCTCGGGATGGAGATTTACATTCCGCATTCCACCAAACGAAATTCATCTGGTAAGCCTTGGTTTGATAAAAAATGTGAGCAGATTACAGCTGCAAAAAATAGACCTTATAAACATTGGTATTCCAATCCCGCCGAAGTTAACAGAACGAATATTGTTCGAATCAGAAACGCGTGCAACCATTACTTAATTATTTATTATTAGTAGGCTAAATCCAAGCTTAAGTTAATATAATATACTACCTTACAGACTAACTTAAAAAATAAAGTAGAATTAAAAAAAGAAAAATATATATATATAATATAAAAAAAAACATAATTAAAAAATGAATGTGGGGGTGGCAAATGTGGCATTTGTGAGACAACGACAGTGAACGGCATATGTGTTGGAATGTGTACGGGTTGTACGTGTATACACGGTAGATGGGGCAAGGTCAGAAGTGGGATGGGGGGGGGGGGGGGGGGGTTGAGTGCGGTAGATGTAAGGTAGAAATCAAAGGAGGTAGGGTAAGAGTTTGCCCACCTCAGCATTCGCCAAATGGGTTCATTAGAGTCGTAAAAAGTGTGGTGGATGGGCAGAAAGAAGAGACGAAGATTTCGCAAGTTACTGGGGTTAGTGTGGAGTGCAATGGTGGAGAGCAATCTTGGGCAGTTGATTGTGCCTGAAAGGAGACGGTGGATGAAAAGGATATCGGCATGAGTTCTGCGCTCCTCAAGTGTGTTGAGGTTAATCAAATGGAGCCGGCTTGTGTTTAGGGGGAGAATCCGAGGATTCACCCAGTTCAGTCCGCGGAGGGCAAAACGCAAAAAACGACGTTACACGTCTTCGATTCTGCGGATATTGGACGAGTAGTGTGGATACCAGACCTGACTGGCGTATTCAAGAAGGGGGCGGACGAAGGTTATGTAGAGAGAACGGGAAACGTAAGGATTAGAGAATTCTTTAGACCAGCGTTTCACAAACCCAAGGGCAGAGTTGGCCTTAAGAATAATGTCATCAATATGTGGGATGAAGCTAAGCCTGTCAAATAAGATCCCGAGGTCACGTGTCGAGGTAACAGATGATATCTGCTACTTTAGCAGATTGATACCGCGAGGAAGGCTTACAACGACGGAGTGACGATAAACCCTTTCACTGCTAGACTGGTTCGCGTTCCTTCTGGTCAATGGCAGGGGCTGTCTGTAGTATCTTCGCTTCCTCCCCTTTTCCTCGGGACGTTAGTCACAAAGATAAAGCAAACGAATTTATTTTCCGTGAATTCAAACCTCGATGCCGGTCTTTTGGAACCACCTGTGATCAGACCGGTATGGTGTTCGATGCGGGATGAGAGGTTCCGCCCGCGTACTATTCAACGCATTCAGCCCTTAAGAACTGTGCTCCCGAACTATCGCCGGTTCTTGCCAGATTCTTTCGCTTATCTTGCGCACGGAGGTCATTTCCTACCTGCTGGAAAATCGCTCGGGTTCAGCCAATCCCAAATAGGGGGAAAATGTCTCCCACAAAAGTACCGGCCGTTATAATTAATGCCTATGTTGTCTAAGGTGATGGAAAAGGTCATCAATGCCGAGTTAATTAAGTATTTGGAGTGCAACGGACTTCTGAATGATCGTCAATACGGGCGCCGTGTAAGGCGGCCCAAGGGATACCTTTTGACCCTTATAACCGATATATGGACATCTGCGATTAAGGGGCATGGTGAGTCAAGGGCGGCCGCGTTGGATATCTCCAAAGCTTTTGACCGCGTCTGGCACGGGGCATTACTGAGCAAACTTCGTTCATATGGACTTTCCCAGCAGATTTGCGACTGGACTAAGAGCTTCCTCGAAAATCGATCGATTCGGATTGTTGTGAACGGCGAGTGTCCGGAAATATATCCTGTTAATTCTAGGGTGCCTCGAAGTTCCATTTTTGACGGCTAGTGTTCGGATCTGTATCCTGTAAATTCGCTGGTGCCTCAAAGTTTCATTTTGGCTCCAACCTTGTTTTTCCTTCACACAAATAATTTGTTTGAGACAACGGATAACAAAGTATTCAGTATTGCGGATGATAGTACGCTTGTTTCCTCTTTTTCGAGTGATCGGCCGATTGGTACATCAACAGTGCGACGAATTTACACTCGAATAATCGTGAATAGCATGCCGGGCGTCGCTCAGTTAGTTCGAACTTGGACGTCGAACGATATACATCGACTCAGTAGGCAAACTGATAGCGGAATAATAAGTATCAGACAATAATGGGATTTAGAAAAACTAACATGCGTGAAAAGTAATAAAGAAAATGATGAAGCTAGAGAAGTATAAAGAACAAACTTTGGAATTTTATTTGGATTATTCACAATCCAGAGATCGAACCGAGGAAGTCGATCAACGTAGAATCGAAATTACGCAACAACGTCGCACCAGCTGAGATGTAGACAGATTGACTCCCTGAATCTGGATCTGGATAAGGTCCTGGAGTGGGCAAAGGCCAATCACGTCAAGTTCAATGCAATGAAGACACAAAGAAAAGTGGATCGTCGGTTCCACAGCTGGTGATAAATGGCCAGGCCTTCGAATCCGGGGAAAGCTTGAAAATACTCGCCGTCACGGTGTGTGGGAATGTATCGTGACATAAAGACGTGTCGAACATCGCAAGATCCCCCTCTGGGAAACTGAGTTATCATTTTAGAGCCAAGAAATATTTTACTCCGGCCCAACTTCTTCTTCTGTATACATTCCACATTACACCCGCTTTCGAATATTGCTGCCATGTTTGGATCTCCGTTCCTAGGCATATCCTCGATCTATTTGAGAGCATACAGAGACGAGCCATCCGACTGAACGGGGACACGGCGCTGACGTCGGGACTACAGCCGCTATCACATCGAAGGCGCGTAGTTGACCTTTGTCTATTTTACAGATATTATCACGGGTAATTTTCTTCGGAGATTCGTGGTATTGTTCCACACAATTCGGTTTATATGCGCTCCACAAGACAATCCGACGGATCGCACTAGTTTGCGGTTCATCTCCGGACGGCGCGAATATCCCTGCAACAGAACTCGTCCCGTTACAGAGTGGTGAAGCTGTGGAAGTCCCTTCCCGCGCCAGTGTTCCCGGAGCGTTACAACCTGCAGCTGTTCAAGAGGAACTGCAACCGTTTTTTTGGTGACATCTCGCGACGCCTACTCGGCGCTATAGGTTCGCTTCTCCCGAGAGAAGTGTAACATAAAAAAAAAAACAGTAGGTTGTCATAGTTTCAATACGTTCATTTTCGAAGAAGAACAGCTCGATATTAGCCATGACGAGGTAATTTCCGAATCATTTGAAGGTTTCTAGTGTTTTAGAACCGATTATTTCAATTCCGAACAGTTCAGTTTATTTGGAAATGTTCCTCATCACTAATAATGGTTTTTAGTAAAAATTTCTTCTCGGTTTCTGCTATTTGGTCAACGAAATTTACATATGCCAAGCGACAAGCCTTATCAGCTGGCGACAGTCGTTGAGTCAATTGAATTTTTTACGGAATTGCCTTCAAATCGATATGAAATAAGGACTGTCGAGTGCCTCGTTTGATGTCTAAGTACGCAGAACACATTCAAGATGATATTGTTGAAGAAGTTTCAATACTGGTTTGTAAGACAATGATATTTGGGTCGGATCGGCTTGAAGGAAGTATATTTGACCGCTTAAAAATTAGCAACAATAATAGAATACAAAAATTTTTCCTGCCAGTTTTTTATGGCGTCAGACAAAAAATATGAACATTTTAGTGATGTCCGATGCGCTCGCTTAAGTTAAGCCACGCAAACCTATTTATGTATGAGACCCATTTATTTACCTCGTATTTCACAGAAAATTGGTCAGGCGAACCGATGAAATCAATTAGTTCAGAAACAAATGCGCTCGCCTAAGCTGGGTCGCTCTGTGAATGCAAAGTGGGATTCGAAAAAATTATTATTTGATGTAGCCCCCAGAGACTATTACTTATATAGTTTTCTCAAATTACTTGTTAATAACGATTGTGTCAGGACTTTGACTCGCATAAAAATGAAGATTCGTCAAACTGTCAACAACACACGATATGTTGGATATTATTTGATGTAGCCCCCAGAGACTATTACTTATATAGTTTTCTCAAATTACTTGTTAATAACGATTGTGTCAGGACTTTGACTCACATAAAAATGAAGATTCGTCAAACTGTCAACAACACACGATATGTTGGAAATGGTTGAATGAAATTTCCGATTTTGAATATTGACAGTAATGTACGTCATGTGCCCAATGTCATTTTAAAAACTACACTCGGTAAATAAATAAACATACAAACTTAAAATGCTGTACTTGATGGTGGAAAAATATTAAATGCATTACTTTTCTTAGATATCGAACTACTTTTCCCCACTTTTAAATACGCTCACTTTTGGTACATTTTATTACTAACATTACTTCAAGTCCTACATATATCCTGTTTGATTTTTTTCTTAAATCAATGTCGCTGGAAGACCCCACAAAACAGGATATAATGCGAACTTTACTCTAATATAAAAAATATACACTTATCAAAATTCGATAGGATCCACTGGATAAAATTGGAAAATTAGATTTTATCTAACTTAGCAAAGCACTCCAATTTTCCTTAATTCATTGGCTTCATATCAATTCTTCCTGCCAGGTGACGTCCAATATTAAGTGGTAAACATAATCTATTCTATTATAAAACACCGTATAATGAGGTTTTCATTGTTCGACACAAAGGTGTCTTATCATGAAACCAGCAACAGCAAAAGTCCGGTCGAAGTTCCTCCTCCAGCAGCAGGAAATTACTATATATATTTTATTAGGTACGTGCAATCCATCCATTCTTCTCGAGGACGCGTCTTGCATAGATTTATAGTTAGAGTGACAGTTATTGCAGTTCCAAAATTCCTTCATTCGTTGGGATTTTATGAATTCTCATTTCGAAGGACACCGTTCAACGATAGGATCACCAATTCCCAACCGACTGTGTACTCAGATCTGGATAACAAGGACGATAAACTCCAATATTCGCCCATTTAGATGCGATTCATATCGACACACTTTATTTAGAAACCTTTTCTAACAAAAAACAATACACGGAAGCCAAGGAACAACGGTAAAGGACTTTCCTATCAAACTGATTGATATGCGTGAGTTGATGTTGAATAGATTTCTCCGAACATTGCGCCAGTTTAACTACATTCGTTCCACCCTTCGGATTCATCTTGAAATACCAATACGTATTCCCAAATCAAATGTTCCTTTTTCCATTAGTAAACTATTCCCGTAATGGCATCCTAAGTGTTTGTTTTGTGTTCCGTAATATGAAAATACCGATACCGATACCTAGAGCTCTGAAGCCATTCTACCTGGTAATGAAATTACTTACGGTGCAGTTTGAGAAAATTTAATTTCGCATTACTGTATACCGCGGTTGTTTCGATCAATGAAGGTACATATATAAATGTAGGCAGGCAAAAGAACCAGAAATACTGATACACATCAACCGCCAGCAATATAAACTAGGAAGAAAATAAATTATTCGGAGATTTGTGACTATGAAACATCTAACATTCCGCAATCACCGAATAACTGAGTTCCCTCGACCGACAACGAATATTAAGAGTACATCCTGGAATTCGCTTTTAGTGGAAAAGAAAATTTATTCGTACTTTAATCAGGACGCGCTAGCAACAGTATCACCCATCTCCTCTTTGAGGCTCTGACAGAATCAGATTATATATACACATCAATTTGGGTAATAAATTATTATCTCACCTGTATACAACAGGATGTCGAATATGTTATTTACCTTGTTTAGCTGACAAGCGGAATACGGGACTTCTACGTGGAATCTTCCTTTAGGTCAAGATGATAAACAGTGGTAGTAATAGTGGCGAAGACAATAACTTTATAGTAATTAATTCGAGCATCGTACGTGAGTATATGTCCTATAGAGGTCCTTTACTCCATTTGAAATGGGCACAAGATGAACACGGTAAACCGTTGTTTTGATACATCTACAATGCAGATGCACATCATAATCGTTGTTTTTAAATAAACATTCTTGGATCGAATCGATGAATATCTTCCTCTTTGCTGTTCGTTTATTTTATTTTAATATCCTTTTTCCACGGCAGACGTTAAGGATTTAATCACTTTGACACCAACAATAAAATTAACAATGGAAGGAAGAGATAAATCGGCAAGACACGAAGATTTTATTACCCGGCACAGACGAAAGACTTCCTTGTTTGCAAGGATTAGAGCAAAAGCAGTTACGACAGGAAGTAAATGATCAGAAGGAAGTGCAGGCATACAACTTTCGCTACACTCTAATTCCCGCTACGTGACCGAGAAGCGTTCGCACTCGCACCTAAGTCTATCAGATGAATAACTTCGAAAAGGACTTTAATAGAGCAACAGAGCAACTGAAACCGATAACTAAGGCTCCGTAAGAATTTCGTTACCTGAAATCCTTGCATTCAGTTTCTTACTCTCTTACTCTCTCCCCCACTCTATCTCTCTCTCTGCAACCCTCTCCCACCCCCTCCCTCACACTCCCATCCTCTCTCTCTCTCTCAGTCTTCTTCTCCTTGTGGAGCTTTTCGACTGCGTTAAGCAATAACACTCAGAGACGTACACAGTTAGACGTACTTCATAGTGTCTGCCGAGGAACTTTCAAAGACGTCCGCTCAGTAATACTTCATTCCTTGTGTTGCTTATCGATTCATGATAAGCGTGAATTTGGGAGTTTAGGACATTTAAGGATAATCCTTTGTCCTCTTTAAATGCCTGGTATAGCAGCACACTGTCAGAGATATCTTCTGAAGAAAAGAGCGACACTAAAAGCTTTTCCTCTAGTGCGAGCGCAAAACTCAGCTGATTGCTGAAGGACAATAGAAGGAATACATACATTTTATTACAAATACATGGAAGTTGATTGTTAAAATCCTTAGAAACCACAATCGATAGTACTGTCAAGACCCCAACAATCTATCGAACGAGTTGTAATTGAATTATGACGGTGCGAAAACAAGGATTTAGTGGACATCTACCCGTTGACAGGATGTTCACATGTAAATACATAGTGTGAAAGATACCCAATGAATGGGCACTTTTGGTCAAGTTTTATATTCGTCTATCAGCACTAATGCGATAGTCAGAAGAGAGTCATTTGCATTAGTTATTTATGGGTTTTTTGTCCTTTAAAATTGAACCAACGTCAGAATATATGGAATATTTTGATGGTGTCGAAGTTGAAGACAAGTATTCAATGTTGGGACGCTCTTGAAGCAACATGCTATTGTATTATATATTCACATTTCATCATTCATTCTTCCTTTGATTGGATAGAGACACGTGAAGTACAACAGGTAGGTTTTGATTGTCATGCTTGTGACGGGTTATTTATTAGCTGTTAGGCTAATAATGAATGAATGAAGTGAGGGGCAGAATCCTCATTTTATTTCGCTTAGTACAAGTGGTATAAACATATAAATAGACTTACGAACTAACTTAAAAACTATGGTTGTGGGTGGGCGATTAACTTTAACCTAAATACTGGGGAATGGGGAACTAAACAAAGATGGATAGAACAATAGCATAAGTGGTTGGACAAGAAAGGACGAGGATGAGCAGGCGGCTGGGGTGTGAGTGGGAGTGGAGGGAAGTGTAAGCGGTCAGCGGGGTGTACTCGGGAGGGGTAAGAGAGAAGACGACGTTTGAGAGCGGGAGAGCTGAGATTGAAGACAAAGAAGGTGGTGTTACACCTCGCTACACAACCCCTCTCAAACATCCTCACATCTAACAATTATATTGCGCACAAAGCAATACACGCACAATTAACCGCCGCCTTTTCCCACAGGCAATTAATATTCATATCGCATCATCATCATCATCATCATCGGCACTACAACCGGGAACCGGTCTTGGCCTTATTTAGCAAGTCCTGAGGCTTGTTAAATTTTCCATATTGATTCTTTTTTCCGGGCAAGGTTATTAGTCTTGCGCCAGATTCATATCGCATACGTTGCGATAATTAATCATTCATACCCACCTTCCAAAGCTAAAACACTTATCATGTATCATTGTAATCAAACGCTTGACCCACTCCCCAAGGCCACTCGCTAAATGCATTCAGCTTAACCAAGCGAGCGTCTGCTCGCGGACCTACACGGTCGCATATTTCGAATGCATATTTTTTGCTTCATGCCCGAAAACAAGCGTCATACAAGTTATATGACACGGTCGGTGTTTTCAAAGGGTATTGGCGACGATATAACTAAGCGTCAATCAAAATGCTGAGTTCTGCGAAAGGGCAGACACGATACGATTGGTACGTAGAGGAATCCACTATAATTAGTTCAGTCATTGCCACTACAAATTGAATGAATTGTAACATTAAAGTGTAACCCCTAATGTTAACATTTAATATTCAGTTATCGGGCAGCTAAATGGCCAAGATATTGTATTAGTAATTAGTATTTTATTATTATTACAATGTAATACCTGAGCGTAACCCCAGATATAAACATTTATTATTTAATTATCTAAGAGTGCGTTTGTTTATATTATATATCTTTTATTAGGCCCCACGTTGGGCGCCAAAATGTTGTATTTTATTTGTACAACACTTATTATTTATTTATCGCGATTTGATTTGATTGGACATTTATTTATCGTTATATTTGTGGCTATTTTGTTTTTAAGATTTTGGCAGGTTCCTGCGGCTTACCGTTAACGGGAATGTTACTCACCCAGTGTGGCTTAATTTTACCAGGGCACGGTTTCTTCGATGGCTGCAGTCTTCTTGTTATATTATTACACTGCGAAGAAAACTCACTTGCACTACCCTTTAAATACAATTTTAATTGGGGAGTTAATGCAGACGGAGCATTTTTCTCACCCAGCGCGTGTAGCCTATTTGGGGGTTATTTGCCTGTCACTCGCAATTAGCAATTTTCGATAATCGTTTAATTTGCCCTGCTAAAACTGCAACGGCAATGAATTGCGCAATTACCTAATTGCTTTCAATGTGGGGAATCAATTATGGGACATTGCCCGCATGTGCCGATCGTATCATACGATTTATTGCGCCTCACTGCTGTGTTCGCTACTTCGCTGAACTCAGCATTTCACTGACGCTCAACTACTTCGTAGCCGGTGGCCTTTGATAATGTCGCTTGTGCTCGTATTTCGTGTATCACACTTGTAAACATGTGCGCGTGTAGGATCTTCGTAATACGAATGAATGAATATGAATTAATTGACCGTGGGAAAGGCTTTGCTTCGGAATGAATGCGAATTCGAATTGTTTGCATTGTATGCAAAATGCGAATTTCAATTGCTGGAAAGGCGGGTATTGCATTATATGCAGAATACTTTGATATAGATGGAATCATAGGAATATATGATGGAATCTTAATTGTTTGATATGATGGAATCTTAATTGTTTGAGAGGGGGTGTAAAGCGAGGTGAAACAGAATGTTTAAACCGATGCCGTTGCACCGTGGGCAGGGCCAAGTGAGCGTTAATGATATTTAAGAAATGCGAATGACTCGTGGCAGGCAATTAGCCTCAAAATGGGATATACGTTCTGGATCAAAGTCCAGGCTGAGGTAAACGCATGGTCTGCACTTCCTCACCAATAATTCAAGTATAAAAGGGTGGTTGCAAGTTAACAAGAGAGCAGAACTAATCAATCAACCAAAAGCCTGCGGCTCTCGCATAAGTACAGCGGGCCATTTGTTTTGATTAGATTAGAGTTAATACAAGTGAGAATAAACTATCAACTAAGAGTATACCGGGAAGGGTATTCACAGCCTTAAGCAAGAAATAAATTAACATATGCAACATCAAAAACTGTGTTTGACTATAGACCAAGTGGACGGAAGAGTTCAGTCGTCTACTAATCCACTGAGAGCAAGAACGAACTACAGAAGGAAAGCTGCTCAGATAAAACTAGAACAGAGAACGAGTACCTAGTTCCCCTTGACTGGAGACGTGGAGAAGACCAGAGCTAACAGGTGAATATCATTAATTAGTAACCTCGGAGGAGTATTCCCCGAGAGATAACTAATTTCATATCACAATAACAAAATATTAAATGTTGTTAAATACATATACAACATTTTGGCGCCCGAGCAGGGACCAGGGAAGCCCAAGTTAGCGAACTTATAAGTGCTTTTAAAAATCCTGAGTTTCCTATAATAACACATTTCATTTTGTACTGAGCAAGACACCTCCACCCGTCACCCGGAGCTGAATCTGGCTTCGGGAGTACAATTTGATAAATCACGTTCTGGATGAACCAGTTAAATCACCTATCTATACGTCAACAACTTCTTCTGGTGGAATATTAACGTCGCTGAATCTATCCGGAGTTTTTATTCAGTACAACGAGTTCCCCCAAAACCGCCAAGAGCAACAACATCCACAGCCCCAATTGAATACCAACAAATAATGCCATCGCAATAACAATTTTAACAGCGGCTACAACTATATACCACCGCGATAATAACAGTCTTGATTGGCGTTATAACAGGACGACGATCATAATAGTGGCTATAACACACGGGGACAAAATTCTCATTTAACGTCTGCAAGCCCAGGTCCAGTAGGAGCTAGTGATCCGTATTCAGCTAATTCATCTGCATCATCATCATCATCCACAACACTAGTATCATCATCTTCATACCGTAACAATAACAATACTGATGCAAATTTAAATAGTTCACCCTCGGGATCGAACGCTAATATTCCCGAGACAACAGAAGGAAAGCTGCTCAGATAAAACTAGAACAGAGAATGAGTACCTAGTTCCCCTTGACTGGAGACGTGGAGAAGACCAGAACTAACAGGTGAATATTATTAAATTAGTAACCTCGGAGGAGTATTCCCCGAGAGATAACTAACTTCATATCACAATAACAAAATATTAAATGTAAAAAATATATACAACAGTGGGGTAATAGTTTGCCCACCTCTGCATTTGCGAAATGGGTTCATTAGAGCCGTTAGAAGTGGGTTGGGTGGCCAAATAGAAGAGACGAGGGTTTCGCAGTGGATGAAGAAGATGTCGGCATGAATTCCGCGCTCTTCAAGTGTATTCAGCTTAATTAGGTGAAGACGTCTCGTATATGGTAGAATCAGAGGATTTTCCTAATTCAACCCTCAGAGGGCAAAACGCATAAAACGACGTTGTACACTTCCGATCCTACGAATATGGAAGCAGTAGTGAAGAGACCAAACCTGACTAGCGTATTCAAGAAGGGGATGAAAAAAGGCTATATAGAGTGATCGTGAAACGTAGGGATTAGAGAATTCTTTCGACCAGCGTTTCGCAAAACCAAGGACAAAGTTGGCCTTGAGAATAATGTTATCAATATGTGGGATAAAGTTAAACTCTCTATCACATAAGATGCCAAGGCCACGTATCGATTGTACAAGTGATATCTGTTGGTTGAGTAAAACATAGGAACGTAGCGGGGAGCGGGATCGTTTACGGGAGAAGGTGATTGACTGATATCTATGCAATATTTAGTTCGAGGCAATTGTTTTGGCACCAAGTTGAAAAGCTGTCGAGATCCATTTGGAGAAGTGAGGAGCTGACAGAAGAGCGGATTTTCTTGAAGAGTTTAGTATCGTCTGCGTATAGAGAGATGGAGGAATTTTTGATACTGAAGTCTATATCATCAATAATAAGAATGAATAGGAGGGGTCCAAGATGACTGCCCTGGCGAACCCCTGGAGAGGATGGATGTCAATCTGACACGATAGGTTCGATCGTTAAGATATGAAGAAATCCACTTAATCAGTAGGGGCTCGAAACCAAGGGAGGATAGCTAAAAGAGGATGAGATTGTCGGAAATTTTGTCGAACGCGTTGCTGAAATCGGTTGTGATTACGTCGAGTTCGTTGGCATTCTCTAAGCCACGGAGGTGTGGGATTAGAATCCAACTAAATTGGTGATGGTCGACCTACCCCTAAGGAAACCGTTCTGGTTGGGGGAGATGGTGGATTTGCAGTGGAAACATAATGCGTTGTAAAGAAAGAACAGTTTTGGAATATGTGACAGTTTGGCGATGGGACCGTGGTTAATAATATACTTTTTAGGCCTCTTCTTATGTATGGGGGTGACAAAAGTCGTGGCGGTGGGGGGGGGGGGGGGGTGAACACACAGGCCAAGTCTCTGATTGCTTTCAACCCGGCGAAAGCCAGGCCGATGCCTGTCCCTGTTCAATCCAAGTTGACATGCAGTATCCACGTGACACCTCTGGATAGGTACTTTGGCACCCGCCAAGTAGTGAACCAATTCAGGCAGCGACATCCTGAGAAAGTTTGCGCAATAACCTTGCTGTTAAAAACAGATTATTATGGAAAATTTAACAAGCCTCGGATATTGACCGGATACACGACAACGACCACGGAAACGAAAATGGCTAAACGATTTAAGAATTTTTTCATGGAACGTCTGCTCACTATACAGAGCTCGAGCTGCACACCAGCTAGCCGATGCCCTGCCCGAATATAAGAATGACATAACATCATCATCATTGGCACTACAACTGAGATCCGGTCCTCGCCCTACCTAACAAGTATGGGGCTTGCCAAACTTTCCATAATAATTTGTTGTTCTGGGCAAGGTTATTAGCCTTGCGCCAAGGTTGACATAACAGCATTACTAGAAATAAGATGGACGGGGAGTGGTGTTATTCAAAGAAACGAGTATGACATTTATTACAGCTGTCATGCAAAACAACATGTGCTGCGGGTAGGCTTTCTAGTCAGCCATAAACTGAAGCCTCAATAGTATACTGGTTAGTATACCCGCCTGTCATGCGGGAGACCGGGGTTCGATTCCTCGTCGGAGAGCCTCTGGCGCAAGACTAATGACCTTGCCCGAAAAAAAAACAAATCATTATGGAAAATTTAACAAGCCTCAGGACTTGCTAAATAAGGCCAAGACCGGTTCTAGGTTGTAGTCCGACGATGATGATGATGATAAACTGAAGCCTGCCATTATCGACTTTAATCCAATAAACGAAAGGCTATGCACTCTTCACGTGCGAGGCAAGTTTAAGAACATAAGCCTCATAAACGTTCACGGACATACAGAGCAGTCCCCTGACGACGAAAAAGACGAATACTACGAGAACCTAGAACGGACCCTCAATGCCTGTCCAAGATACGATGTGAAAATCGTTCTTGGTGATTTGAACGCGAAAATAGGTCGGGAACCGGTTTTCGGGCACTACACAGGTTCCCATAGTTTGCATGAGAACACTAATGAGAATCGACTACGAGTCATCCAACTGGCAACATCAAAAAACTTGCTTGTTGCGAGTACCAGGTTTCCGCGTAAAGATATCCACAAAGCCACCTGGGTATCACCTGATGGACCACTAAATTGACCACGTGTTGATAGATCACCCCCACTCCTCGAGCCTGATGACGGTACGCACGTACCGAGGTGCCAACGTCGACTCGGATCACTATCTTGTTAGTACAGTTTTCCGAGCGCGGATTGCCTTACGGAGACGTATTGCATCCGCGGAACAGGTTCGGATCAACACGGCTGCCTTGCGCAATGAGAATACCAGTAACACCGTTGGTCGTGTGCCTCGCCGTCGAAGAGGTCGACGGAGGGAGAGTAAGTCCTGGGGCCAGAATGTCGGGTGTAGAAGAGAAATGAATACGCCTTAAGAATCCTGTCATTAGTACTGCCAACTCCATCTTAGGCAGTAGTCGTAGAGATCGGAGCAACTGGTTTGATGATGAGTGTAAACTAGCGACTGAACGTAAGAATGCTGCATACCGGGTAATGCAGCAGTCTCATTGGACGCGGGTACGCGAGGAGAAATACAGACTCCAGAGACAAAAGAAAAGTGCCTGGGGAAAAAACCTAGTCTGTGAAATAGAGAAAAGTAGAGAGCGAGGTCCGCACCAGGCGCGGAAGTTCTACCAAATAATCCGCAGTATGACGCGGTACACAACACGCTGCACTTACTGCAAGGATAAAGAGGGTAATCTGATCACCGATCCTGAAGGCATTCCGGAGCGATGGGAAGTGCACTTCCATGAATTGCTAAATGGTTAGCTCGCAGACAAATAGGAGGCTCCACCAATGCAAAATCAAGACCAAATGCTGCCGTCACCGAGCATTGAGGAAACATTAAAGGCCATAAGAAAGCTCAAATCAAATAAAGCCCCCGGAGCTGATGGCATACCAGCTGAGCTGATCAAACAAGGAGGGACAGCGTTATATCACGCAATTCATGAGATCGTGGTGCACGCATGGGAGCAAGAAGAGATGCCGTGGAATAATTTTCCCCTATACATAAGAAGGAAGATATCACGGTGTGCAGCAACTATGGGGGTATAACATTGCTGAGTACCGCCTATAAGATACTCTCCCCTATCCTACAAGATCGGATAGCCACATACCCTAAAGTCATCATTGGTCAATATCAGTGTGGCTTCATCCCAGGCAAACAGCGATTGATCAGATATTCACCCCTAGTCAGGGGATGGGAAAATGTCAGAAATTTAAGATTCCATTATATCATCTATTTGTAGACTTACAACAGCATAGCCAGGGCAGAACTATATAATGCCATGAGAGAGTTCGGTATTCCAAACAAATTGCACCATTGATGCACTTCAAGAGGAAGGTCTTAAGGAGAATTGTTGGCCCCGTGTGTGAGGGAGGTCGATTCCGGAGACGCTACAACTATGAATTGTACGCAATCTACCTTGAAGCTAATGTTGTAAGAAAAATCAGGAAAATGTAACAACCCTCAGGACTTGGTAAATAAGGCCAGACCGGGTCCCGGTTGTAGTCCCGATGATGATGATCATTGTGTGTTTGAAGGGCGGACGGCATGTTCCTTTTATGTTAGGACCATTATAGTTTTGAACAATTCCTTAATTCCTTCCCGTCCGATCATATAACCAACTTACCGAAAGTTATTTCGTTTCTGATCTCGATATCGCAATAATTAAACTTTTCTTTATAAAGGCAACAATTCCGGATTCGTCCACATCTTTTTGAAGTCTCAACTTCATGTACGAGTACTACTACAATCAAATTCTACCTAAGAACTACTTATATATTACTGTTAGTTCGCTGCAGATGGTAACTCTTAAGAAATGCCATTCGACTTTTAGAAGTCATGAAGTATCCGGTAGGTAGAAACTACCATAACTCCAAATTTGGACTAACATAACTTCCATTGGAAGCTAAGGAGCCATCATAAACAGAGTTTTCCTATCAGAAGGATAAAAAACTCGTTAGGGGATGTTAATTAGTGAGCCTTCCCCCCAAATTCTCCTAAGGAATGATATTAAGGAATCCCTGCATTAAGCAGAGGATTCCTTAATATGGTACGATCCCCTATGAGAATCAGTGGAAAAACCCATTGATTAACATTGGTAAACTGGACGTGATTTAATCACATTCCCTTTATCTTTTTCTCTTTCACGATCTCTCACGAATTAGAATCGCGGTTCTTCAGATCCGCATACCTTGGATCAACAATCGACCGAAGGGCCACTAATTCTCCATTATGAAGCTCTCACAGACAAGCAGCAACCGAAAGAAGTACCGTAAAAGATGATCAGCTCGAAGAAGGCGCTACAATAGATGATGATGCTAAGACCGTGCTAGCTAACGAGCTAATGGCACGACAAGAAACGAAGGCCTCGAAGCAGTCACAGCACATAAGACTGAGCCGAGAGTGCGAAGAACGAGAGAAACACTTACCAAAAGACTGCAGATCCTCAAAAGTCTATGGGCAGAGTTTGGTGGAACCGATACCACCATCCATGAAAGCTACGAAGAGAAACTACCCCATCAATAATTCACAATGGACAAATATAGAAATGTGCAAATGTATACGAAAATATCATGGCGACTTCATCATAAAACTCCACGAGATGGAATATTGGCGATGGAATGACTAGAAGGAAGGCGCTAGGAGAGGGATGTAGAATAGGGACAAAAACTTCGAAGATAGTCGTCAAACTGATACGGAAAAGAAGAACTACCGTGGAGGGTGTGGGGGGATCTGCGCACAGATAACTAGCCCCGAGACAGATGAATGGCAGCAATCTTGCCAGGTTAAAAAGAAGTGTATCGAGTGATATTGGGCACACATCCAACCCATGCAACCCACAAAATGCACAGGATCCCCTAATCCTGGTCGTGAATGTTACAATATTTCCGAGTACTACGACTTAGAGGAAGAGGTACAGAGATATCAATTAAACTCGAGCAGATTATGTTGATGTCAAGAGATGTCCAAGAAAGCTCAAGGATGATTAAAGATAACACCAGTATGGGATTTAAGCTCATTGAAATAGCTCCGCGTAAGTTTGGTGGGAAATACGTGAAATGGACATATTTCAGAAAGCTGTGCATAAGAACCAGTGCACAATAGAGGCCCGTTCCCCGTATCATTCGGCTAATATTTGCAGGATCGAAAACGTTTAACGTCGTTTCTTGCGCTTTGCTCTCCGAGGGCTAAATTGGGAAGATCTCCTAATTTTACCTCCATACAGAAGCCGGTTTTCTTCAATCAACTGTAACACACTTCAAGAGCGCATAATCCATGCCGATATCCTCTTTATCGCCCGTCTTCTCTCAGTGACAATCAATTGTCCAAGTCTGTTCTCCCCCGTAACATTTCACACAAACCCCTGTAACCTACGTAACCCTGGTTTCTTCGACTTGCTTGCCCTTCACACCTGACACCGCTGTAATGAACCTATTTCGCGTATGCTACGGACACCCCACACTTTCCCCACCTACTTTGGTTTCAACCTCCCCACTCCTCACTTCCTAACTCTCCCCTCCTAACCCTTCTAACAATTTTCCTATCCTTCAACTCTACTTCAGCACTTCCGCTCTCAAACTATGTTCCCCAAGCAACCCTTTCAATCTACTCTTACTTTTCAAATTTGTTGCTATTCTATAGTTAGCTTTTATTATGGAGGGTTTTTAATCAGGATTTCGGGGATTTTATATGTCTGTTAGTAAACGGTCTGCTTTTTAACACATACTTATGTGGTAGCGACAACAATGGTATATGCCAAAAAAAAATTTAACCGACTGAACTGAACTCTTAATGAGTCTCAAAATCCTTTGTGGTGATAAACTAGTTTGCCATTTAGATCTCCGCGGGGAGGGGGGGGGGGGGGGGGGGGGGGGGGGTATGTCAGGGGGAAGTTTTGATAAATAACCGAACTTTAAAAAATTCCCCATCGCGTAATCGGGTTCGTTCCCGAAACACTGTCGTAGTTCCACTGATAATGGCATTTTGTTACATCAGGGGCATCGGTTTCACCAATACGAATGTGAATGCCGCTCTCCAATACTTGCAAACAGCGAAACCTGATATCCTTGCACCAACTGAGACTCAGGTCGATTCGCCAACTGAGTCGACATATCTTCGTTGCTCAGGATCCGACTTACACTCGAGATTCCGGTTTAATGGTGGAGTCTGCGTCTTCACACAGTCCGATCTAGCTTGCCAGGGGATGGAGCTCTAGCTAGGGTCCAAGGCGAACCCAATAACTTGGACATCATAAGGATGAAGGTCGTGCTGAGGAATTCTGTTAAATTTCTTTGTTGCCTTTACCCCTCCCCGAATAACGATCGACTAGCGACATTTTTCGAACATCATTCACGTACTGTCGACTGGACACAGATCAACCACCCGGCTTCTGAAGTTGTCGTCCTTGGCTGGTTGGTGGATTGTGACAGAACCGACGACGCTGGGAGCCTGGTGGAGATTGTCGCTGTTAGCCGAAATATTTGACTCAACTTGTGGAGGAACCTACGCTATTGTTGGGTGCCCGAGGTGATTATGCGAACACCGATATATTTTTGACATCGAAACCTATCATTTATACCGTGGAGGTTGCTGACCCACTGGGAAACCGTGTTTCCTTGGTATCGGTCGCGCAACCACTTGCATTTCAAACGAATAAGCGACCTAAACAACTTCGCCAAGTATGGAGGTATGGGGCTGCCAACTGGGACGATTTGTGAGATTTCACATCCTTTCCGTGATCGGAGGTGTGCTTTGGTTACTCCAAGGTTAATGAGATTTACATTCCGCATTCCATCAAACGAAGTTCATCTGATAAGCCTTGGTTTCATAAAAAAAATACGACCAGATTACATCGGCAAAAAAAAAAACTATTAAACAATTGCGCTCCAACCCCACCGATGTTAACAGAACGAATTTTGTTAGAATCAAAAACACGTGCAACCGGGCGATTGTATGGGGAAGAAGGCATACAACGACCAATAAATTCCTTGAGTGCCTAATTGGCTTACGTCCCTTCTGGTCAACGGCAAGGGCTGCCAGCAGTAACTTCGCTTCCTCCTCTTTTTCTCCGTTAGTGACGGGCAGAGGAACACCAGTCACAAATTCAAAAGATAAAGCTAATGTGTCTGAATTTATTTTGCGCGTATTCAAACCTCGATGCCGGTCTTTTGGAGCCACCCGTAATCGCGCCGGTACGGTCTTTGATGCGGGCTGTGAAGTTCCGTCAGCGTACTAGTCAACGCATTATACATGGACTGGACTGCAGGAAGGCTACCGGCCCGGACGGAATACCAGCAATAGTCCTCCAAGACAGTGGCCAGTTCTTGGAAGACTCGTTCGCTTGTCTTGGGCACGGGGGCATTTCCTACCTGCTGGGAAATCGCTAGACTTCAGCCAACCCCGGAGAGGGGAATAAATTCTTCCATAAAATTATCACGGCCGTCAGTATTATTGTCTATGCTATCTAAGGTGATGGAAAAAGTCGTCAATCCCGAGTTAAATAAACATTGGGAATGCAACGGAATTCGGAATGATCGTCAATACGGATGCTGTGACACGCCGTCCACAGGAGACTTTTT
Source organism: Microdon myrmicae (assembly GCA_963931805.1). Taxonomy (NCBI): domain Eukaryota; kingdom Metazoa; phylum Arthropoda; class Insecta; order Diptera; family Syrphidae; genus Microdon; species Microdon myrmicae. The sequence continues at coordinate 41,701,697 of OZ007499.1, read as the reverse complement.
GACCCTTATAACCAATATGTGTACATCTGCGATTAAAGGAAAAGGTGAGTCAAGAGCGGTCGCATTGGATATCTCCAAGGCTTTTGACCGCGTCTGAGGACATTGTGGCGGTTCTTTAAGCCATTTCCCAAGAACCACCCATTCCCTTTCACCTTCTCCTACTTCCCAAGCAAGTCTTTCTACTTACCTGCAAAGGGGCAGCGTAAGCTCCCCTGCAGAATCTCCCACCTGAAAGCAACCTGGCATGCATATTGGCGAATTATTCTGGTTCATGATACTTGAACCATTCAATACCCCCCTATCGGCTCAGCTTGACAGCAATTATAATCGACAAATACACGCTGGCCAGCGTATCTGTTGACACAGCTGTGGCCCATATTCTTTCCACAGTTCACAATTGTATATCGCGCCTATACCCTTAGGTCCGCGACAGTTGCGACAATTCCCCGTTATCGGCTATCAACCAATCATGGAATTTGGGCATGGATATGGTCATTGTTTAGCCAATCTGACCCATGCCATGCCCTATGATGACCCACCAGCAATTCAAGGCAGCACAGTACCTCACTGCGTTTGTTTTGTTTACTAACCGCTGGTCCATGGTTCCCCTGGGTGAGGCGTTGGCTTGCACATCTGCAGTTCAAATCCCTCACCACCATACCCATGCACCAGCATATTAACCTAATCATATAGCCACCGTCGCTGAGGTTTCTGTTGACTTAATGTCCATGAATAATTTCCCTCCTTGTGCTCCAGAGGCATACGGCTAAGGCAAACATAACCCAAATCTCCGGTTGAACTATCAGCACTAGTATGTATCGCCTACAACGGCATTTCCCTCGAACTCATAAATTAATACCATGACGATCCCATGCAACATCGGCAGACCATGAACGTTGTACATCTCATCATTTGACCCTTGAAATAGCGTTTTTGTTTACTTTGAAGCAAAAACCTATTTCGTTCTCAGGCGTGGATCATCGATGATTTATGACCGCATTGCCTGCAGCCCCTGATGCTCGTACATTTGTGTGATCAGGTGTCGGCCACTCGTTGTCTGTATTGCAGGCAAGAGGGGCATTGTACACGTCCCTATGCCACATTTGGGAAATCCTCCCATTGAACTGTTTCCTCGATCACCCTTGGCCGCTGCCAAGTTGATCCGGTTCGCCCCTCCTACAACGATGTGAGCCACCACCGTCGAATCTGACGGATGTGGATTGTATCGAGGAGTCAGATTTTAACCGCCACCTGCACGCACGTGCCGCAGTCGTAGAGTTCAGGAGTCGTACATTAACCACGGTAAAGAGCGCTGTGCGCAGAGATGTAGTAGTTTCTAAGATGAAGTCAACATTGTGCCAACATTGTGCCTAGAAAAAAGAATAACCGAAGGAATAGTAAAGTTGTAATGATGTGGCGCGTCTTGTTTGGAATTCAAGTGTCAAAGATCTAGAAAATCAAATATAAGTATATGTATACTGAATGACAAGGATCTACATAAACTCGAGTGACATGAAATCATTAAACCTTAAACTCACTGCGCTGAAATTGGTAATGTCCAGAGACAATAAGTGAAAAAAAACCAAGGAAAAAAGGTGGTTGTAAGAATTAGTTTGTATAAGAAAACGTAGTTATGAGAATTAGTCTAAATAAAAAAACCTTAATATTAAAACTACACCAAGTGTGCTTTCAATTTTATTCGTTTGGTTTTCTTTGGTGATCTATTTGGTACGCTTTTGTGGTCTATTCCTTCCGACAAACATTTCTCCTCGGCGGACTATAAGTGGGCAGGGAGTGAATCAAGTGCCCGTGTCCTGGTACAATACTTCCTTTACCCCCACAGCATTGCTGGGCAAACTTCGTTCATACGGACTTTCCCAGCAGAGCTTTCTCGGTAATCGATCGATCCCGGTTGTTGTGGACGGCGTGTTTTCGGATCTGTATTCTGTTAACTCCAGGGTACCCCAAAATTCTATTTTGGCTCGAACCTTGTTTTTTGCCTCACATAAATGATTTGTTGCAGTCAACGAATAACAAAGTATTCAGGTTTGCGGATGATAGTACTCGTACGCTTGTTTCCTCTCTTTCGGCTGATCGGCCGATTAGTGTATCAACGTCGCTTCAGCTGGGATGTAGCCAGATCGGCTCCCCGAAACGGTACTCAGATAAGTTCCTGCAGTGGGGAAAGGCCAAATTCGTCGAATCCAATGCAACAAAGACACAATATACAACATCCAAAAAGAAAAGTGGATCACCGATTCCATAGCTGATGATGAATAGCCAGGTCCTCGAATCTAGGAAAAGCTTGAAATTGATCAGCGTCATGGTCTGTGGGAATGTATCGTGAAAGAAACACGTGTCGAACACCGCCAGGTCTGCCTCTGGAAAACGGAGTTATCTTTTTAGAGGCGAGAAATATTTTACTCTGCCCCAACTTCTTCTGTATAAATCCCAAATTAGACCCGCGCTGGAATATTGTTCTCATGGCTGGAACTCTGCTCCTAAGCATACCATAAACCTACTTGAGAACATACAGAGACGAGCGATCCGCCCGATTGGGTCACGGCGCTGACGTTTGGACTGAAATCGCTGTCACATCGAAGGCGCGTAGCTGACCTTTGTCCATTTTACAGATACGATCACAGGTACTGTTATTCGGAGACTCGTGGTATTGTTCTGCGCATTTCGGTTTATATGCGCACCACAAGAAAATCCGACGGATCGCGCCAATTTGCGGTTCGTCTCCCGACGGCGCGAAATATTTTACTACAGAGCGGGAAAGCTGTGGAATTCTCTCACCACACAACAGTTTCCGGAGCGTTACAACCTGCAGCTGCTCAAAAAGAACTGCAACGGTTATTTGGTGGCATCTCGGGGCCCCGTGTCGGCGGTATAGGGTTCGCCACTCCTAAGAGAAGTATATAAAAAAAGCCACAGATAACTTAGTTTTCGCCTGAACTAAGAAACATCTGCCCGATAGTACACAAAGTAGAGTCCCATTTCAATTGTTCAGGCAAATAAGCAAAAAAATATAACTGGCGAATCACTTAGCCTAACAATAACAGGTCTAAAGTACTAGAATGAATTTCCTTCGATCAATCATTTCGGGCCTCGTCAACTTGATTTAATTGCGCCGGTATCAGTGATACCAATGACCTTTTATTAATGCAGTTATAATCTCCTATAAAATTCCACTTCTAATTTGTTTACACTAAAACAAATTGTCTTTTAGAAAACCATTTTCGCATTTATTACGCTTTTATTGCTGCACAATTTCCGTCAGAGATAATACCTCCGGTGGGTTAGAAACCTCATCACATAACTAGACTGATAACGATGCTACTGTGGGACCAGGGGAGCATTTCAAGCCAAGGCCCAGCCCTAGATAATTGTTAAACTTGATTTTTCCTTCGCGATGACGATTATATTATGACACGAGCAATGACACGAACAGAATGATTATCTCCGTCTATATTGGGTATAAATATTCATAGCCTAAAGTTGTGATAAGCATGTCAGCAGTGCTTCATTTTTCAATTTATTTGAAGACTCGCGATCGCTCATATTTTCTTAGCAGCGGTGTGGTAGGATCTAAAAATTAATTGAATTATTGATATTACCAACACCCTATTGTCGTATGTGGGTGTTTCATTGTGGTTCCAATACTATGACAAAAATTAATCTTTATAAATCTTCATGATCGCGACTCTTGGTATATACAGGATGTTTTTTTAAGAGGTATAAAACTTTATAATAAAATAAAACACTAAAGCTTGTAGCATGTGCTTGTGCTTGCAGCACTTAATGTTGACTTTATTGGAAAAATTATTTTATGTCATTAATGTTTAAGTATGATTTCTGTCAACAATTTTCCCGCCAAACGCAACGGTCCCGACGCCGCCAGAGTTTCTCAAGAATTGTAAATGTTTGGCGTGGCACTGCTGTCGTTTTCCTATTTTCTCTGGGTCCGTTTAGGATGTGTATTCTGCAGTTTAGTGGCGGCATCAACTTGCAGTATAGGACTTAGTATTTTTAAAGGGAAAGGAATTTAAAGCCGCATTAGTGTGACATCAAAAAAATGTGTAGACCAAGGTTTGCCTTACAATAAATTGATCGTCTGCTGCGTGGCACGTTGCCCTGTTCTGTTGGAAGCAGAGTTAATCCACAATAACGCCAACTAATCAATGACGGAAAAATTCCGTGATCATAGATCTGTAGCCCTCTCCATTGACTATAGGGTTCTGACCTGCATAAACTCTAAAGAAATATAGGTCTATGATTCCCCCAGCGAACAAAACAAATATGAGTCCTGGCAGCTAGATAATACAGATATATTTTTGGGGATCCCACCTGTTTTTTTTCGATGTTGCTGGTGTTGCTCCTTCAGTGCCCTCCGAACTCGTCAATGGATAGTATTCGATTGAGTGAACTGTTTCCTTGTTTTGTAAGGTAAAAATACACAGGTCGACACTGGATCGTAGCGCAAATCCTACAACCATAGCTTCGCTTTTTTACACATTACAAAATATTAAGTGCGCAACTAACTTCCCATTGTTTGTCAATAGATGGCTCCAGCAATAAATGTTGGTCGATTTCGACATATCCAAAACGTCATGAACCAAGCTTAGGCATATGGTAAACAAGCCGCTTTGCACAGTAGTGATTTTGTATTAGCGTCATATACTTTTGGCTGTGTGAAAATGTCTGATTTTGTGCTAAATAATCGTCATTTTCTACTTTCATTCGAAGAAACCGGCGGCTGAAGCGCTTCAATAGCTCCACAAAGTTTACGGAGATACTGCTCTAACTGAAACAACATCCCGTGATTGGTTCCGTCGCTTCAAAGGCGGTAAATTCGATGTTGACGACCGTCCGCATGAAAGAAGGCCAAAAACCTACAAAACGCCGAACGCTACAAAAGCTTTCATCATCATTAAGCGATTTCCAAGCGATTGCATGCATTGGGGGTGGTTCAAAAGCAAGGAAGTTGGGTTCCTTATAATTTGAAGCCAAAAGCCATTGAGCGTCGTTTTTTCAGCTGTGAACAACAGCTCCAGCGGCAAAAAAAGAAGGGCTTGCGGGGGTTCTCTATACTACATGGAGAACCAACCCACAATTTCAACCTAATTTCGACCGCCTACAGCGCGAGTTAACACCTATAGGGAACACAACAACAAATACCTTACCTACCTCTAAAAACATCAAGCATACGACCCAATCATCTTCCCTTTTCATATAAATCTAAACAATCATCTAACCACCTTATCACAATCCATACCACAATTAATTCATAACACAATTCATATTTACTCCATTCATCAAATGCTTAAGAACACAGATCACAACCCATATCACAATTCATATTTACCCTATTCATAGAATACCAAAAACCACGATTAACGTAGACCCAATGCCTCTTTATCACAACCAATATTTGCTCTATGCTAATTCATCAAAATGCATCTTCATCACGACACAGATAACAGTGGCCCCAGGACAGGGCTATAAATACTATGAAGAACCCATCAGTAGCGGCTCTCTCTCCCTAGTGCATAAGTTAATGTTAAAATAATAAGACAATAAAAACATATAAACGAAATCAAACATTAGTTGATTTACTCGCGTCACATTATCCCCTGTTCCACCGTTCAGCTATTTTACCTGTAAAAGAAAGCATAGCTGAACACATTATTCTATGCAGATAATGCAGAATTGAATTCAGCTCCCTTTTGCCATACTGCAACTCCATTTCATTAACCCTATGAGATTTCTACCGGATATCTCAACGTCATATTGGTTAGCAACAACTAAATCTAACTGTTGCGGATTCATAATTATATGCTCGGGGCGAATCTAGTACATCGTCTAGTACTCTCCCCGACAAACATATTCACCACAACTCGATGACAATGCACAAACAACTGTCAATCAACAATCAACTATCTGCAACTGTCATTGCTTGCTGTTTTGGTGCTCAATCAACGATCAATGGTTTCTAATTGGTTTTAAAACAACATTTATATTAGATTTTTCGAACGCCACCATGTGGCTTTTTGTTTTTTAATGAATAAAGTTCTGTTCAGCGATAAGTCAATCGAGAATTTATCAGTTTGCATTTGAGTTGATGAGTTATCTAAGTTTTCGCAAGTCAATTAGTTCATGCTTACAAATATGTCTACTAACCGTGCCGCCAAGTCTGGATTCGCTGCTGAAGCCCAACGCTAACCTCGTGATCATCACCATACGGAGGGACAAGCAAATACATCTATCTAGCGGGAACTTCAAGCTGGAAGATTATCAAAAGGTATTGCTTTTCCTTTTGACTCTAACCTATTTGTTTCAGGCATCGTGGGGTCGGACGCCATTGCGTCAATTTATCATCAACGTGCTCATCTTTGGAGATTCCCCAACGAAATTCCTCGTTCGGCGGAACATCAGAAAGGATCTCGACTGACGACATTCCTCGTCCGGCATCGAGATATTCCACACTAACCAAACAACGATGTTGCATCATAGCAAAACCGCTGGGGTTATTTCAGCGTCTTTGAGTCTGGTTCTCACGCTGATTATTTCCCAGGCATCAGCGGCGTCCTATTGACTTTCCGCAGACACTCTATTCGCTGGGGATCAATGATCTCTTTTTACAGATGAATAGCAAAAACCATTTTCCTCTCCTTTCCGTTTTTATCTTCCCATAGTTCAATGTAGTCTGAGATCACCACAGTCACCGCACTAGGTCAGTGGGTCATCCTCAGAGGCTGAATTGATACACGCACACCGAAGCCAGATCAACCCTGGGTTATTGTGCTTTTCCTTTTGATTTCTTCATCCTTTCTACGCCCATCGACCGTCGAACGAATACACGAGTATTTATTCATCTCGATGAGCGGAGATAATCGAGGAATGCATAGGAAAGCGCGATTACCATTGGCTGGTCGGCGTGCAAAATCAAGTTTCATCCCTACTTCCAGTCAGTCGTTTTACAATCAACGCCGCGGGCGGTCACGCCGCAAGAGAGCCAGTTTTCATCCACCAAACGGTGCAAATAGAGTCGAGTTTTACACTGCATGGGATGAGCATCGAAGATCGAATAACATCGAGCGCAGTCATGTGTGTTTTATTCTTTTTCAACTTGGGAGAGTTTCATTTTATTTTTCCACGGAAACTTATCCGTAAATCTGTGAAGTAACGTAAATTAATCGTTATTATCGAAAACAAATAGTGCGGCACAAAAATTGAAGTTAATTTAATTCGAAACACTGGACACATTTAATTGTGGAAGAGTGTTCCTGAGCTGCTGCTCAATAAAACGTTAATCGCTGTAAAAACAAAAAAAGGAAGAATTAAAATAAAGAAAACACTAATCTCAACAATTAATCAGTGCATTTTCATTACCCTTTGGACATCGTTGGTGAACAATTCTTGTGTACGGAGTAACAGTGTTTGTGGGAAGAAAGTGAACCTAGTGCCCGTGTATTGACACAAATATACTTCAAACCACACAGGTTGTCTTCATCGCATCATGACGAGTGATGAATTATGAATTCATTACAGCAATCCAAAGAAAAGAAGTCATGGGAACTGCCCGGCCATGCTTCTACGTCGTCGGCTCGGCCAAATATTCACGCTGTGAAGGTTATGTTGTGTATTTGGTGCAACCAGGTCGGTGTTATTTATTATGACCTGTCGAAACTAATCGAAACCATCATGGGGAACGGTGTCGATTTCAATTGAAGCGATTCAGCCGAGAACTATCCGAAAAGCGGCCACAATACGAGCAGAGAGGACTTTCCGGGCAGGCTCCTCTTCGCTCATTCGAACTAGGTATCCGCCCATCGGAGTCTACCGAGCTTGATTTTTCTTACAACATTAGCTTCAAGGTAGATCGCGTACAACTTATGATTGTAGCGTCTCCGGAATCATCCTCCCCCACATACGGAGCCAAAAGTTCTGCTTAAGACCTTCCCTTCGTGGGCTGGTAAGAGTTCAGAGTGCCTTTTATTGAGCTCCCAGGTCTCGGATCCATACATGAGTACTGGTAAGACCATGGTTTTGTATAGTAGTAGCTTGGATGTTCTGGATAAATTTCGAGATTTAAAGAGCCTTGATAGACCATAGTAGGCTTTATTGGATTTGATCAGCCGTTCGCGTATTTCTTCTTCCATATTGTTATCGGCTGATACTATTGACCCAAGGTAGTTAAAGAATTTAAAGAGCCTTGATAGGCCATAGTAGGCTTTGTTGGGTTTGATCAGCCATTCGCATATTTACTCTTCAATATTGTTATCGGCTGATACTATTTACCCAAGGTAGTTAAAGGATTTAAAGAGTCTTGATAGCCCATTGTAGGCTTTGTTGGATTTGATCAGCCATTCGCGGTATTTCTTCTTCCATATTGTTATCGGCTGATACTATTGACCCAAGGTAGTTAAAGGATTGCACACAAATTCGTGCTCCACTACCCTGATACTTTGACCAACGTTAGGTCTTCTTTTCGCAAAAGTTGCCACCATGTACTTAGTTTCCCCCTCAATAGTGTGTAGTCCCAGTTTTTTGTACCGCCTGCTCGATCTGGGTGAAGGAGTCCTGTACACTCGATTCGGATCTACCGATGATGTCGATGTCATCTGCCCAGGAAAGTATCTGGGTGGACTTGGTGACAATAGTCGCTCTTGTTGTAATGCCAGAGTCACGGATTGCTTTCTCCAACGCCACGTTGAAAAGGAGGCAGGCCAGCTCCAGAGGCTTTATTTGATTTGAGCTGTCTTATGGCAAAAAAGTTACTTTTTTGATTAACTAAGTGAGAAAAACATGAATTAAAAGTCACTTGGAACCTTACAAATATCTTAATTTAAGCATTCCCATTGCATCGTACAAACATACACAATACACGAACTAACTAAACACTCCGCACTATACTTCACCTATTACTATTAACTGAGCGCGACTCCTTGTGAAATAGAAAACCAGATCTCGTAATGAAGATCATGGTGGTATGTATGTATGGGTGATCGTGCAGATCACATTGGTATTCTCGTGCAACGAGGCCACGAGAACGAAGCAGAAAAACTGTAGGGATCGTGAAGATCATTGTTTATGATGCGCATTGTGGCTATATAAATAGACGGCAATGGATGGGAGAAATGATGCTAATGGATTTTTATTTGCATTTGAATATGCTGGTGACTCCAAAGCATTTTAGGTATACGATGGGTGATCGTGTACCGCATTTTGCTGGATAAAAAGGATCGAATATAATGAGGTTCAACTATATGAATAGGCTACACTCCTTAGGTGTGAATGCATTTGGGATACTTCAAACAATTTTAATTGTTTATCGTATCGCCCGAATGCCTGCGGACGAACCGAATTCTTTTGTTTGGCACATGATGTATGCTGCAGAATTCGGTTTTAGCGGCTTTGCGCTAATTGTATGCAGCTGCATCCACAAGCTGCTTTGGTGTTGCATTATGTCGTTAGACAAATAAATCGTCAAGCAATGCACATGCAGGAAAAATCGACGAGATTACAAGGTCACATTAAATGTGAACCATAATGTATTTGGAGAAACGCAATGATGCATTGATGCAAGACATCATGATGACCTTGGTGGTGGATATGTGGTGCCCACTTGCGTAGCAGGATTGCTTGGCCTACAAAGGGTGCCGAGTAGGTTTGGGGTTTATGATCCTGTAAGGGTGAAAATAATTCTTGTAGGGAATTTGGAAGCGAATTGATGCGTGGGGGTAAGAATTCTTTTACAGGAACTTTTAGGTTATGCGTTAGATAACCTTGATGCGTGGAGCTTTTACGGGTGCTAATGCAATTGCATTAGCGGGAAACAATGGAGTTTAAGGAGCTTCAGCACAGGAATCTTGGGGGTAATTGGGCAAGTAGACAGTGCCGTTTGGCGGAACCGTCACATTCTTAAGACGTGTCCATTACCCTTCTACGCTCGGCATTCTCCCCCCAGGACTTATTCTCCCCCCATCGAGCTCTTCGAGGGCGAGTCACATTGATATCACCACTTTTAAATTGTCGAGACCATGTCTCACATTTTCTAACTGATGGAACGTGGTAACCAACCATATATTTCTACCAGCAAACGATCACTTGGGGGGTAGTTCTATCCCACGCGCCATATTCCCCAGATATTGCGCCGTCTAATTATTACTTGTTAAATTCGATGGGACATGGTCTAGCTGATCAGCAGTTCGGCTCATATGAAGGCATACAAAAATGGTTGATTCGTGGATAACCCCAAAAGCTGAACACTTTTACCGTAACGGTCTTCGATCTTTGCCAGACAGATGGGAAAAAGTTATAGCTACCGGTGGACAATACTACGAATGAATTTATTTGTAACCATATTTTCACAATAAAGTTGCAATTTCATAAAAACAAAAAAACAAAAAACATTGAGAACTTAGATGCCCACCTAATAAAATAAAAGACTTGTTTCTGGTTCCACTTATTTTATTTCACATTTTTACGAAGTACAACAGACAATATTGCAATCCAGCAATTGCACCAAAACTATGAGAATTGTTCAAAAATCTTTAGAACAGTCAAGAGATGGCGCTCATAATATAGAGCATGGGTTATTTTTAGTAAACGTCATTACTTACTCGACAGCTGCATGAAAAATTGAGTATGAGCAAAATTTCGTCAAGATGGGTACCGCGTTTGCTGTCAGTGGAGAACAAACATAATTCTGAAGTTGTTTTGGCCCTTTTTCGTCGAAACCCTGACGAGTTTCTCCGTCGATTCATAACTCCGGACGAAATTTGAAACAATGAAAACAATTTTGGAATACATGCAGAATCGGCTACATCGATTACTTAGAAAGAGGAAAAACAATAACCGCAAAGTACGATGTACCATTATTGCAACAGTTGAGCGAAGAAAGCAAGGAAAATTATCTTTTACTGAAATATTCTTTTTCTAAGGACTTATTGAATGAACTTTTTACGCTCTTGGTAAACAATTGCTCGTGTTACACGCTAAAACAAAACTCGGCTACTCGAATCACCGTTTCCTTTGACAAACCTTAACTCTTCCTTCTCCACTCTCTAGTACTCACTTACCCAAGCGCACGACCTACGTTTTTAGAAAAAAAAAATGTCGGTCATTTATGTTAAACCACGGCCTGTCATAGATAGTTCATTTCCTAGAAGTCTAATGGGAGATCCTTTAATTTGAGATATCTTTTGTTAATCAGCACAAATAATGTTTAAGCCTCTGGTTAATTTATTATATCTTGCTTCGACAATGGCCACGAATTATCGAATCCCACTTGGGATTACCGGTAATGTTCATAAACTAGTGTTGCGTGGGCGTTTTTTTTTTTTTTGATAATTGTAATTTTAATTTATAACGTATATGTTAATGATATTGTTGTCACATGTTTGTAGGATCACGACCGGCAATGAATTCCACATAGGATTTTTTTTTTAAACCAGGTTGAATTAAAACGATGCCACGATAGAGTTTCCACTAAAATGGGTATCCGGGCTCGACGGTTTTATTGACAACAGTGGGAGTTTTTGCTTGGTGTATTAATTAATTAAGTATTAATCAGCTTAAGGGAGTTCACGTTAAGTGAATCTGAACATGATGGGCCTCGAACCCATCATGTGAATGTATTAGAGTGAGTGGATCTAGTATGTAAGATGGGTGTAACAGCCTCTCGAGCTTCACGATTTTCTTCTTTCCATATCCAGCAATTTTTGTTTGAAGACGTAGCAGTTCAGCTTATCGCTGAGCATTATTTTGCTATGAACATTTTTCTGATCCGTTCATAAAACGTAATACGATGGCTAGTTGAATCTTGTAAGCCATAACGCCATGGTATTTCCGCAAAATTTTCAATAAATTTGATGGACACCCCTCCAACTGATACGAACGATGACAAATCAAATCATTCGGGTCATCTACCACACCGCTCGTTGCAGCAGAAACAATATCTTTGGTGCGGCCTTTACAACGTCCTTGTGGGCGTGCATTATCAGTGAGAGTATGCGTGGTGTAAACACGGCTGATGCTTAATCGGATAATCAGTTCAGATGGAACCATAAAATGAAAGTTCCGTGAAGTTAATCATGATTTTCGAAAAAAAATTGCACAATTTGAAAATGTTGTTCCAACGTAAATCTGATCACAGTGTAATGGAATCCCGAGTAAGCAAAAAAAAATACCAGTAGTAAGAAAAGTCGTTCCTCACCCAGGAAAGCTCAAATTCGGGTCGATCATTTCGGTCTATAAAGATTTACGAAATTATTTTCAAGTTTACCTTACCGCCGTTGATGATGCACACGGAAGAAACATCTTCCCCTCTCAGCTCTTTTTGTTTGTCAGTGGATTCAGAACGAAGAGTACTGCAGTGTTACTTCCTTCTTTTCCTTCTACCGGCACTGATAGAGGTTCGTTCGGGTGGTGGATCATGTCGTAATATTTTGAACACTCCCTACATGCTAACACTTCGATATTATTTGTTAAAAGCGATTGCGCTTAAAGCAGAGCCAGGGTTCTTCGCCAGTTCTCGTATCTCTCGAACGAACCCTTTAATATGGAGCGCAATTCAAAACTTCCTATTTTTCATATCTAGTGTAACTTCGGACCTGTGGGACTTCATCTTCCTCAATCATCCTCTACGGGATGAATATGTTGTTAACGATTTCTCTTTAACTGTTGTAAAACTAACTGCCGAGGAGTCAGCACGTACGCCTCTGCCTCGTGATCCGTACCATCGGATCAATTGTGTATCCGTTTAGGGTATCTTAAGTATACACAAGATACCCTAATTGCACTATCGGTTCGCGCGTTAAGTCTTCTGTGGGATCCTAAGTAAACAAACGGATCAGCACAAAGGCGTCCGAGTGTAGTGCAGTAACATATACATGAGATTCGCGCCGTAGTGTGAAAATTGTGTAGAAGTGTACAGTGTGGGAAAACTCATACCCTTTCCTTTCCTTGTGTCTGTTTTCCTCTTTTTCGCACCTCTGTTGCGTCCGTCAGGAATCGATACCCACGATTGATTTATAATCTTTGGAGGGTTTTTGGTGTTTTGAGTGGCGTAATATTCGTCACCAAAGGGATGTGGCCTGGATTTCAGCATGAATCTAGTGGGGTGTGTCTGCCCACGTCGATAACCAGAAACCAGCAATCCTTGTTTAGCGTTTTTGACGCTATGACAGTTAGAATCACCAAAAATTTAACCGAAGCGTAGCACATCAAGCTACTGGCCGATTTCGGAATTCGATTTTTAAATGCAAGTATATTCCACTGATGTGAATTGTTTTGTTATCGCTATGGTACGATCGTATACGGCTCTGATATATTTTCTTATTCGATTTTCGTTCGGTGTTCTTCACTATTTGCTTGTGTATTGGGTGTGTATCTGTTAGAGACGCTACACTTGCATTTAGCGAGACTCAGGTAATAACTAATACAGATATTTCCGAGTTTACTATACGCGGTTATAACCGAATGCCTTTGTTCTTTCCACATCGTGGTCTAGCTACATATATAAGAAGTGATATTGCTGATCAGCTTCTGTTACAATATGGCGTCTGCTCCCATCCAGAATTTAATTTCTTGTGGCTAAAACTTCACGTTCGTAAGCATATCATACATTACTGGTTTCTTTACAGAAGTCCAAATTTGGATAGAAACGCATCCCTTAACGAATTTGATGCTCTATCTGATTTCATCGTTAAGATCTTGACCCTACATCCCCACACTGAAATCGTTATTGCAGGTGATTTTAATGGGAATAACTCACAGTGGTTTCGCCACTTCGGACGCACTACTGTTACACGCAACGCCTACCCTCCCCTAATAACCACCCTTTTTGGGGACCATCCCCCACCATTAACAGAATTCACCTTCATGTGAAGCCCCATATGTTGATTAATCCAAATCAACATACCCAATCCAATGAGTACCTGTAAAAGTGCATTGATACAAAATGCATATACGGACTAATCATGGAATCCAGATACCACATCTGCGAAAAATCCATGACGGCCCAAAGAAAATAATGTGCTACTCAAAACAAAGAACAATTCCATGGTAACGAAGCAATAAGGTATACAAAATATCGTTGCCATCGTTGACCATAAATGAACACTTGTCTAAATACAAGGTTCTAAGAATTGTATACACGCGTCCACGTAATCAGGTCTCGCACATCATAAACATTGAAAATGTTTCAATTTCAGCTAGTGCCAGCTCTGTACCCCTTTCAACTATTTCGAGCTCCTATTGGGTAACCATCATTTCTGCTTTAGCCGTAGCTCTTCTCCCAAGTCACCACTGTGATTAAGCGTTCCTTTTCGTTATGCCACTCTTGACTCGCCGATCCCCATATGGACGATACGTATACTCTGCTCTTCGGTTACGCGAACTAATAATCCTCCCTTTCAGGGCTTTTAATGGATTTTCGGCGCGGGGAGGTTTTCTTCTAGTCTCGTGATGTTGATACCCACTCGTTCCACCTTACCGGTATGCACAGCGGTACAGACAGTGTAGTTTCCCATAAGACGCATGGGAGGTAATATTTTTTCAATGCAGGCAGCTGGCATCTTGTAATCTACCACGGGCCAGGTAGATGATACTCCTCCAGCAGATCATGGCAGCCTCCTGCTTGATCTTGTTGATCCCATGCGCTAGTTTTATTCTTCCCCTATGCGCCATTGGTCTAGACGGAAGCATACAGAGACAAAGAACCTGCTTGACTGAGAAAACATTACTAATGTCAGTGCTACAGCCAATCTCACACATAGCAACCTGTGTATCATTTACATATTGTGACGCATATGACAATCAGTACTAGAATATTCTAGAGAGTCCGAAACAGAGTACTAGAATATTCTATAAAGTAATGGAAAACTGGAGACTAGGAACAGTAGAACATTCAAGGCAATGGAACGGACGGAAACGAAACGCTGAAACAGTATAAATACGCCGCACACAGCATAGTGATGAGTAAGAAGCAGAACGTGAAGCAAGAGATAAGTGTGGTAGTAATAAGTAATAAGTAAGCAGTAAAATACGCGATAATTACGGAAGAGATAATAAAGAAAACGTTAAGTGTACGGTAAAAAGTAACGATTGTTATTACGGACTAATAAAATGTCACATTAATTCAGAATCGATTTAACGGCTCTTATTTATTTGCAAATAATTAATCCAGCGAACCCTAAGCTCGATACAATATTGTGACGCATATGACAAT
Organism: Microdon myrmicae; assembly: GCA_963931805.1. NCBI lineage: Eukaryota > Metazoa > Arthropoda > Insecta > Diptera > Syrphidae > Microdon > Microdon myrmicae. The sequence continues at coordinate 41,686,459 of OZ007499.1, read as the reverse complement.
CAGTACTGGAATCTTCGAGAAAGTCCGAAACAAAGTACTAGATTATTTTAGGAAGTACTGGAAAACTGGAATAGAACATTCAAGACTATGGAACGGACGGAAACGATACACCAAATCAGAATGAGGAAAATCGGTATAAATACGTCGCACGCAGATCGGAAGTTAAGTTATAAAAAGGAAGTGAAGCAAGCGATAAGTAGAAAGTAAGAAGTAAGCAGTGAAATACGCGATAAGTACGAAAGCGATAAGTCAAGAAATAGTTGTGTATGGTAAAAAGTAACGGTTGTGATTGACGGACTAATAAAGTGTTATATTAATTCAAAATCAATTTAACGGCTCTTATTTATTCAAAATAATTAATCCAGCGAACCCTAAGCTCGCTACAATATATTACCGCGACAGCTTTGGAGATCCGTAACATCCTTCCAAGGAATTTGGTTTATTTACGCCTCACCAGACAATTCGAACAAACTAATTGCCAGTTCATCTCTCAATCACCTGTACATATTGTTACGTAGTAAACTCCCCCATCCCCGATGTCCCACCAATATATTGATAGATTTTATATATGTAGCCAATAAATTGAAGGGAATTTAAAAGTGGAGTTAAGGTTTGAGAACCGGTGATTTACATTTTCAGAGTGGCACTCGTTAAAAGCGAATACAGGATCCTTTTCGTTCTTTCGTTAATGTGGACTTCGCGGAAACAGCTGTGGCCCGTTTAACTTCGGCGAGATGGTGAGGAAGAGGAGTTAGTACAAAGGAACTTGTGAGTAGGGCAACAACTAAAGATCTGTTTTTATCGTTTGGAAGAAATAAAAGGCATTATAATATAAAATGGAGAGATAGTGCGATACGGGAGCGTTTAATAGTGCTTTTTCCCAACACCTATGTGTAATCAACTTATTTAAAAATTGTAAAGAAAACGTCTATGTGTTAGTTCTAATAAATCTTATAAATTTACTGGAGTGCCGTTTGTTGTTTAAATAATTGAAGTTTTCGAGGATCGATGTCGGAGTCACCGGTTGAGGAATCATTATCCAAAAAAGAACCACCGGTAACCTGTAAAATTTATCTAACTTCCCGCTTCGCAGGGTGCGAATAACCGGCCGCTAACTGTGGGTGTGGTTACCATATCTGGTGGATGCCGTATCTGGTAAATACCGTTGTCTGTATCCAACAACGGGAGGGCGACAAAAAAGGAAAAAAAAAAGCACCGCAGCGGGCAAAAACTAAGAGGACAACAACGATTCTATTGTTGCAACACCATTGTAACAATTGGTGCAGTCTTTTCTACATTTACTGGTGCCTTTTAAGGAACATATATCAGCACCTACCACGGTACGAGTCAGCAATATAACCAGCGACAACAGCCTAAGCGTATACAACAGACAAGATTGTACAATCTCTTGCTACCACCCCCAATTTATATAACTCTTGGTGACACACCAAATAACATGTAACACCCTACCAGTCACCACCATATTACAAAGCAATCTCAAACTTACATTACACCGCATCCCAAACTTACATTACACCGCAGATACTACAACAAGAAATATATGTAACACTTTTGTGATAACACACAAAATATATAACACTATACAATCCAACAACATAAGATCCGTAATACTGTACTCAACTACAACATATAAATATATAACACTGGCGCTACTCGAACGAGTTTTTCGTAACACTGGCACTGCTAGTCACATTGATAATACTGTAGCGAGCTGTGAGAACCTCATACGGTCCTTCCCAATGTTGCTGCAACTTCGGGGATTTTCCTCTCTGCCGATGAGGGTTATAAAGCCACATGTTATCGCCTGCATTAAATCCGAATGCGTTGGCTCGAACGTCGTACCTTGTTTTCACCCTGTCACCGGATACCTTGATTTGCTTTCGAACCAAATGATAAATCTCATCGAGGCGATTTCTGCATTCGGCTACGTAGTCTTCGGTCTTGTCTATGGCGTTTGAAGGTATTCCGTATCGCAGATCGACTGGTAATCGTATATCTCGTCCAAACTTTGTACAACTTTGCTTCCGCCGTTTTTTCCGAAATTCGAGGCTTTCTTGTAAAAAACTGGTTATACATTTATGATTCGAAGTATTGTCCATCGCTGGCCACTACTTTCTCCCATCTTTCGGGCAGCATACGAATCCATTTCTTCATATTTAAGCAGAAAATTAAAACCTCCCGCAACTGACGAGAATTTGGCTCGTAAGCTGACATGTTTAATCGAGGATAACTTTCTGACACAGATCGACTAATATTTCGATGGCGTTATGTTTACAAATACCTAAGCTATGACATATGTGGTCTATTTATTTCAACTACCACATACTGCTACAGCCATCTATTGCAAAACGGCGGAAGCAAAGTTGTACACCTAATATAATTCTTGCTGGAGAATGGCCTGTCATATCGTGATTAGCCGATCTATAACTCATGAGAAAGGTTTGTACATAATTGTCCCAATCTCGTTGGTAACCACCTTCGATAAATGCTCGTTTATTGCTCGGTTGAACCTTTCGACCATTCCGTCTGAGTGCGGATGTGAGGGTGTGGTCCTGGTTTTCCTTACGCTCAGTGCCGCACAGGTCCCTTGAAATATCTATGATTCGAAGTTTCGGCCTTGATCGGAATGAATCCTACAGGGAACTCCATATCTGCTGATCCAATTATTGATAAGCTGCTCAATGGCGGTTGTTGCTTCTTGGTTTCGAATTGGAAGGACTTCCAGCCGCTTGCTGAAGTAATCCACGACGACCAACATGTATTTGTTGTTGTCGTTGGTTTTTGGAAATACTCCTGAGATATCAATCGCAATTCGCTCGAAAGGGGCACCCACGTTGTACTGCTTCATAGCGCTCCTTGGTTTTGCTGTTGGTCCTTTGGTCGCAGTGCAAGTTGTGCACTTCCTACACCAAGACTCGACGTCATCTCTCATGTGAAGCCAGTAGAATCGAGATCGTAATTTTGAAAGTGTCTTATTAACTCCCAGATGTCCACGGGAGGCCCCTTCGTGCATTTCTGTTAGTACATCCTTCACTTTTTATGGTGGGACTAGAATCTGCATTCAATGGGATTTTCCGTCCGCGGCTTCCCATTTACGGTTTAGAATTCCATCTTCCACCAGTAAGGAATTCCTTTATGCCCAATATGACTTAAATGTTCCACTTTTGTCGGAAATATTGTTCCAAGTTGGCCGCTCGTTCTTTTCTTCGTGTGGCAGGATGAGCGACATATCTTCATCCTGAAGTTGCGCTGCGCGTATAGCATCACTCGTCCACCCATCTAGTACTTCTACTCATACATTTCGCAGGTCGTACGGCTCTTGTTTTAAACGATCAATTTCTACTTCCGAATTCTGAAGGGGACGCTTTAGGGTCAAAATTTCAGCTTGCCTCTCTGCTAGATCAGTTGTAAGCGTTGTTCTCCTCAATGACCTTTTCTCGGCTCGTCTTAAGAGCAATTATCTGTTCATGCAAGGATTTACATTCGGTCGTGATGCTGTCCAAGTCTGAATCACGCTGAAGGCTTCTCTTGTGATTAGCGCATGAACAACAATTCTCAAGTGATGTTTCATTCATTCGTCGACGTTTCCTACAGTCAACAGAGATGTTGCCGACTTCGCCGCATGTCCAACACTTCATACCAGGTCTCGGGATTCTCCGTTGTACATGCCCGATTCTTTGGCAGGAACATTCCTGGACGGACATTTCTCGGACTCTATATGTACTCCTGGTAGTCAGTTTAGCAGATTCATATGCCAATGTGAACGCCAGTATTTCAATAATCATCTTCTTTCCTGCCAAACGAACGGCTTGTTGCAAGTCCCGATCTTGGAGTGCATTTATAAATGCATCCATTGCTACCTCGTTCAGAAATTCCTTAGTCATATTTGAATAAGACAAGTTTGCCAATCGCTCAATGTGTGCCTATAACTGTTGAAGATTTTCTCCAGGTTTCTGCGTTCTGCTCCGCAGTTGCATGCGGTAGACCTGCTGCATGTGGTTGTATCCATACCTAGCTTCAATGCCGTCTCTTACCGCTTGGAAATCTGTTTGCTTCTCTGCTGGTATGGTTTGTAGCAATTCTGCAGCCGCACCGCGGAGTGACAAGATTAGTGATGTTGACTTTTGCTCATCCGACCACTTATTATAATTGGCGCGACGTCAAACTGACGTATAAATACGGAGAAGGGTCGTGTTCCATCGAAGGTTGGCGGTTGCATCCTTGTATCTTTGTTGTCATGTTGATTGCTGGGCGATGTCTTATTTCTCTCAACACACTCAAGTCTCTTTTCGATTTGCGTTATTTCATCGGTGACTTTCTTAAATTCAGCTTCGTTTTTTAGATTCAGATTTTCTACTTCGTTTCGAATTTCTTCCTTAAAGTGTTGAAAGTTACATTTCATCCACTGCGTTTGGGCATCACACTTTGCATTAACATCTGCAGCTTGCGCGTCCAATTTTGAATTTTGCGCGTCCAGTTTTGTCATCATAATCCTTGAGCATCTCCGAAATGTCCAATTGTGGTGAACTCTTCTCCGTTACACTGGCACCATCTTGACTCGCTGTTTCTTCTCTTCGTAAAAACATACGTGTCGACGCTGCTTGCAGACGCTGTCGAAGAATTTGCTTCTGTCCTCTGCTATCCAGATTCCGATCCTCAAGTTCCTTCTTCAACTCAGGAACGCGAAGATCCTCCAAATGTCGATCTGACATAGTCACAACACACTTTCACAGACTTCTTTATTTCACCAATAATTGATCCCACTTCTGCACCAATTGTAGCGAGCTTAGCTGGATTAATTATTTTTAATAAATAAGAGCCGTTAAATCGATTTTCAATTTATGTAACACTTTATTAGTCCGTTAATAACAACCGTTACTATTACCATACACTTAACGATTTCTGGACTTATCGCTTCCGTACTTATCGCGTCTTTTACTGCTTACTTATTACTTATCTTCCTGATCTGCGTGCGACGTATTTATACCATTTTTCCTCATTCTGATTTGGTGTTTCGTTTCCGTCCGTTCCACGGCCTCGAATTTTCTATTGCTCATAGACTCCAGTTTTCCAGTACTTTCTAGAATATTGTAGTACTTTGTTTCGGACTTACTAGAATATTCTAGTACTGATTGTCATATGCGTCACAATATATATATATGCAACAACACTTCAAAGGCTATTTTATGCAACACTATGTATACAACGCATCAACACAAGAGTATATATACCACACACTGTAATATTTTTGCAACACTCAAAACCACTTATGCAACAATATCTATACCAAAACCAGTTATCTATAAAATGACGATTTTCTGCAAATTCCTTCTAGCACGAGTATTTCCAGGGCATAAAAAATAAAAAACAAATCCTTCGACCATTTGCGATTAATCCTTCAATGCAGTATGCTACTGTTAACCAAAACTTGCTTGCTGCAGTGGGCTACATCCCCTCTCATACTCTCAGAACACTTTTGTTCGCAACAGGTTAAAAGTATGGTAGAAATGTCCTACTCACATGTTAGGACGCTGTTTCAGCGCTTAAAATTGCCCCTCTTCAGAGAATTAAAAAAAAAAGACCTGTGTAATGGCTCTACGAGTCCCTCATGCCTAGAGAACCATCTGACATATTACTCCACAAAGAATCAAACTTATCTAACGGCAAAACTGGTGGGTAAACACATTCTGCCAAAAATAGATAAACGCTATCGCCGGATGAGGCTATATCATTATATCCGAGGCAAGGAGAGTAGCTAAAAACGAACGCAATCATCGCGATCCTAGTTTGGTTGCTATGCCGGATCCATTTTTTTTCTTCGGAATTCAGCAAAGAAAAAGGATACCTACGTTCTATAAAGGCAAATAAAAGAAAGTTTTTTAGAGATATTTCCAAGCAGGCATCCAGAGCCCTTCGAAGAGTGATCTAGAGGATCGTGTCATGAATTGAATCATGTCACGATCCGAAGTTCAAGCCTTAAATGCGATATCATAACTTATTTATCGTCTACAGATTTGGAGCTAATTATCCAGAACTAATTATTCGCATGGAATTCTACTATAACGCTACGAGTGTTGAGGTGCTCGTATAAATCGTTCCCTTCTTTATGGCATTCCTTAGTGGCCTTAGATTTTCGCTGATATTGTTGATGTTTCTACATAGATAACCAAAATAACTTCTTACATCAACAACTAGTCCATATTTATTCAAAAAAAAAAAAACAATACACAATAATACCTATAATCTAAAGGCTCAACGTAACTGGTTTTATATCTTTCAGGTGTTCAGCGTATTGACTCAGAACAGGATTAACTTCATCGACTAGGAACTCATCGACTTGTGCACTTGCTCTTCCTGTAAATGTGTGCGCATCCAGAATATGAGGTAATTCTTCAATGATCGGCGCGAAATAAGGATCCGCTCGGATGCGTTCTATTAAATCATTATCCTTCCCATATCGTTTCACTTGTTCACCAGCTTCCTGCGACAATACTCGAATTTTCTCATGACAAACCTGTCGGTCACCTCCAGCTTTAACCATCGCCATAATGACGTTTTCCGTCGACATAAAGGGTAACTCTTGAGCTATGTGCCTCTCGATAACCTTTGGATAGACAACTAGTCCTTGACAGATATTTATCAAGGTGAGCAAAGCTGCGTCTGCGGATAGGAACGCCTCAGAGAGGCTCAGGCGTCGGTTCGCTGAGTCGTCGAGGGTCCTTTCTAACCACTGTGACGCATGAGTATTAGCTGCATCGGAGTACAAGGCAATCATATGCCGAGCTAAGGCGCAACATCGTTCGGATCGCATAGGGTTCCTTTTGTAGGCCATTGCTGATGAACCAATCTGAGTTGACTCAAACGGTTCCTCGATTTCCTTTCTTGATGCTAGTATCCTTATGTCTGAACACATTTTGTGAATTGTCGTTCCCAAGCTAGACAGTGCTCCTATAATCTCCACGTCGACTTTTCTCGAATACGTTTGGCCAGTGACAGCGTAGGGTTTCTCAAACCCAGCGAATTTCGTTACTAACCCGTCCAGCTTCTTGACAAGTTCACCATTGTCGTTGAATAGTTGGAGGAAAGACGCCTGCGTTCCAGTGGTGCCTTTGACTCCGCGAAATCTTAGATCACCTCTGCACCGTCGTAATGCACGTTCGTCCATTAGTAAATCGCTCATCCAGAGACAAGCTCTCTTACCCACAGTCGTTAATTGAGCCGGTTGCAGGTGAGTAAAACCCAACGTTGGCAAAGATTTATGTGTTTCAGCGAAATTCTTCAAACAGTGGATAACTGTAGCCACACGAGGCAATAGCAGATCAAGGGCGTTCCTGAGGATTATCAAATCAGTGTTGTCTCCCACAAAGCAGGAGGTGGCACCAAGATGGATTATTGGTGCTGCTAGTGGACATTGTTTCGCGAATACGTGCACATGAGCCATAACATCATGGCGAGTGAGGCGTTCTTCGGCTGCAGCTGCTTCAAAGTCGATATCCGACACGTTTTGCTTCATTTGTTCAATTTGCTGGTGGGTTATCTCGAGCCCGAGTTCCTGGGTGGTGGTAAATTAAGTTCTTGTAAAGAGGTGAAAAAGTGATGTGTGCTTACCTTCTCTGCTTCCGCTAACCAAATCCACAGTTTCCGCCAGGTGGAGAACTTATTCATGTCACTGAATTGGAATTGCATCTCTTTGCTGGAGTAGCGCGACGACAGCGGCGATCTGTACTCATCGTATTTACGCGCCATTGTATGCTGATATACTAAACTTGTTGTTAATAGGAAGCTGTGATTATATATTAATGGAACTGATAAGAGATTTGTATTTAAACAGATAAGAGGACACTCACTCGGCCGTTATTACTGCGTACGCCTATGACGCTCGTCTCATGAGGTTTTTTGACACACAACATGTGATAAGCCAATCCATAACTGATGGTCTACATGGGTCACACGACATGTCACTTGGCTATTAATCGATATTGCTTATGGTAAAACTAAAGTTACCTTATACAATTTAAAAAGTATCAATGTTTTTACTAATTTATTAAGACAATGATAAACAAATATATATACACTTATTGTACTATTTATAAATTGCCAATTTATTTAATCTTTAATTTATTCGTTTGCGGGAGAAGGTGATGGAGTGACATTTGACAACGTTGAGTTTAAGGCGGTTATTGCGGCACCAAGTTGAGAAGCTGTCAGGATCCGTTCGGAGAAGTGAGGAGTCGAGAGGAGAGATGATCGTTTTGTAGAGTTTGGCGTCGTCCGTATAGAGGGAGATGGATGAGTATTTAATAATGGAGTCAACGTCATTGATGGTAAGGATAAATAGGAGGAGACTTAGATGATTGTCTTGCGGAACCCCTGACGTGTGAAGAAAAGGATTGGAAAGGGAGGATCGGAATTTGACACGGTAGGATCGATCTTTCAGATAAAAAGATGACCACTTGATCAATAGGGGTTCGATACCTATGGAGGACAGCTTAAAAAGGATGCGATTATGGGAGATTTTGTCAAAGGCCTTGCTGAAAACGGTGGTGATTGCATCGACTTCGTTGCCATTCTCTAAGGCACGGAGAGTATGGGATGAGAAGTCGATCAGATTGGTTGTGGTCGACCTACCCGAAAGGAAACCATCCTGGTTGGGTGAGATGATGGATTTACAACGGAAAGATAACGTGTCAAAAGAATCCCTTCGAACAGTTTAGGGATTTGGGACAGTTTGGCGATGGGGCAGTAGTTGTTTATGTCGTTTTTAAGGCCCTTTTTATGTATGGGAGGATTTCCAGATCCTAGGGAAGATACCCAGTGAAAGAGATAGATTGAATATCTTTGATATTGGGAGAGAAAGAGAAGAGAAACATTTCTTTAAAAATACAGCCGGGAGTCCATCAGGTCCAGGGCTTAACTCGTCTTTGAGTAAGTTTAATTTCTTCTCAACTACGTGATGCTGAATAATTTGAGCGGTGAAGGGGCCGAGGGAGAATTCGGGCAAGTCTTTGAAGTAAGACCGATTGGGCTCCAAGAAGATGTCTGTGGAGGATTTATTGAAAACGAAGCGAAGAGATCGGCAATAGTTGGCGGGTCTGTTGAAGTAGTCGCGCCATAAGAAAGGGAGTTAGGAGAGGCGTCGGATTTACGTTTGTAATTTATAAAGTGGAAAAAAGATTTGGGGTCATTGATCAAATTGGATTGTGTTTTTGTGAGGTAGTTGGAGTAGAGGGAGTTGTAGAGCTCGGAAAAGAAAGGGACGCTTAACTTAATCTCTTGCATAAAGTGGGTTTTGGTTTATTCTTTTTAGGTATAAATAAAACATTGAATGACGTACCTGGGTAGTACCCCCTTAGGTACTCACGTGCCTCCCCCGAGGAAATGTTTGCTGGCCCAATGCACACTCCGGTAGAAATAATGACTCGCCCCTTTTATAATAGTTTATTTGAGATGTAAGTTGCCAATTCAATTCTCTCGCTACAGAATTGAGTGATTCGACACAGTCAGTCCTACAGTCCTTCCCGTCCGCAGCACACTTAACATACCTTTTTCTTCCGTCAGAGCGGGGTAAACAAGACGTTAAAATTCAACGGAGAACCTTAGTTTGTTTATGTTACTCCAAAAGAAAATGATTAAAAAACATTTTAAATTAAATTTACGATTTTACAATACAACGGACGTTTTTTTTTTTTTGTTTTTTTTACTGCACTCAACTACTTCTTCTTCTCGCACCACCGTCACAACGGTCTTCTTCAAATTCAACTAACCGTTCGTTCCCTCTCTCTCCCTTATCTTTTTTCGGCATCCCGTTCTTCGATGAAAATTCATTCTTGACGACGATCCAGCGTCGATTGTGTTTTGGAGCGGAGACCTCTAACATTCTGATAGTAGACGGTTAGGGGAGCGTATTGGCATATTGAGGATATTGAGATGATAAGGGGGAGGAGAGGGCGGAGTGGTTGTCATTATTGGGATAGGTCATTTTGTTGTCGATATATTGGCGAAATGCCGAGAGATCTTATAGCACTTTATTAGGGAGCATATCGAGATTTGTATGGAACTTAACGAACAGGCTGCGAAGGTTAGAAAAGTCGGTGGGTAGACCTGTTGTGGTTTTTACGTTGGATGCGGGTTGCATAAAAACTCCACGGGTTGCATAAAAACTCCACGGACGTTTGCTGCTAAAATTGTCACTGATCCTACTGTCTCCGTTCTCCACACACGAGATCCAAGACACTGTACCGCGCGGAAAGATGACCATTAAAACGCGGATGTTGTTATTCTAGACTGATTATTTATTGTTTCGTTTAAAGTTCCTTAACATAGACATAGATCACTCCTTTGATAATTATTAATTTTTTTGACATCAAATCGTTGTACAGTAAACAAAAAGGAAAACAACACAACTAGGCACAATATGGATAGTTCACTAAAATGAGGTAAGTGTCGACACATTATTTACACTGGAGATAGACACCATTGAGTTCGTAGATATCTAACACTGATGTAACAAGGAAACCGGCGAACATTAACGATAAGAAATCGCGATTTTCGAAAGGGATGTATTTGCGGACGAATCAAATAGGCAAGTTAATACATTATTACAACTCCCCGACTGTTAAATTAATTAAAATGGATTAATTTTCAAACGAACGTCGACTTAACGACTCACTTTGACTCCGCACTCCTGATGAGAAAATCTGACTAAAATCCATTCGTCAACATACGAATGAACTGGTGACGAATAGCCTCAAAAGGGGAGGAGCGACACGATCAACTCGAGGCAGTCAATCGTGGTTGGGTTAGATAACATGAGGTAGATTTCCCATGTATGTGTATCTGCTACAGAAAATCGACAACGAACGAACATAGGTGGATGTGGGCGTTGTTATTGTTATCCCAATGATCATTAGGAGAAGGAATAGGTCTCTGCGATCTAATGTCAACAGAAACGCTGTTTCCATGATCGAATGATGGGAATGCGGCCTGTTTGGTTCGCCGACATTGCATGAGTCGGCAGCTGTGTACACAATTGATTTTGTGTAACGCTTTTCGGCGGCAAACCCTTCTGGTGTGAAAACGCACCGAAGATCTGCTCGCACATAGGAGAAACCATAAATCAACGTTTAGTTGATTGACATGCTGTTTTCTAGGTCCGCGGACGGTTGGCGGCCGATAATAGAAAATCTCGATGAAGATAAACAATCCCAAAGACATGGATGCACGTTGGGTTCTGCAAACGAACACAGGATACAACCGTTGCCGGTTGTTTAAAATAAACACATAACGGCCAGATACAATTTGATGCATGTTGTTTTAGGGTAATTATTCCCGTTGTGGTGCCATCAGGCAAGAGCATCGCTTGGGCGTTTACTTTGAGTAAACGAAGACAGCTTCGATAGCCAGCGTGAGAAACGTGGCTACTCGTTGCTTAAATAAATATTGGTGGTCATGGCCGATGCTGTCGATCGTTCCAAGATACGGCAACGGATCATAAAATCAGTCATGCAGATGGCCAAGCAAATATGCGCGCCCGCTAGGCCAATGTAAATTTGAACATCTCCTCCTTGGGAAAGAAAGGTCATAGTACATGCCGGTGAAAATCGGTTCATGCTTGATTGATGTCATGGCAAGATGATAATCTTGCCATGAATTATGCTTTCAGGTATGACCGCTCAAAGAGGGCTTGGAACAGCCCTTAAAAAGGTTAGCTGCCTATGATGTATTTATGTCGGTTATCCGTGGGGATAACCGAATTGATTCCAGCGAATTAGTTGGCAGTAATGCCAAAGCAAGATTGTATAACCTTGCCGAAGATTCAACTTTAAGGTAAGTTGTAATTGCTGGTAATGGTGGGGATCGAGCGATGCGTGGCTCTTCGGGCCCTGAAAAGCTCCACAGTCCTTCCTGCTGGACTGAGGCCATTGCGCTGGTTTTCGTTTTACCTTCATAACAGACAGAGTCAGATTTGTCGTGGAGGTATGAAAGATAGAGGCGGACATTCTCGTAGGTCATTTTGTTCCTAAATTTAGACAAGGCATACCGATTGGCAGAAGAATTAATGGTTTGCTGAGTGAGTTTGGCAGATAGGAGTAAGAGTGAAATGGGGATAAGTTCTGATGGTACCTTCTGAAATAAAGAATTCCGGGGGTAAACTAGTCTCCCATTCGGGTGAACATCATACAAATGTTTTAATAAATAACCGAACTTTAAGAAATTCATGGCCGCGTAATCGGGTTCGTTACCTAAACGCTGTAGATGTTCGACTGATAACGGCATTTTGTAACATCAGGGACATCGGTTTTACCAATACGAATGTAAACGCCGTCCACCAATATTTGCAAACAGTGAAACCTAATATCCTTGCTGGGACCCGGGTCGATTCGTCTATTAATTCGACATATCTTCATTGCTCCTGATACGACTCACATTCGAGATTCCGTTTTGAGGGTGGAGTTTGCGTCTTCACGCGGCCCGATCTGTCTTGCCAAAGGATGGAGGCGTTAGAACCCAATAACTTGGACACCATTCATTGAAGATTGTGCTGAAGGGTTCTGTTAAATGTCTGTGTTGTCGGGAGCGGCAGTCTCCCCAAATGGTCATATACTAACTACATTTTTCGAACATCTTTCACGTACCGTCGACGGCATACAAATAAACCACTCGCCTTCTGAAATTGTCGGCCTTGGCGATTTCAATACACTCAATTCCAATTGGCTGGTACATTTTAACAAAACCGACGAGAGTGGGGGGCTGGTTTTCAACTCATTGAGGAATCTACGCGAGTGCCGGCAAACCGAAGTGATTATGCTGCTATCCCTGGATCTGTTTTTGACGTCCGAGCCGAGCGTTTCTATCATGGAAGTTGCTGCGCCGCTGGGAAACTCTGATCACTGGTTAGTATTGGTCGCGCAGCCACTTGCATTTCAAACGAATAACCGATCTAAAAAGCTTCGCCATCTATGAAGGCATGGGGCTGCCAACTGGGACGATTTGCGAGATTTCTTCGCAACCTTTCCGTGATCTGAGGTGTGCTTTGGAGACTCCTATATTAACCCATGCACGGTATCGCATGCATTTCCATCACACGAAATTCATCTTATAAACCTTGGCTTTATAAGAAGTGCGAGCAGGTTACAACGGCTTTTAAACTGTGGCGCCCCAATTCCACGGAGTGCAACAGATTGAGTGTTTTTAGAATCAGAAACGCGTGCAATCAGGCGATTGATTTTTTTCCTCCGTTGTTGACGGACAGCGGGACACTAGTCGCGGATTCAAAGGATAAAGTTAATGTGTTTGCGAATTTATTTTCTGCGAATACAAACCTCGCTGCCGCTCTTCTGGAGTCACCCTTGATCCGGTATGGTCTTCAGTGCGGGATACGAGGTTCCGCCCACGTACTACTCAATGCACTCTACGTGGACTGGACTGTAAGAAGGAAACCTGTCCGGACGGAATACCAATACTTAAGAACTGTGCTCTAGGACTGTGGTCAGTTATTGGAAGACTCTTTCGCTTGTCTTATGCCCGGAGGACATTTCCTACCTGCTGCAAAATTGCTAGAGTTCACCCAATCCCAAGGAATGAGAAAAAGTATCTCCCACAAAATTATAGCATTATATACCATAGCATTACTGTTGTTGCAGAATTATTTTAAGTTACAAACCAAAATATAACTATAAATGTAATGTAGGAATATACTCACGGTTTTCCTACAGTTACCGCTGTGGTGCTTCATCAATCCCGCCATGTTGTAGTTGCTCATCATAGTGCTAGTCTTTGGTGCGGTGCAGTTTCAATGATTTATTTACTCAACTGTATTCACATATAAGTACTCTTATTCTTTATACAAATTAAATTTTCTTTATTAAACTGTATTCACATATAGGTAGTCTTATTAGAAACATCAGAGCTGCTCCTTTTACGATTTTTTGCACGAGAGCTGACACGCACCCACCAACTTTTTAATCACGAGAGCTTTCAATCATTCATTCATGTCCTTATATACGAGGACAAAAATTTTCCCCTCACCGTATCTATTCGTCGCAATTGGTTTGGCTCTCGCGAACCTGGCCTCTTTCAGCGAAGTCAGATATTGGGTACAGAAGATAAGCAAATTTGTTGGGAAGGATCAATGTACCTGGTCGTGTGTGAAAAATATTCAAAGACTCTCGTTAAGACAATTTTGTAATTCGTTTTGATTTAAGAATTACGAAAATGCGACATAGAGAGTGAAAGGGGTGGAAAACTTTTGTAGATATTACTTTGCAATGGCAAATTTTAACCATTAGAACTGTTTTTGGGAAAGGATTGTATTTTGTTAGGGGAAAGTATTTGAATTAGAGAATGTGCTATTGAAGTGTAGGACAATGTTGGGATAATGACGCCAATTAGCGTATTAATTTAGAAGGGGGGGGGGGGGGGGGGGGGGGGGGGTGATAATTAACATTGTTAATTTTGTAAAACTCTCTATGTTATCTAATCTAATGGAAAAGATCATCAATGTCGAGTTAATTATGTATTTGCAGTGCAACGGACTTCTGAATGATCTTCAATATGGATTTCGTGGCAGGCGGTCCACGGGACACCTTTTGACCCTTATAACCTATATATGGACATCTGCAATTAAGAGGCGTGGGAGTCAATACCGATCGCATTGGATATCTCCAAGGCTTTTGACCGCGTCTGGCACGGAACACTCCTGGGCAATTTCGTTCATACTCACTTTCCCAGACGACCTGTGGGGAGGAAGTATTGTGCCAGACACGGGAACTAGGTTCACTTCCATCCCCATCGTCTATTGTTCATGCGGTCAGTACTCACAACGCAAGGAGGAAGAAAACGATGGTTGGCCTTCGCAACCGAGCGAACACAACACAGAAACAAAACACTCAGGTTTGATCAATGTTAATTCTGTATTTGTTACGTTTTATTCTCTAAATAAAGACCACTTTATTCTCAGCCATTATCAAATATGTTAGTGTTTTTATACTTCACTTAAATTTATTATTAATATTAAATTGATTTTTTTATGAATTTTAAACAGAATGAAACACTTCCTTTTCGACACGACCTACGCTTCTCCGCCGCGCGACGGAGAGCGGGCGCGGCAACGACTGTGGTGGTCGGCGGATGTAATTTGACTCTCCGAGGATAGAACTCTAACTTGAATTTCATCCTCGGTTAGGTTTAAGGAACGGAAGAAAGAGAAACAATTTTTCTCTTAAGGGTGTGGCCACCAAGGAGATGCGATCTTTTGGTGCAGTGGTGTGTATGTGTGTTTGTACACATCACCGTGCTTATCGATGCATTTCAGCAAGGATAAACAAAACCTACAGCTAGGGAAAAAGAACAAAGGTGAAGCGACCGAATGCATCGGTCTGTGATTAGGGTCAGCTAAATAAATAAGCTGGAACTCATTAAATGGGAAGTGCATTTGGGGTACCGCGAACGATGTAGATTGTTTATGGTTTCGCCAGAAAACCTTTGAAAGACAGCGTTCTTTTGTTTGCACATAGTGCGAGTTCGGGAATTAGTCTCAACGTCTATGGTGCTAATTACATGCAGCTGCGTTGGACTGTCTATCGTTGGTTAAAGTGGTCGCCAGCCAATGTGTATGTAGGTAGTTTTTATTGTACACATGTTGAGGCTGGGATAAGCCAACTCACAGGTAAGATTCCCAGATTATGCTATGCGGTTGTATTATATGTAAACCGAAGAATTTTCTTTCAGGGAATTTATGATAAGTTAGGAAGGTACTCTTATAGGGAATTTGTCTGCGAAGAGATGCATGAAAGGTAAGAATTCTCTTCTAGGGGCTTTTAGATTATAAATTGCTCTATTTGGGTAGCAGTTATGGTGCGTGGGGTTTGGCGGAACCGCCACAGACCTTCCTCGAGAATTGATCGATCCGGGTTGTTGTGGACGGCGAGTCTTCGGAATCTGTATCCTGTTAATTCCGGGGTGCCTCACAATTTTATTTTAACTCCAACATTGTTTTTGCTCCACATGAATGATTTGGTGGAAAGAAAACGAGTAACAAATTGTTCAATTTTTCGGATGATAGTACGCTTGTTTCTTCTTTGTCTCGTGATCGTCCGATTAATTCATCAACATCGCATCAGCTGAGATGTGGCCAGACCGACTCCCCGAATCGGGATATAAATAAGAGCCTGCAATGGAGATATACCAATCTCATCGACTTCAATCCAAGGAAGACACAATATACAACACTCACAAACAAAAGTGGATCATCCATTCCACAGCTGATGGTAAATGGCCAGGCCTTCGAATCTAAGAAAACCATGAAATTGCCCGACCTCATGGTGTGCGGGAATGTATCGCAGGATAAATACGTGTCCAACATCGCCAGGCCCGCTTCAGGAAAACCAAACTATGTTTTTAAAGCTAAGAAATATTTTACTCCGGCTCAACTTTACCTGCTGTATAAATCCTAAATTAGACCTGCTCCTAATCATACCCTCGACTTATTTGAGGGCATACAGAGACAAGCAATCTGATTGGTGCATCAACGTTGCTCCGGCACAGATGTAGCCAGATCGACTCCCTGAATCAGAAGTTCCTGCAGTGGGAAAAGGCCAATCTCGTCGACTTCAATGCAACGAAGACACAGTACACAACATTTGTGGGGCTTTTCAGGGCCCGAAGAGCCAGGCATCGCTCGATCCCCACTTTTCCAGGCGAACGACTTACCTCTCGGTCGAAATTCAGCAAGGTTGCGTAACCTTGCTACGGCATTTACCCCCAGCCAAATCGCCGGAATTATTACGGTTACCCAATCGGATAACTGTTTTGAAGTTCTGTTAGGCAGCTTACCTATTCTGTAGGGGATTTCCTTCCAAACCCCTTTTTCTCCATCACCACCACTGAAAACATTAAATCCACGGCAAAGCTTATCACCTTGCCGTGGCATCGAAACTTACCCTCGGCCAGTCCATATTCCCTAAGAAACATTAAGCCCACGGCAAAGCTTATCACCTTACCGTGGCATCGAAAATTCACCCCCGAGGCGCATATTATCTCCTAAATAAAAAGCATAAGTCCACGGCAAAATCATCACATTGCCATGGCATCTGAAATCATATCTTTAGGCATACATTCTGCCAGGGCATCTCGTTTCCATAGCCTTAAGCTATGGAAACAACAATCAACAAGAGTTCCTTGTGACTCGTTGTATTTGTTTACCCTCGGCATAACATGCATGCGGCTATTTCCCCCCTATTGATTTGCTACCGCCGACAAGGTTTCTGCTGAAGCAAACCAAACATGTCCCTGATTACCAGCAATCGCTGGCTCCCAATTATCGGTCCCCATGTTCAGAGACCGTATTCAAACAACGATCACCAGCAGCCAGAAAATGTTTACTTACAACATCTGGCAATGGCTGCACCCTATGTTCGTTGCAATGTTTAATCATCGGCAACCGAAATGATGATTTATGGCCTTCCATTAGGATGACCAAACCATCGGTTTGGGTCTTTCACACCCCAGATGCTAGTATTTACATTCCTAGAAAATGCACTAGCGATGTTGCCCGCCATCCACGGTCGCTGAACGATCGTATGCATGGCATACGCACACATGCGTAATGTATGCCTATTCCGTCCGGTCCAATCACGATTAACTACTTCAAGTTAATCGTGTAACTCCGCCTCCTTTCCAGTTTCTTTGAGGTTCCCTTTTCTTGGATGATTTCCAATTAGTCAGATTTTAGTCACGAGTCCAGAAGGAGTCACCCGCGTCGCTGTCGTTGCGCAAAAGTCAGTCTTCTTCACATTCGCCTACCAGTCGACGGTTTTAGACTCGCGAATAACAATAGCCGATAATTCACAAGATCGTCGGGATTTTGGTGTGGCTGATGTGTCTTGTTGTGTTTGCTGGTGTCCTGTTTGCGTCTACCTATATAAATAGACGATCAAAAGTACATAACTGTAGTACCAATTATTGCAAAATAAAAGTGACTTTGTATCGAAATTAAAGAAAGAAACCTGTGTGTGTTTTAATTGTTCCGGTTTATCTTGTGTGTTGGCGATTTGTCTTCCCCTCGGTGGGTGTTTTACGGAAACCGCGCCCGTGTAGGTGCACTAGGCAAAACACTTCCACATTGGTGACCCTTAGGGTAAATTCACGCAACCTTCGATCAAAAACAGTGCCATTTTGTTTCCGGTAACTCAGAACCAGTAATTATCACCAACACCAACAAACAAACAAAATGTTTATATCTACTAAATAGCTTAGACTTTGTCCTATATGAATATATTAGAATACCTTCAATTCAAAGAAAAACAAAACTAATGTAATAGCCCAAGTAAGTGTGTCTGTTCTCAAAACTTGTAAAACAAATATCGAAATACAATCCCATATATCGACAAGTGACACGAAATAAACATTCACACCCATTTAAAATACACTTATTGTCATATTGTCCGATTTCCTTGTTGTTCCCCTCAATTTCTGTTTTTCTTTCGTCTAGTTTAAAGTTTCGCATATTAAATATTCTGTTAACCTAATCGAATAGAAATGGTTGCTGCAATTTTATACATTTTAAAAACAAAATAACAAATATTGTAAGCCCCTTCAGGGTATTAAGTAGCGCACAACCCTTTCCAGCACGCACACGACTCCGTTTACTCACACGCGACCTCTCGACTCCTCTCGACTCCATTCATTCCTCCACAACCAACTCCTCTTTTGACAGCTCGTCTTTTACATCGGGACATAATACCCAATAAGTACTCGACTCCACCCAACCTGACTTGACCCCACATTGGCTCAATTGAACTTCTTTAACCGGCTCCTCATCACACCCTTCGGACTCTTCGAGTTCAAAGTGATGACCTTTGGCCTTCTTTAAATACTGCCAAAGCTCGCCTCTATGCGACCCTGTCCGCCTACTCTCGTCTATATACATTTCTGCAAACCGGCCCCTTATGTAACAACAGCTACTACGCGTAGCATATAATCAATAGGACGCCCGGTTTTGTCTCGCGTGAAACACCTCACCCTTTTCTGTCTCTTTTCTGAAGGTTGGCGCTCACGCTCACCAACCATAGCCTTCACGCAACTCCAAACAACCCTTCTCGACTCTGCGTGACCTCTAACACCTTTTTCTGTCTCTGTTCATATATTGGCGTCCATGCACGCCAAAGACAGTTATCACGCGACACCGTTCATCAATGCTCGACCTTCTACCCGATTTCGGCAAGCCAGCTTCCCTCGTTACCACAGCTACTACGCGTAGCATCTATCAGGGCACCTGGTTTTGCCCCTTTATTTAAATTTCAGGACATTCGTCCTTAGATCTCCTACGTCTCCCAAATGTCTCAGCAACACCGGTCCACAAATCAAACCGATACCACCGGGCTGAGACAACATTCCTGGTTCCCCAATCTTTAGCCACCATGGCTCCCCTTTAGCGGCAACTAAAGGCTATACACGCCCCTCTACGCCGCCTCAAATACCTAGGTGCATAATACTTCGGAGCGCACATCTAATAACCCTAGGGCGCCCTGGGGTTGGACACAATCAACCACCCACCAGGAGCCCCCTAACCAAAATCCCCCATTTTTTTTTAAACAAGAGCGACGGCCGGCACCTCAGCAAGTTTCCATTCGGTCGAGGTCGCAGCTACCGCTACATTGGCACCAATGTACCGGTCCTCCCTCGATAGGTAAAACGTGCAATTGAGGGCCCGCCCCCCTTTTACCAGTCCCAGCGGCAAACAAATCGCCATACAAACGTATGGACAAAAGACACCCGCTCTGGACTTGGTCCCTTTCCATTCCGCACACGGCAACCCGTCACTGCGGATGGGAATTACCCTGGGATAAATCCCCCTCCATCTCGCACACACTATTTCGTCACTGCGGATGTGAGCGGATTTCCGATAGGTTCCAACCTATTCGGGCGATAAGCCTGTTGGTCTACGAGACCCATAACAGGCCTATGGACCACGCCGCACACATTTGCCCTTGATGGCATCAAGCGGTAACAACTGTGTCCATCTTATCGATAAAGGCCCAAACAATAACCAGGAACTGGTCACCACGACAGTCCCTTAACATTACCACAGCGCATTCCGAAGCAAGCCCCCTACCATCACAGCACCCACCATCGAGCATTCCCTCGCCCCTACCTTTTTTTCGTGACTACGTCACTGGGAGGGGAGTACTGTGGCGATTCCGCCAGATCCCACGGCTCGCCTTCCTGAAGAAACCCCCATAACCATAACCCGGGTCTGCACCAGCTTTCGCTAATGCAATTAGCATTAGCATCTTAGATGCTTCACGCATCAAACAGACCCAATTATTATAACCCTGAAATCCCTATAAAGAAAACTTACCTTCATGCATCCCTTCGCATACAATTTTTCATAAGATTTCTTCGTTTGCTTATTTGGTATTCTGAACCAATTCGGTACCAGACAAATACCATAAATATCGCGCCGTCTATTTTTCCAGCCGCGTCATATACCATTCATATACATTGCCTGGCAACCTTTTTTGTTTGTCTTACCAACAAACAACCCAAGCAGCTGCATATAATTAGCGCAATAGACGCTGAAACCAAATTCTCCAGCATTTCCTAATGCAAATATGAACCCGGTTTCTATTGCAGCCTGAGATGCCATAAACATCCAATTTGCTTTTAGCACCTTTTTCTCCTAACGTCGAAAATAGCGACGAGGCATCGTGTAAACAATGACCCGCATTACCAGCGGCGCATGTGGTCATTTTCCCTATTGTCCTTGTTTTCGAACACATGCAACAACGTTGAATCTGTTCGATCGCGCACATATACCACTGCGCCACTAGTTACACCCTTAAGAGAAACGTTTTTCTCTCTCTTCCTTTTTCTTCCTTAGCGAAATCATCTCTGCATGAGATGACGATCGCTGAGTCTTATTCCATCCTCCGACCACGCTGGTCGCACGATGAAACTCCCGCTCTCCGCGTCACCAGCGGAGAAGCGTAAACGGTAACACGCGAGTATATACCCGGAGTCGTGTGTGTTTTATTTTTCAACTCTAGGAAGTTGTAGTTTATTTTTTTCCACGTAAATTTATCCGTGAATCTATGAAATAACGTAAATTTATTGATCCCCAAATTGTTTATTATCGAAAACATATAGTGCAGCAAAAATCGGTATACAATAGTTTCTTTACTAATATCCTTAAGTTCATACGAAGTGCTCAATAGTTTTTTGTGAAAACGTATAAATCAAAACAAAAAATGTAAAAGACAAACAATAAACAATTTATAAATTTCATTAACTGTTTGATTTTCAAAATTTAAAAGTAAATTAAATTCAAAACTAGACACCTTTCATTGTTAAAGTGCGTTTCCTGTTCCTGCTGCGACATTCGGCCAAACTTAAATAATTAGTGAATGATGGAGGAGGAAGTATAACTCGCACCCATGCTGGTGCCGCGACTTCCTCACCACATTTATTACGGTTACCCAATCGGATAACTGTTTTGAAGTTCTGTTAGGCAGCTTACCTATTCTGTAGGGGATTTCCTTCCAAACCCCTTTTTCTCCATCACCACCACTGAAAACATTAAATCCACGGCAAAGCTTATCACCTTGCCGTGGCATCGAAACTTACCCTCGGCCAGTCCATATTCCCTAAGAAACATTAAGCCCACGGCAAAGCTTATCACCTTACCGTGGCATCGAAAATTCACCCCCGAGGCGCATATTATCTCCTAAATAAAAAGCATAAGTCCACGGCAAAATCATCACATTGCCATGGCATCTGAAATCATATCTTTAGGCATACATTCTGCCAGGGCATCTCGTTTCCATAGCCTTAAGCTATGGAAACAACAATCAACAAGAGTTCCTTGTGACTCGTTGTATTTGTTTACCCTCGGCATAACATGCATGCGGCTATTTCCCCCCTATTGATTTGCTACCGCCGACAAGGTTTCTGCTGAAGCAAACCAAACATGTCCCTGATTACCAGCAATCGCTGGCTCCCAATTATCGGTCCCCATGTTCAGAGACCGTATTCAAACAACGATCACCAGCAGCCAGAAAATGTTTACTTACAACATCTGGCAATGGCTGCACCCTATGTTCGTTGCAATGTTTAATCATCGGCAACCGAAATGATGATTTATGGCCTTCCATTAGGATGACCAAACCATCGGTTTGGGTCTTTCACACCCCAGATGCTAGTATTTACATTCCTAGAAAATGCACTAGCGATGTTGCCCGCCATCCACGGTCGCTGAACGATCGTATGCATGGCATACGCACACATGCGTAATGTATGCCTATTCCGTCCGGTCCAATCACGATTAACTACTTCAAGTTAATCGTGTAACTCCGCCTCCTTTCCAGTTTCTTTGAGGTTCCCTTTTCTTGGATGATTTCCAATTAGTCAGATTTTAGTCACGAGTCCAGAAGGAGTCACCCGCGTCGCTGTCGTTGCGCAAAAGTCAGTCTTCTTCACATTCGCCTACCAGTCGACGGTTTTAGACTCGCGAATAACAATAGCCGATAATTCACAAGATCGTCGGGATTTTGGTGTGGCTGATGTGTCTTGTTGTGTTTGCTGGTGTCCTGTTTGCGTCTACCTATATAAATAGACGATCAAAAGTACATAACTGTAGTACCAATTATTGCAAAATAAAAGTGACTTTGTATCGAAATTAAAGAAAGAAACCTGTGTGTGTTTTAATTGTTCCGGTTTATCTTGTGTGTTGGCGATTTGTCTTCCCCTCGGTGGGTGTTTTACGGAAACCGCGCCCGTGTAGGTGCACTAGGCAAAACACTTCCACACATTCACAAGGCAAAGTGCATCATCGGTTCCAGAACTGATGACGAATGGCCGGACCCTCGAATCTGGGGAAAGCATTAAATTGCTCGGTGTCACAGTCTGTGGGTATCTATCGTGGCTTAAACACATGCCGAATAAATAAATATTTTACTCCGGCTCAACTTCTTCTTCTATACAAATCCCAAATTAGACCCGTGCTCGAATATTGCTCTCATGTTTGGAGCCCGGCTCCTAAACATAACCTCAACCTACTTGAAAGCATACAGAGACGAGCGATCCGCTGATCGGGGTCCCGGCGCTGACATCGAGACTACAGTCGCTATCACATTGAAGGCGCGTAGACGATCTTTGTCTGTTTTACAGATGCCTTCGCGGGTACTGTTCTTCGGAGATTCCTCGTATTGTTTCGTGCAATTCGGTTTATATGCGCTCCACAAGATAATGCGGCCCATGGCAGCAATTGCGGTTCATCTCCCGATGGTGGGAACATCTCTGTATCAAAACTCATTCCGTTACAGAGCGAGAAAGCCATGGAAAATAATATAATAAAAAAAATTAAGATCAATATTTCTGACGAGTAATTACGTCATAATAAGGTGGTAGAATTTTCATAACTAAAATTAAATCGGGAAACATATTTTCTTTGCCATCTTGGAACTAGCTACAGAACTAATTCGTTTTGACATTTTAACTTCTAAACATCAATTCGAATAACAAAATCAACGCCAAACTTAGAGAGGACACAGATTCAGATACTCGACCCATCGATTTTAAAACTGGTTGCCTAAAGTTATACTTTGAAACTTCGTCCATCGACAAAAAGCTTTCACCTCGGAATTCCAGTGCATACCACAACCGACAGTAGAGAATAATTTTCGTAATAAACACTTTTTCGAAAGATTAATTTTTGTTAATTTGTAGGTTTTATGCTTTGTAGGCTTTGATAAATTTATCTCAGAAATGGAATTAATACTTCACGAATGCAATAACAAATACTTTAGATATGGTGTAACATATTTCATTCCACTCAGAGTGTATATGTATGACCCAAGTTAAACAATCGATTCGATTGCGAATGCAAGCGGTTAGAACAAAGGGTAGATGAATAATACCTTGAAAAATGGAAAGTGATTCAAGGCGATATAAAAGGATTACAATGAGGAAATTAAATAGATAGAAGTCTTCCATATACATAAAATGCTACACTACTCTGTAGATAATAGGTGTTCTGGTACTCGTGAAGAATATTCACAATCATTCCAGGGGGCATAGTTAGTGACAACCCCTTAATCGCCCCAAACCAAACCGCATTGCTGCATATTGCAAATCGAGTTCAGCGTACTTGATAGGTCAGTTATTATTATTTATTCTTAGATTTTACATCATCATCATCATCATCGTCATCGGCACTAAAACCGGGATCCGGTCCTGGTCTTATTTTGCAAGTCCGGAGGCCTGTTAAATTTTCTATAATAATTTGTTTTCCAGGCAAGGTTATTAGTCTTGCGCCATAGATTTTACAAACAGTTATATAATTTCAAAGGCAATGTTATCTGCAGAATGGTGTGTATGAAAAAATATACATGTATAGACAGTAGTTTTTGGTGTAATATGAACATACATATATATATGCGTACCTCTATTTTTATTAACGTAAGCTGAAAGCATTCAATAAAATATGCCTCCTTTTATTCTTCTTTCTCCCATACTTAGACGCACATTCAATAGATTTCGAGAGCGTTGTTAGAAGATTGCAGGTACTACGAATGAAAGTTGTTATCGTCCGTAAGAGTGGTTAATTTTTGGCCTTATGCCCTTTGCCTGGTATTAACATCATGATCAATTGGTTGCTTGATGCGTTGATCGGAATTTTTTTTTTTATTATTTACTGGCCTGTAGGAACCCGGAAGTTAATGACCTCACCGACTCGGCTCCGCCATTGTTCCCTGTCCTGTGCGGTCTCCTTCCACGTTTGATCATCCGATCCGATCTCCTCGAGGTCCAATCTAACATTGTCCCCCCATCTCCGTCGCGGCCGTCCTGTCGGTCTCTTTTCTGTTAGTATACCGTCAAGAGTTCTACGCACTGTCCTATCATCGCACATTCGCGCTAGGTGTCCGGCCCATCTTAATCTTCGCGACTTGATTAATCTCACTATTGTAGGTTTGCGGTATAGCTCTTCCAATTCGTGGTTGTGGAGTTTCCTCCATTGTCCTGACTCCTCGTCATATTTACCGCCAAATATAGCCCTTAAAACTTTATTCTCGAATACGCAGAATTTGTTCTCTTCCCGTTTTGTGAGAGCCCATGTTTCGCATCCGTATAGAGCAATCGGCATGATTATGGTTCTATAGACACGGAACTTTATATTACGTGATAGCAGTTTGGATTTTAATAGTTTAGTGGCTGCATGCCAACTAGCGTTGCCGGAATGTAGTCTTTTGTTAATTTCCTTTGACGTTTCGTTTCTGGTCGTCAGTATCGTTCCCAGATATTTAAATTCTTTGACATTTTCAAATATCTTGCCACTGACGTTTATATGTGTTCTCTGAGGTCCACCTGCTCTCGTCGTAATCATGTATTACGTTTTGTCTTCATTTATTTCTAGGCCCACCTCTTCTGCTGCTTGCATGATGATTTCACAGTTTTTACTTTTTTTAGTTGATTGGAATACACATGTTAAAGATAAAGAGCTGTTTAACGGTTATAAGACCCAGATTTACGCTGTAATTTAAAGAGTTATCAACGTACCGTGCACCATATTTCGCTCTCAGCAGAATCTTAAAAACACGATTTTGAATCCTTTGAAGTTCAGCTATCATGTATTCTGACGTATTGCCCCATGCGATTATTCCATGTTACAAAACTGATTCCCCCCGCTTGGTAGAAACCTTGACGTGGTGCGGGGGCTTAAATTACAATGAATCACTCAGGCTATGCTGACGGAAGTATATGCTTCCAGTAGGGTCACGCATGTCAGACAGGCTAGCGAGGAGTAATACACAAAGATCTACCACCCCTAATCCAGGGTGTTACGCGTCACCGTGCCCATTGGATGGTTTGCAGCCAGGGGTATACCGGCTGTATTATAACGGCGCCTCTCTGACACCGGGTCGAATCAGAGCAGTAAGCAGACCTTACCACATCAAAACGGGGCTCTGATGTGGCGGACTATTTGAAACCCCAAGTCTCGTGGGATCAAAAATGAATAACCAATATACAAAAAACAATCCCACGAAAAACCCGGTAAGCGTAGGTGTGATGAGCCGACACTACCATAAGGGAAAAAATCATCAAGAAAATACCGACTCGGCAAAAAGAAGACGTAGGGAAAAACTGTAAAAGCGGAATATACGCGTCGGCACGTGAAATGTATGAACGTTATATAAACCAGGCGCGATACAGACGGTTGTAGAAAATGCGAAACAATATAAAATGGACATCGTCGCGCTTCAGGAAGTTCGACTCCCACATCAAGTAATCGAAACCAACGGGTTTACACTGGCGTGTGGAGGTACCGATACACATAACCTCGGAACTGGCTTCATCATAAGCAAGAAGATTACGTCCCATGTAAAAGATGTGCAATTCATTAATGACCGAATGTCGGTGCTAAAAATACAGGGCCCATGGTACAATTATGTATTTATAAACGTACACGCCCCAACAGAATCTACCGACGAAGAAACGAAGGACACGATCTATGAGACCCTAGAGGAAGTATTTGATGGGATCTCATCATTCGATGTTAAAATCCTCCTCGGCGACCTCAATGCGAAAATTGGAAAGGAAGATATCTTCCAACCAACAATAGGTAAAGAAAGCCTACATGACGTTTCAAATGATAATGGAATTTGAATTATCACGTTCGCAGCGTCAAAAGATCTGGTAGTGAAAAGCACGATGTTCAAGCACAAGCAAATCCATAAAGCCACATGGATATCACCCGACGGCGTAACGCGTAACCAAATAGACCACTTCCTCATAGACAAAAGACACCACTCGAATATCCTTGACGTAAGATCATATAGAGGAGCAGATTGCGACTCCGATCACCTTATAGTGATGGGCAAAATTAGAAGTCGGCTTGCAGCAAACCCACATGGACAGTCACGGGAGACGAGCAAAAAGTTCGAGATTGATAAACTAAAAGACCTACGTAAAAGCGCGGAATATCAAGACGAACTAACGAATAGATTTAGCATCCTAGAGAATGACAGTAGTGAGGAAGAGGAAGCCAATAGTGTGGACACTAAATGGGCATCGATCAGAGACACAATCAAAAAAACAGCCCGAGAGGTATTAGGATTTAAGAAAACAACTAAGTCCAAACCTTGGTTTGACGATGAGTGCAGGGCAAAGATCGAACAACGTAAACGCCTCAGAATGATCCACTTGGAAGCATATGATGAAGTCAACGCAGTAAGATACGCGACAACTCGGAAAGAAACAACTAGACTTTTCAAACGTAAAAAATGCGAATGGGAGAAGACTCGGATCGAAAAAATCATAGAAAATGCCAGAGCAAAGAACAGCAGAGGTATTTATGCCGGCATAAATTCAATTAGAAATGATTACCGAGGGAGAGCCAAAATAATCCGAGACACAAACGGCTGTCTGGTGACAGAAACAAAAAATATCGTGACAAGATGGAAGCAGTACTTTGAAAACCTGCTCAATATGCGCACCCATCAACCACAAATAAATGCACCAGACGTACATACAGATCCCAGAGCCTTCTTTCGACGAAGTTGTAGACGCGATAAATCGACTGAAAAACAACAAGGCCCCCGGAATCGATTGCATACCGGCAGAGCTTGTGAAACGTGGAGGAGGGGCAACCGCTTGAAAGATCCACCAACTGGTTAAAATTATATGGGACAAGGAAGTCATTCCGGAAGAATGGAAAACCTCAATAGTCATCCCCATTTTCAAAAAAGGCGACAGATCTGACTGCGAAAATTACAGAGGGATATCATTGCTCCCAACCACCTACAAAATATTAACAAATGTCATACTGGCAAGAATCACACCGTACGCAGAAGAAATATTGGGAGACTACCAATGCGGATTCCGTAGGAACCGGTCAACAAGCGACCAAATGTTCACAATAAGGCAACTGCTGGAAAAGAAGTGGGAATACGGAGAGACGGTTCACCAACTGTTCGTGGACTTCAAAAAAGCCTACGATTCAGTCGCAAGGCAAAGACTCTACCATATTGTGGTTGAGCTGGGGATCCCGAAATCTCGCGTATGCGGATGACATCGCCGTTCTGGGCGATAATCTCGAAACTATAAGTAAAAACTGTGAAATCATCATGCAAGCAGCAGAAGAGGTGGGCCTAGAAATAAACGAAGACAAAACGTAATACATGATTACGACGAGAGCAGGTGGACCTCAGAGAACACATATAAACGTCAGTGGCAAGATATTTGAAAATGTCAAAGAATTTAAATATCTGGGAACGATACTGACGACCAGAAACGAAACGTCAAAGGAAATTAACAAAAGACTACATTCCGGCAACGCTAGTTGGCATGCAGCCAGTAAACTATTAAAATCCAAACTGCTATCACGTAATATAAAGTTCCGTGTCTATAGAACCATAATCATGCCGATTGCTCTATACGGATGCAAAACATGAGCTCTCACAAAACGGGAAGAGAACAAATTTTGCGTATTCGAGAATAAAGTTTTAAGGGGTATATTTGGCTGTAAATATGACGAGGAGTCAGGACAATGGAGGAAACTCCACAACCACGAATTGGAAGAGCTATACCGCAAATCTACAATAGTGAGAGTAATCAAGTCGCGAAGATTAAGATGGGCCGGACACGTAGCGCGAATGGGCGATGATAGGACCGTGCATAGATCTCTTGATGGTAAACCAACGGAAAAGAGACCGACAGGACGGCCGCGAGGGAGATGGGAGGACAATGTTAGATTGGACCTCGAGGAGATCGGATCGGCTGGTCGAACGTGGAAGGAGACCGCACAGGACAGGGAACAATGGCGAAGCCGAGTCGGTGAGGTCATTAACTTCCGGGTTCCTACAGGCCAATAAATAATAATAATAATTAGTGGCATAACCTTAAGACGATTTTAAATAAAAAAAAACATTCTTCGTCAGACACAGCCGAGAGTTTTGTTTCTTCTTCTTGGTGATTAGCAGCGTTAAGCAGTGGGACGACTGACAGTTGCAGTAAATATTGTTTAGTGCGTCAACAGGTGGAGAACTCCCAAATTGGGTCAACATATCAACGACAAATAAGAGCGATTCCAATTCGTTGACCAACTGTGTGCTCGTCGTAGAAACGGTATCCTAGCACCCACGGTGTGCTCGAAAATTTATTGCTAAATATCATCAGAAGTGATCGTTCAACCGCCAAACCTGTGAGAGTTATGTTTGTTCCCCATGGTCTGAGTGCACCGCTTACGTGAACTTGTTAGCGAAACTTAGTAAGTCCGTGTCCATGCAGACACATAACCAAGTTATCCGCTACAACTCTTTGGCGGAAATACTATTGCGTATTGTAGGTTGACACTGGGAGGAAAGTTTGTTGTCCTTCGGTTGAAGATTTTGTTGCAGCGTTCCGCCGAACACTGCTAATACACAAGGAAATCCACAGAGCGAAACAGCACAGTGAAACACGGAAGAAATTGTTTTTCTATTTGTAAATTTTATTGTATTATTAAATTTTATTACGTTAAACACCTGGAAGCACGGTAAGCTTTTATTAGAATTAGAATGCACGGATGAATAATTAATATAAGTATTTATATAAACCATATAACCAAAGTCACATAAAACGCACGAGTTATTTATTTTAGTTCCAACTTTATTTAGCACAACATACTAACTACTTCACACACCGGATTTCGCTACCACGCAACACACGACTTGAAATACATCCGGCTTCGATGATAGTAAGGTTCACGACTCTCGATATATTTTTGGTTCAGTTACATTGAAACGCGATTCTTTACATTATCGTTTTCACGCGTTATGCCGATGACCTTCTCGTTGAGGATTCTCAATGTCCGACCTCCTCGGTGGGGTTCGCTGTCCTGCAACTCGATATAGACTTCTTGTCGCGGTGACGATCCAAATTAGACTGCCTGTTTGCCCACACAGGTACCCAGATTCAAAACTGGTATCTGTATCTATACGGAAAAATTTCCCTATTTGCTCTGCTAACAAAACTTCCGAATTTCTGTTAGCAGCATGTTATCACGTCCCAGGGGTGATTTTTCATTCCTGAAAGAAGAAACTCCCTCATCATCGAACATCATTATCACCATCCGTGGTGGTGGTCGAAATTCAGTTCGACGGTTGTCGATTGTGTGCCGCCTTATTTACATAACACATCTGGCGCGCAGGCCGAAAGATATCCTGCAATTTGAATGGACGTATGGTTCATGGGTTTTGTTTGACTTTTGTCAATACACCCGAAATTCATTAGACCTTTCTAATGGGTGTGAAATACAAAAAAGGTTTTGTAGGTTTTAAACCTCATATATTTTTTCGAATTATCTGGTTGAGATAATTACGGTTGCCGTTTCTTTTGTTTGCCGATAGATTTGGTGGTCTTTGTGGCAGACCACCCGCACGTGTATCCGTTGGTCGGCTAATTTGCTGGCGATAACAAATCCTTGCAACGTCGTGTAGATGTTCAGGATTTCGGATTTCAATCTTTAGGAATAAGATGGTTGGATGCTTTTACCTTTGTTTCAGGTATGCTACAATCGACTTGTTGCTTGATATTGAAAGCTTTGGGACGTTCAGTTCCTTGCTTCTTTTTATATCGGGTTCGCATTTTGCAGCTTCCTATGACCCTTGTTACAGGTATGATTAAGTGTTTGGGACACGTGTCTGTGGGCACGTGTAATGATAAGATAAGTATGTTCCTTGAAGGGTAGGAACCTTCCCTGGGTGAAATTGTGCGTTCGTAGAACGCTACAACTCCATTTCGCTAACCCATGAGATTTCCACTGGAAATCGCATTTCATGTCGGTTAGCAATGGCATAGTCTGACTAAACGACGCGGTTGCAAAATCATGCAACCGCTGGGAAAATTATCGAAGTATTTAATTTAGTTCCCACGGTCAGAATTCCCTAGCCGATTTGGCGTCCCTTAAACTTCCCCCAGGCACTCTATTCGCTGGAGATCAATGATCTCTTTTTGCAGGTGAATAGCACAAGCCATTTCCCTCTCCTTCCCATTTTTAACTTCCCGTAGTTCATTGCACTCTGAGATCACCACAGTCACCGCACTAGGTCAGTGGGTCATCTTCATGCTGCATTGATATAAGCACACAAGCCAAGTCATCCCCTATTGCGCTCTCTCTTTTATTCTCTCCATTCTTCGCGAGGCGCAAGTATTTATTCACGAAGGAGTGAGTATTAGTTAAACGCATGTGCGTAATCGCGTAAAGGAATTAACAATCAAACTCCAAGAAGTGTTTATTTAAAAATATAGTTATTCGAGTAACTTAAAACATTAGCTAAAACCAGAGCTAGACGAAGTATTGTAAATCGTTTGTAAACTATTTTAAGTGAAACATAGACCTAATTTTAATGTAACTAATATAAAGTGCCTCAGTGCTATCGCAGAGCAAGAAAACAATTTTAAATAAAAGAAAATCCTAGACAGCAAAATCAGCTTCCCAGCGTTATTATTTTTACTCTTCTTGTGAACAATTTTCGGCGGCGCAATCGTTGCTGGGTGTTCGGTGAATCCGTGTAGTTCCGGCACAAAGCACCTTCAGTGCATTACCCGAGAACTCAGAAAGACTGCAATACTTACCTTAACGTGATCCCTAACCAATACCAGAGACATATTTGCAAGTACAGTCATAAATTCTTTGCCGTTTACCCACCTACCTGCATTGAGATTTCGTATTGGTTCAATTGCGCGACAACGTTAAAATATTATACACCTAATAATTTTGAAAAATCAAGGCCAAAGAAGCCTTTGATAAATTATGTCTAATACATGTCTGCTAGAGGTGGATGTTTTTTTTTAAATTACACTTGGTTTTTCATTCGGCTCTGACTGATAAGCTGCGAATAACCTATGGATTTATAACCTCGCAAGAGGCAAACAGATCGCACTGGTAATCAGTAAAATTGACGCGGGTGATTTTGAAATAACAAACGGTAACATATGAATAGTCTTTATTTAGCTCTTAGTCTGATCACATCGTGTAGGTTCGCAGAAGAAAGAAATAACACAGATACCAACAATGGAAATTGTTCTACGGATACTGATGGTGCTTATGTACTGGATAGGAACTGCACTCGAGCCGATTGTTAAATTGTTTTTTCAAGTGAAACGTGAAAAGGTGACAGACTGTCCCGATGAAATTTTAAATTTATCTGTTAAAAAATTGATTGAAAAACTTAAATTCGGTGAGGTGAGTGTGTGTTTGAGGTGTTGAATCGAATTTATTAATTAAAGCTCTCTTGGATGCAGTTGTCGTCGGAGGAACTAGTTGTGAAATACATAAAAAGGATCAACCAGGTGAATCCAATTATCAATGCTGTGATTGAAGATCGTTTTTCTGATGCCATCCAAGAAGCTCGAGATATTGATAAACTTATCAATTCAGTAGTGGATAAAGACGCACTATTTCAAAGTCACAAACTCCTTGGTGTGCCTTTCACAGTGAAAGAAGCTTGCGGCGTCAAAGGTACAAGAATTTAGTTATTAAACGATACACCAGTAACCTTTTTTTTTAAAAGGCTTGTCACAGACAGTTGGCAGTCATTATCGAAAAGGTGTTAAAACTGGTCATGATAGTGAAGTCGTTAGTCTTCTGAAAGAGGCTGGAGCTATTCCCTTATTAGTTTCGGCAAATCCTGAACTCTGTGTTAGCTGGGAAACGTATACTCTCACGCATGGCCGGTGTCTTAATCCATACAATACAGAGTGCACCGCGGGAGGTTCGTCAGGTGGAGAGGGCGCTCTGAACGGTGCTGGAGCGACGGCATTCGGCATTGGATCCGATCTTTGTGGTTCGGTACGAATTCCTGCTCTATTTAATGGCGTATTTGGGCATAAACCGACTGGAGGGCTAGTATCAACAAATGGTCACTTCCCGAATATATTCGAAGATGGTTTTAATAAGATTTTACAGCTTGGTCCCATGACTCGCTTTGCAGAAGATCTTTCTTTACTATTGGACGTTATGGCAGGAAAACATGCACACAAACTAATACAACCTACCGGAATTACAAATATGAAGGTCAGTTGAATGAAAGGAATATCGCTCAGAAAATATTAATAAAACTTCCATTAGATTTTTTACATGGATGCGAAACTTAAAGTTACTGCTCTACCAGTCTCGAAATCTATTACGAATCTAATTCATTCAGCGTGTACTTATTTTTCATCACATGGCAACAAAGTCGAAAAGGTGAGTACGGAGATTACAGAAAAACTTTTATTACCTCATCAATTTCAGCTTGACGTTGAAGAAATGAACGACGCGTTTGAAATTATTGCTACGAAGTTATTGCGTTTCAACCCTCCAAGAGTCCATGAAAATCCGGGAAATCCTGAAGTAAGTTTAGAGATTCTAAAATGTGTTAACCTAAAATTTTGACTATTTATTTTGGTTTTAGTTCAAAACGACCATGCTCACCGAGATAATCAAACATTTAAAAGGAAGACCAATCCACTCATTCCATGCATTGTATTTCCAATTTTTGAATGACATCAGTGTTTTTTTCCCGGCCTTTAAGACTAATCACTATTTGGATAAATGCGAGTCTCTTAAAAATCGTTTGAAGGTCTGAAATGTTGTTCGTTCAAAAAAGTTTGAGACTACTTTCTGTTTTCCTTCAATTCAGGCGGTTTTGGCTGAAGATGGTGTTCTGCTTTATCCAACCTTCCATAGACCGGCTTTTTCACATAATACATCTATAATTCATTCGGGAGGAACAGGATTAGCTGGTTTATTCAATACAATCGGATTCCCTGCTGTACATGTACCCATGGGCTTAGACGAAAACGGCCTGCCCATAGGTATACAAGTAATAGCTGCTCCCTATGCTGATCGAAATTGTTTTCAAGTGGCTATTGAGCTTGAAAAAGCGTTCGGAGGATGGATAGCACCGTCATAGTAATTTTTAACAACTCATCCAGATATATATTTTTAAAAATATAATCTACATTTACACAAATGAAATACATGGATTGTTAGCATGCCTTTTCCTGCCACTATATTTGTGGCGTATTTGAATGTCACAGAGTGCAGTTAGGAGATTAGAGGGGGAGGTAGCATCGATATACAGTACTTTGAGTACCTGCGTCTTCTTATTGTATTTTTAACCTTGAATGATTACGTTTTTTATATCAATGTGCTTACAAAGGGGGAGTTTGAGGTATCTTTAAATATCTGAGCACAGTGTGAGCGGAAGAAGAGATAGAAAATAAAACAAGTCGATGTATATTGTTCTTAAATGCTTGGATATTACAATGACTCCGAGTGCATATGATCAGGCAAAACATTCAACATTTGTGTGCTTCGGCTGAAGAATGATTCTTTGTGTTTGGTTCGCCTTGGAAACCAGCAAAAAGACGAAGGACCAAAAAATGAGTTCGATTGCGAATGGGAATTAAATACGTTTCAGCGTGAAAGAAAAAATTACTCTGCGGAGAGCACGTATATTATTCACCGGATCGAAAATTTGTTATATCACAGAATAAAAAAACAACTCACTTTGACTATGCTATCTATATTTTTATTAAACAAAAATGATTTACTTTAACTTTACTTGAGAGACACCGACGAAGAAGTTTTGTGATGCGCTGAGGGTGACAGACTTGTTTTTGGTTACCTTCTGTATTGTGGCACAGTTGCACGCGGGCCTTGATTTGTTCTCGGGCACTGACCCTAGATTCCTTTAATGCCACCGCTCAATCATATACGAGTATTTGTGCCGTTGGTTTCGAATTGTCAATTGGCCGCCTTGTGGAAGCCATGTGAACGTGTGGACCGTGATTTCTTCATGTTGTCTCACACATTTTTTTGGCCTCAGCCTCACTCGACATTCAAATGTATTTTGCGACGGCAAATTGAGGGTTGTTCGAGGGCGTGTCATGTTATTGTTTTGCAACATCCTCCGTGGCCACCGAAAGGAAATGGGAGTGCGCTGTCATCCATGACTCCGAGTCGCACTGCATCCGTTTCTTTCATCGAAAAGGACATTTACCCCGTGTCTATCGCCCAATCTGAGGATATAGCCAATCACGGACATAACTGTTGTGGTTTTTATGTAAGAACCTCTGGCCTGATACCAATTGTGTGAACTGCAAAATTGATAGGTAAACCATTCATGGAACACAGGTGGATGACGGGGTAGTAGAATGTTCACGAAGGCATGTTTGATTGATTTAATTCAATTTTAGTTAATTATATTCAAATTATATGGTTAGTTTATATTTATGTTTATAAATTCAGATTTGGTGAACGTATATGTCTTAATTGACTCAGCCTTCCATTTTATCCAGAGATCCTGTTGTATGCTCTGCATTAACTGCCATCTGTCCAACTAGTTGGGCTTGGCCTGGCCCAAGTCCTTTCCTGTGCGGTATTGAGAGCAATACCAATTTATTTATTTATTTATTTATTTGGCTTAATTCAACCTTAGTTACAATAAATATAATACCCTAAAACTAAAGCAGTAATTAAAAAAGAGAAAAAAAAACAAAAAGAAAATTATATATATATATATATATATATATATATATATAATTAAAAAAAAAACACAATTAAAAAAAAACGAAAAAAAACAACGAAAAAAAATAAGGAAGGTGAAGACTTCGGGGTAGGGGAGGTAGGAGGGTGGAGAAGAGCGAGTGTATGTGAGGTTGGCAAATGTGGCATATGTGAGACAGCGAACAGTGAACGGCATATGTGTTAGAATGTGTACGGGTTGTAAGGGGATAGACGGTGGGCGGGGCAAGGCCAGGAGGGGAAATAGAGGGGACGGAGTTTGAGTGCAGTAGATGTAAGGTGGAAATCGGAGGAGGCAGGGTAAGAGTTTGCCAACCTCAGCATTCACGAAATGGCTTCATTAGAGCCGTAAGAAGTGTGGTGGGTGGGCAGATAGAAGAGACGAGGGTTTCGCAGGTTACAGGGGTTAGTGTGTAGTGCAATGAAGGAGAGCAAGCTTGGACAGTTGATTGTACCTGAAAGGAGACGGTGGAATTAGGAAATGTCCTGGTGTTAGGATGGATAAATCTTCAGGATCTTCAGTTACTGGGCAAAGCGGGCGAGAATTAAGACAAGCCTCTACTTGGGCTAATAGGGTTGCGAATTCTTCAAATGTCAAAGTGTAGTGCCCAATTACTCATTTAAAGTGGTATTTCGTGGATTTCACTCCCGCGTCCCCTAATCCGCCAAAATGAGGCACTGCAAGAGAGTTAAAATGCCATGATGTGCCGTTGGCTTGGATTTGTTTGACGATGTCATCGGTCCATTGTTTCGATATTGTTGTGTGATCCTACACAACACTTATTTTTTATTTATTTATATTGATTACTTACTTTAAAACCGTGTGAAGGTGGCTTCCTGTTGTCCTTCGGGCCGAAATAAGAAGTTTCTTCTTTGATATTAGTTTATTTAAAGTAGTTTGTTTATTTCACTTTTGTATGAATATTACATGCAACCGTGTGGGCGCTCAGATTCTAACTGGCTGACGATTCGAACTCTACTCATTTTGAATCCAAAATGCGTCGCCGTTTTATACTTTACGCAATCGGGATTTGTCCACGGTGTTTAATCAATTCAAGAAGCACAAACCCGATTTTTTGTGCTTCAATTGGAATTGGGTTTCGGGATTTCCATCAATGTGCGGCAATTTAACTTGTCGCTCATATGATTCAATATAGGGAGTGGATTAGGGTTTTTAGGTAAATGGAAGAGGGTAGTGATTTAGGATCACTACAATATGTAGCCCTGTTCAGTCTTCATGATTCATGCAGCCCCTTGGAAATTAGTTCCACAGTCGCTGTAGAGGTTCGCCCTGATCCCATGGCGCGCACTGAAGCATTTGAATGCTGCCAGAAACGCGGCTGTGCTATACTCGCTGACAAGCTCCAGATGAACTGCTTTCGTATAGAAGCATATAAAAATAGCTATGTAAGCCATAGTGATTTTGCTGCACCTCCATTTCCATGGTTTCAGGTGTACCGGACCGGTATAGTCCACTTCAGTGGTTTGAAATGTGTGAACCTGGTTGACACGAATTGAGGGTACATCACCCATTTTTGCTGCATTTGTTTGGACTTATATCTGTAGCACTCCAAACAGTTATGGATGCAAGCTTTGACGTTGGACTTGTGGGGGGCGATGTCATGACGCCTGCATGGGCGAGAATTCTACCTCGTCCCCATAACCACTTAACACCGTTCCGCTGCTGATCGTACTCCAAGAGCAAGCCAAAACTAACGAAAGAAAACGCACTGTTCACCCGTAAGAAAAGAAAAGCAACCAGACTTCTCAACACAGCGTCCGCAGGAAACAAGTTAAATGAAACACTAAAAATCTTTATAACATATTTAAAGTTCTCTTTATCAATCCATAGGTTGACTATCATATTGTGATGGCACCCAAGTACACATGATGCTGCGAGAAAAATTCGAATTAAAATTTATTTGTGAATTCACACGTTTCTAATTAGTGCGCACTGTTTTTGTATTTAAACTCTTCGTCTCCGAACAACTCTGTACAGCCACTTGTTTGTTACTTTATCCGCGACCCGTGTAATTTCTATAACAGGATTTAAGCAAAAAGTTTTTGCTTACACTCGACTTCGGTATATTTACGCTTCTCCACCGCACGGCGGAGAGCGGGAGGCAGCACGACCGGTTCGGTCGGTGGATGGTAAAGGACTCAGCGATATTCAGCTCGTGTAGAGCCGACTCGCTAATGGGGTGAGTTTGGTGGTGTGGTGAAAAGGAAATGAAATTTCCTTTGACAAGTGACTAATGGAAGGCGATCTCTGCGTGTGTGTTCGTACACATCACCGTGTTTATCGATGCATTTAGCGAAGGATAAACGAAACCTACGACGAGGGAAAAAGAACAAAGGAGAAGCGACCTAAGGCATCGTTCGGTAATGAGGGTCAGCTGAGTAAATAGCAGCCACTCATTAGATGCTAAAAGGGATTGCGATACTTTATACAATGGAGATCGTATATCGTATCTCTACCGACTGGGAGAACCGGATTCTTTTGTTTGCATATGTTTATGCTATTGAATCCAATACGGCGGCGGTGGTGATTGTTTGAAGATTCAAACAAAGAAGTATTTCCGAGAGAAGTGCTTGCAGCTGAATGACGGTTGTGTATACCACCTGTGTCAATTATGCATGGCATCTATGGCGACGCCAGGATCGAACTCTAGTGTGAATATCTACACTAATTGAAAATTCGGTTCTTGGTCACTAATGCAGAGATGCATTGATACATGTATAAATGCCCTTGTAGGAAAAATTCTTTACAGGCATTTCCAGGTAATGCATTGAAAGCATTAATTATCCTTGGGAAGGAAATGTCTTTGCTGCGGGGAGATTGCGGTGCAGGTGTGGGAAGATTGGAATTTGCCTGGCAACCGAAGGTACCGAATAGGTTTTGGTTTTATGCTCCTGTATAATGGAAAGAATTCTTGTAGGGAATTTGTATGCGAAGAGATGCATAAAAAGCTAAGAATTCTTTTACAGGGACTTTTAGTTAAATAAATTTGTTCTATTTGATGAATGAAGCATTTACAGGTGCTTAATGCGATTGCATTAGAAGGAACCTTATGCAGACTGGGTTGTAGGGATGGGGGTTCTTTAGGTAAGTAGTCCGTGGGGTTTGGGGGAACCGCCACGGACTTAAGATGCAATATCCAGAATTCAGATCGAAGTGTTGCCACCATCAGCTGTTGACCTTCATGCAGCGATCTCAAGTGAGCATTGTGGATGATCACGGACGTTAAAAAGTTGTTTGAGCGCAATATAATTGGATGGCGCTGTGAATAGGGTAAATCCGCATTTTCCAATCGACCCCCAACTTACAGAATTCCTTTCTCATTGATTAGGGGGGAGAGTCGTGCTATTTTGTTTCCCTTGGCGACCGCTTTCCCCTTTGTGATGTTCTTAATTTCGTCGGTAAAAAATTCCTGTTGCACGATCCTAAGCAATTGCGCTGAGGAGATTTCTTCCACCGAAAGCGGTCCAGTTACACGAAATGACATATTAGTGGCCTTAAGACGCGAGTTGGTGAAAAAGCGAAACCAACACAACAAGCTCGAAATAGACACGGCAACGATGAAAATCGAATGAACAGTTGGTTGTCTTCAAGGGCGTTGAAGTGTATGCAGACCTGAAACATGTTTTTGATGGAGTACCCAGATGCGATCAAATCATTTTTTACCCTTAAAGTTTCTGTGGCCTTCAATTCAAGATCAGTAGTTTTGATTTCTAGTGGAGGTTTATGATGCTTTTCAAATGTTTGTAAAATCTCAGGCCCATGCCACCATTGCTGATTTTTGAGAATATCTATTGGAGAGAGTCCTCTCGACGCTATGTCTGCTGGATTCTTCTTTGATGGTACATATCGCCAGCAACTAGTATCTTTCAGCTCCTGAATTTCTGCACCCTGTTGGCCACTGTTGGAGTTTTGATCCACGCAAGTGTGACTAGCAAATCTGACCAAGTAAATACCCTTACGGATTAAAGTTCCGTTTTCCTTACAGTATGCACAAGCAAGTGTGCTAGCAGGTGTGCTCCACACAACTCCAGCCGTGCCAGTGATTTACTTTTGAGTGGTGCTACTCTGGTCTTAGATAAGAGAAGCTTAATTGAAGTGGTCTTTCATTGTAGATGTGGGAGGTTGAAGTTTCCAAAAACCATAATATCGTCCTGAAAATTGCATGCATCTATTACGAACTCGACATCATTGATTGTATGATTCAATTGCCTGGGAAGGCGATATGTTAGATGGCGTATATTGATGTATGGGTTAGTTTTATTTTGATAGAAAGATAATCGAGTTTGGATGTCAATTTACCATACTCGCGCGTAATGTAATAAAAAAAGGAAATAATGTTACTCCCTTCTTAGCTCCACTATTGAGAAGCTAAGTAGTCGTCCCCAGAACTAAACAAAACCATTATCAAACTTATTATGAATTATGGGTTTCCTATTTGGATCACAATTTCCCTCACAGTGGCAAGAAACCTAGGGGTCTTCGAAAGAATCGTACTTAGGTCCTTTGTTGGAAGACAGTAGCAATCGCAAAACAAAAAGTAATCTACCAGACAACTCTACATGACCGCTAATAACCCCTCTAATAGTCTTTGTCACCAAAGTAATGGAAACTGGAATATCAAAATGATTTAATATGGGCAATATCAAAATAAGAGTACGATTATGAAAAACTTGGACTAAGAATATAAATAATTACAAATATTTGTTAATCATAAAGATACAAATAAATGTTGAGGTATACGTTACATATTCATACAGACGTTCGTCAACCCCGCGAGCAAGGTTTAGTAATCAAAAAAATAAATAAATAACAATTCAAAACTATTGTAAAAGCAAACGTCATGTTTGCGTATAATTAAGCCCACAGTTAAATCAGGTTCACATATTACAGCCGTAATATAACTCATTTATGTAAGATTTTATACAGTAAACTATAAACAACATGTACAAAAAATAATGGCTTGGTAAGTACATTATTACAATCACTGTGTTTATTTGTACGTCTAGAGTTTATTTTCTTTTTAAATGCATGTTTAAAATTAATCTTTGAAGTGAACTGATACACACACTTCAATTAACGGCCGTTACATTCAACTCGTGTAATTGAGTAATGGCCGAAAAAAGAATCTATAAAATAGATACATACAGAATACGATGGTATTGAAAAAAATTGTGCCTGCATCCCCAGTGATATTTTACCTTCAATCGAGCACGTGCAGCTCTGTTATCTATACTCCGACCGGAGGTAATTGGAAAAAAAGCTTCACGTTGCACAACTGCTGGTCGTAAAACTTCAGTACCGAAGAATGTAGTTTTGTGACATATGCAGAATATCGTTATTTTATAGCCTCTTAAACTCATCTTCAGTACATTTAATTACTCTACTTATACGCACTGCATGCTCTCCAGAAATAAAACCGAAGAAACCTTATGGATTCAAGACCACGATGCGATTTTTTCAATTCCTACTTTGATCTAGGGATTAGTCAGCCATAGACCTGCTACCATTGAAGTATAAGCAAAATATTGATCTTTATTCAGACTATGCGCTTTACTTGGACTAACGATAACACAGTTTAATAATTTAGACTATTGATAAGAGGAGTTCAAACAAGTCATCACTAATTGTCTAATGTAGACGTTCCTGTTCCTTGTCAACAATAATATTTCAGTCTGTTGTACAAAAATAGATCTAAGTATTGTAGGAACTAAATCCTGTAGACATGTGCAAGAAAATAAAAGTTCGTTTTATGGTTATATTAATTGAATAAATAAATAAATATAATTGTATTCTATCGCTATTTAAGCTATAGATTGCTATGTTATCTATTATATAAAAAAATAATAATAATAAATAAATAAATAAAACTAAAAATGCAAACCGTGCATTGAAAGAGTTAAACATTAACAATTCTTCAATCTGGGAATAAAGGTATTCCTCTTCACTTCATAATTTCCTGCGAAAGTTCTTCCATTCGCTCCATCCACCACGTACGTGAAAGTACAAAACTGTCGCATTGGATATTTTAAAATAGTTCGACAGAGTTCAATGAGTAAGAGATTACCTTTTTGGCCGCTCAATCTCCGAAATAGCTTTGGTATTCCGCTGTGCTACATAATCTTAACCGCTCCCTTTCTTTTTTTATAAACAAGTGTTTGTCCATAACCTCCAAACCAATTCACTCGTTTGCTGATGATAGTCGGATGAGTTTCTCAAACTCATTTTCACTATCAATCAGCAGGATATGCTTAATTCATTGATTTCCATTTCAACAGGAATGCGGATTTTACAGCCAACGAAAAATCAATGGCTTCAAATCCCAACGCGGACTTATGTCATTATAGAGAAAAACTATCTACTCTTAGTATTGCACTTTAAAAATTTGTTTGCAAACAATATAATATATTAACCACGGGTATTCACTGTTTACCGGCTGTGTGGTGGCTTTTTGTTGTTTATTTTACCTGGGATTTGGCGTCTGTCTGGTTGTTTGTGTTTATTGATGTGTGTGTTGTCAGGTGTTGTATAGGGTGGGCCAAATGGTTGCAAATGGCAACACTTGATTTCTTAAAAACCCCGCCACTCTGCGCCCCTCCATTGCGACCACAAAATTCGCAGCAACATCGTATGCTATAAACGCTGGGATTCGATATTACTGTTTTTTGTGAGCAGAGGGATGTTGTGGTCCCAGATGTGATTTCTTTTGGGATCCCGTCTGCGGGTGTGGTGGCCTATTTTGTGGTGGAGGTCAGGGATTGCATTATGGCGGTGTCAGTCCCCGGGTCGAGCAAACAAACGAAGAAACTCAAAGCTCTGGGGAACCTCGTCGGTTCCCAGACTGAATACGAAAAGAAACTGTGTATGGCAAAGAAAAACCAAAGGAAAAACCCCTACGACTCCCACAGCGGGAGACCTCGTCGGCTTCCAACAAAGAAGAAAACAACGAGCGAGCGCAAAAGAAAACTCAATTGGGGAAACAACCATAGTAGGGGACTTCCTCAGTCTCCAAACCGCAAGGAAACGAGAAAAGATTGGACCACTGAAAAAAACAATATTTTTAAGAAAACACCACATACAGGAGCAAAAACACGGAAGCGAAACAAAATTTTAAAGAAAAGAAAAGGTGTAGCCAACAATATAAAACAGCAATATGACTAATAACAAAAAATAAATAAAAAGCATAAATAAATATAAAAAACAAATGTAAAATTAAAAAACTAAAAAATAAATAAATCAAATATAAATTT
This sequence comes from Microdon myrmicae, assembly GCA_963931805.1. Taxonomy (NCBI): domain Eukaryota; kingdom Metazoa; phylum Arthropoda; class Insecta; order Diptera; family Syrphidae; genus Microdon; species Microdon myrmicae. The sequence goes on along the minus strand of OZ007499.1, from coordinate 41,643,621 downwards.
AAAATTTTTTTTTTTTTTTTTTGTGTTTGTTCCCAGGTGTTGCATAACTCTTGTACTCGTAAGCAGTTCAATAATTTTTTTTCCAGTTCAAAATTCTTTATTTCTTTATTCTGTGTTCTTTTTACACTATATTCTTTTTACAATATATTTATTCTGTGTTCTTTTTACACTATGTTATTTTTTACAGCGTTTTGAGTTAATTATTTATACATAATATATAAATATAATTTCACAGCCAACTTCTTCACTCCATTCAAAGTGTATTGTGTTCCTTTACAGAGTTTTGAGTTAATTATATCGGGTATATATATATATATATATATATATATATATATATATATATATATATATACATATATATATATATATATATATATATATATATATATATATATATACGAGGGTTGTCTCTTATGTTTCGGGATTTGGCAACCCTAGTGTTGCAATCCGGCAATTGACAGATCTGTCGTAAAGTTGGACATTTTTGAGGTTATACGCACTCAGAACGTTTTGACATACGAGCGCTATTTGTGTTGTTTACAGTAACTTAAAAGATTCATCTCGGCCCAAAAATGGAATTAAATCGTCAACATTTTCGTGCGATTAGTTTTTACAACTTTCGGCGTGGATTAACTCAGCAACAGTGCATGGATGAACTTAATTCAATTTTTTGGCGATGAAGCTCCATCAAGGACCAGTGTTTATCGATGGTATGGTGAATTCAATCGTGTCGTAGTTCACTCCAAGATGAATTTCGTGAAGGTCATCCAAAATCAGTTGTTGTTCCGAAAACCATTGATGCTGTGCGCGAACTGATATTGGAAGATCGTCATGTGACCTATCGTGAGATTGAGAGAACCTTAGGCGTTAGTGGGACCAGCATACATTCAATATTGCATAAACATTTGACTGTCAAAAAAATTTGTTCGCGTTGGATCCCACACAATTTGTCAATCGCCCAAAAAAAGGCTCGTGTCAATTGATCGAAAGAAATGCTCAAAAAATACGGTCGCGGTGCTTCTAAACACGTCCATGACATCGTGACAGGTGATGAATCGTGGATTTACGCGTATGAGCCCGAAAGTAAACAGCAGTCGACTGTCTGGGTGTTTCAAGATGAGCCAAATCCAACAAAAGTTGTTCGCGCACGAAGCACTTCCAAGCAAATGGTCGCCTGTTTTTTCGGAAAAACTGGACATGTCGCAACCGTACCACTAGAACGACACAGAACAGTCAATTCTGAGTGGTACACAACCATTTGTTTGCCAGTTGTCTTCCAAGAAATCAGGAAAACCAACCGCCGAAGACGGATCACTCTTCACCACGACAATGCGAGCTCACACATCGGCTGCGACAACTGCATTTTTGAGTACCCAAAACATCGATTTGATGGGTCATCCGCCGTATAGTCCTGACTTGCCACCGAATGACTTCTTTTTATTCCCGTACGCAAAAAACAAACTGAGAGGTCAACGTTTTTCGACACCTGAAGAAGCGGTTGCTGCATTCAGAATGCATGTGTTGGTGACACCTCAATCAGAGTGGCAAAAGTGCTTCGACAATTGGTTCAAACGCATGCAAAAGTGTATAGATCTTCATGGGGAATATTTTGAAAAACAATAAGGTGATTTTCGATGATCAATATTTGTTTTTGTTCTCTAATCCCGAAATATAAAAGGCAACCCTCGTATATATATACATATATATATATATATATATATATATATATATATATATATATATATATATATAGCCGTAAACCGTCCACACTAGGAAACTTTTTACTCGACTTCTCTTTTTTTTTTAACATTTCTTTTTTTTGGCACTCGTCTTCAACAACTGGTTCTGATAGACTCAATCACCAACCGGTACAATACCACCGGTCCTTCTTTCCTTCTCGATCCGCTGTTATCCCGCTGAGACCCCAAATCGGGTCATATACCCCTATACTGATAACGGTAATGATTGATCTCGAGTTTTAACTGAGATCTCCTCATCGAGGACAAATTATAATGTAATGATACTGTCGATTAATAGCACTTGCACCGTCGAAACCAACGAAGTATCAATTTTTGATGGTGGAATTTATTCGAGTCCTAGACCATAGAATGACCACTTGTTTAAAGTTGCAGAAAGTGCCGTCAGATTTATGATGTTTCTTAAGCGATGCATGAAATTGTTCATTCCATCTAACAACCCTGGCCAAAATTTACGTACAATGGAATTTATTATCATTCCACATCTACCTCTTCTTCCTGTCGTGCTGTGCTTTGACATTTATAGGGTTCTTCAAAATCCAATTTTGTGGGCGCATAGTGTAACAAAAATATTTGGTCGGGCGCATTTAAACCTGCGCTACACGTGCTTGAGAGGATGAAAACATGAGCTGTGAATCTCATTGGGGAGTCAGTGGTAAACCGCCAATTCCATTTTTAGAGCATATAAATGCCGTCTAGCTTTTTTCACGGTCGTTGCTCAACTGAACTTAGTAAATGTAGTCCACATCTCCAAATACACTTTCGCGATACTCATTAGTCAGAAAATGTCCACCAGTCAACTTCCAACGTACAAAACACAGAAATCATTCTTTAGCTAAACTACTTCCCATTCTCATCCTTCTTAACCATATCATAAATACTTCACATTTCCCAGAGAACTGGAAAATTACGGTAGTAATACCTGTTAAATAAGGCCAAGACCGGCTCGTGGTTGTAGTGCCGATGATGATGATGATACCAGTTAAAAAGTCCGGCAGTTCCAATAACACCTCCAACTATCGTCCGATATCTTTATTAAAAATCCTAAGCCAAATTTAGAATGTAAATTTACCAAAACCTTCTCTCGTTTGCCAGTGATAATGCTCTCATCCCTAATTCTCAGTTTGACTTTCGTGAGCGACACTGCACTTGCCATGCTCTACTAAAACTTACACACGATGTCACAACTGGTCTGGAAAACCAATGCCCTAGCGTATGGATATTTCTCAATATTTCCAAAGCATTTGATTTGATTATAAGCTGCACTGCTTATTTGGTCTGAATTGCATCACACAGCTCCTAGCATCTTATTTTTCTGGAAGGAAATTCGTGGTCAGAATAAACTCTTCCCTCTCACGAAGTTGCAACATAACTGCGGCAGTTCTCCAGGGATATATTCTCGCACCACTTTTATATCTTCAATGTACATCCAATATTCCCAACCTCCATCTAGTGTTGTAATGTTAAATTATGCTGACGATACTTTAATTTACTCTAGCAGTAGATTTGTCAAAGCGGCAAGAAACCGCGTTAACAACTTCCTCCCGCTCATCTCAGCATACTTTAACAAATGGAAAATTCGCCTCAACCCAACCAAAACCCAGCTAGCAGTATTTAAGAGAAAAAACGCTCACTGCACTAACAACACTAAACGTTGCCACCACAAAATTAAACTCAAGCTTAATAAAACCCTCATAAAACCTCCAAAACATAAAATATTTGGGAGTAACCCTTTCCGACTAGTGGTCATTCCCAACCCACATCAAAAATTCCCTTCATAAAGCCTCAATGCAGCTTAACCTCTGCGGACGAGTGTTGTGGAAACCTAAAGTCCCCTCTCTCAAGCTCAAACAGCTCATCTACAAACAGATAATCAGAGCCACTCTTATATATGCCTGCCCATTATGGTACCACATCTCATCCTCCCAAATGGAGACATTACGAATTTTTGAACACAAACGTTACACCGCAAAAGCAACTCATATAGATACCATAGTAACAACAATCTTTACAATACCACATGCATCGAACGACTGGATAGACTGATCCTAGAACTGTCGATAAATTTTATAGAAAACCGCACTAACAATTCCAACCCTCTAATAACAGACCTACCATCACCCTCCTCCAATACGGGAACTCACTACCGTAATTGTTCCCAAATCAGAACCCTCTTCTCCTCAGGTAACTGGTTAAAGATATAAATGATGACCTCTACCACACACCGAACTGGCACCCAATCAATTCAAATAACACACAACCGAATGGCACCCCCCTACTTCAAGCACATTCCTGACCTTATCCTGTACTACCCTCAGTAAAAACAAGAAATCCCACATCCACATAAATCAAAATTATAATCTCATTGTAAATATTAATTTTAAGTCATAATCAAATTGCCACTATTATTGCAATATCAAATATTGTAAATTGTAAATAAGATTAGATTAGGTTAGACTAAGTTATGTTAAGTAATTTTAAGTAGGCTAAGTTAAAATGAACAGAGTTCCTGGTTTTTCTTCTGACCTTTTCCAGGAAAAATGAAATTACCTATATTTCCATTTGTTAATATTGTCCAAAACTGTTTAGAAAATGTTAACAAATAAGATGTAAACAATTATTATATAACCAACCTATTATAAGTTAATTATACTCTTAACTTTTGGTGAAATAAATGCAGTAATTTAAAAAAAATCATCTTGAAATGAACAAAAAATATTTTATGGTCTCCGAGCGGAAAAAAAGTTTTTGTGTTACTCGGGAACAAAATGGTTTGTGTGAGAGATCTAATCGCACAATAGTAGAGAAGCATAGAGTATTTAATTGATACCGTGATCAATCGAACCATTGATCAACTACGGAATCGACTTTAAATGATATGATGATGGACAATACCGGTTTCTAACTTTAGACCACAGATTTCTTTTTTAATGGCCAAACCCCACACACGCCAAAAATATGAGACCACCATCCATCTTTATTAAAAATATAACAAACATCAAGGAGCTAATTAGGATGGTCGAAAGTACCTTAGGCCACCGCAATTTCACCACAAACACAAGAGGAGCTTATACTTCCATCACACATTAGAAAAACTTGCGCAACATAAGCTTGAATTTTTCACTTTTCAACATGCATAGTTAAAACCAGCGACTTTCATCATAAGACATATTGATCCAGCGTGGATCTTGCAATAGAAATATTCAGGATCTGTCGGGACTGAAAATAAACAGGTTGGACTACTTCCAAACGCCATATATGCGGACTAACAAGAATCTGCATTTACGTATTATACAAATTCCTCCAACTGATGTCAACCAGCTCAAACAAATAAAATATCTATTCACGCATAAAATTGCGATTGAGGAACCACATAAACAAAACGTCCTTCATTGCAAAATATGCCAAGGGTCAGGGCACTTGGCGGCCGCATGTTATCTAAGCGTACGATGCGTAAAATGTGCAGAGCAACATCAACCTGGAAAATGTAAGATCAGTCCGCCTGGGATGGAACCAGGAACAATCCAAACAGCAAACGCCGATGGATCAATTACAACGAAGAAAATCTGCGTAGGACCCCACCCTGCTAACTTCTCGCAATGTCCTCATAAGCTGAGGATTCTCCAAAGGCGAACAACACCCATGGCAACGAGTAAACCTTCACCAACCAAAACAACATCACCTCAATCAACACATCCTACAAGTTCAGGAATGTCTTACGCTAAGCTGGTCAAGTGTTCCCATAACAAGACAAAAAGTCACCAATTCAACTATAGCGATCTTAATCTGGACATCACAGGATACATAAGTAGCTTACAGAAGATTGTGGGGGTTCTCTATACCACATGGAGAACCAACCCACAATTCCATATCTTGTTTCGACCGCTTTCAGTGCGTCATTTATACCCATTCCCCTTATAAGTTATTCCACCTATAAATCATGTTAAACGGACGCATAGCTAAACTCATTATCCTATGCAGATAATGCATAATTGAGTTAAGCTACCTTTTTGCCATACGGCAACCCCATTTCGCTAACCCATGAGATTTCCACCAGAAATCGCATCATGTCAGTTAGCAACGGCATTGTCTAATCACACGACGCGGTTGCTTAATCTTGCGACCGCTGGGGAAATTTAGTTCCCATGATCAGATTTCCCGAGCCAAGTCGGCGTCCTTTTCACTTTCTCCAGACACTTCATTCGCTGGGGATCAATGCTCTCTTTTCGCAGGTGAATAGCACCAGCTACATTTTCCTCTCCTCCACAATTCTGTCTCCCCACAGTTCAATTCACTCCGAGATCACCACAGACATCGCACTAGGTCAGTGGAACACCTCGGAGGCTGCATTAATACACGCACACTAAGCCAGATCAACCCTGTGTTATTGCGCTTTCCGCACGCTGGTGCGTACACGTACTCCAAATTGTCTAGCTGCCGAGGATTAGTTGTGTTGGATATCTACCCCTTAAAGTAATTCAGTGATTGCTGCAGTTATCTCTTAACTAGTGCATCCAAAAATAAGTTGATCAAATCTCTAAAAGTGATTTTAGATGTTAAGTCATAAAGTGAATGGGCAGAAAAAAAAGAAGACATGTGTTGATATCCTTGTTTTATGAATTTTTTATTAATTCCCTTTTTGTTTTTGTGCTGTAAAGAATCGTATTTTTCTATTGTTCACCGAATTGAACAATCATCTCCATTGAACAAAAAGAAAACCAACAAATAAAAAGAACATAAACCAAAACAGAATAGAACCAAAAACCAGTGTTTCCTTTTTACTCTCGTGAACGTTATCCAGCAGTAAAATATGATGGGGAAAGGAGTGAACCGCGTGCCCGTGTTCGGCACATCAACCCGTACCCCACAAGATGCTGCCCACCCTGAAGCACAGCTCAGAAATAGAAAAAAAAGGTCAGATTTTATCTCTTATAACTTCACATATCCTTTCCCTTAATGGTTAATTTAACCATAATTTCCCTTAATGCAGAGACCATATATTCGAATATTCGCAGACAACACCTCCGATTGTTCGTTGACAACTTTTCTCCAGATATCCTCCTCCTCTCGGAAACGTGGCTTAAACCAAACTCCCGATTATCTATCCCAAATTATACACTTGTTTTTAATTCACGAGCCACTGGACCTCGTGGAGATACTGGAATTCTAATACATTAAAAATTTTAGGTTCACCAATATAAATAATATTGAGTACACGTCAATTAAAATCTTTTGCAAAAGCAACAAAGTGCTTGTACTGTCGTCCGTATACATTCACCCTTCTCGGGAACCAAACTTCCCTAGTTCCGACAACACTGAGATAATCCAACAGTCTCTACCTGCACCTTTCATAATAGGAGGAGACTGGATTGCTCGGCATACGTCATTTAACGACCATAAGTGCAATAAATGCGGTTGCCAACTTTTAGCACTCCTTCAACTCCATCCATATATCTATGCGGACTGCCCATTACAGCCAACACGTATCTCTAATTCAAAAAATCAACAAGAGATTTTTTCCTAAAATCCATAGACATCTACTCACCTAACCCTCCTACAGTATCCTTCGAATTCCCATCCGATCATTGGTCCGTCCACACCACTGTCCAAATCCCTGCCCTCGAACCAAGCTACTCATTCAATCCGATCCCGAATTTCTCCAGGACAAACTGGAAAAAAGTCAATAGGGACATTGCTGCCAGTTTTACAGACTATACTTTCCCGAATCGATTATATTATCAACCCTGCTAATAATCACAGTGATTGACATAGTAAACTGTCTAGCTAATCACTTTTATAAAATCCATCAACAAAACGACTCCCTCTCTGTCTCTAATTTTCAAGTTACCGTAAACGACTACTGTTACCCCCATCATTTAATGGTTTTTAATATAATTTGATGGTAAGGTGGTGGGAAAGGCACACGATCCACATGTTGAGTGTGCGGACATACCCCTGTTCGAGTGTGCATCGTGTGCAAGTTCGATTTCTGTTTTCGGGATGGATGTTGATGGAGAGAGAGAGAGGGAATCGGCAAGATATTTTAATTCCGTTTGTTTTGTTTTTGTTTCTCGATACGGTTGTTTCGGAAACGGACGATTGATGCAAGATACGGTTTGAGAGAACAGTTGGTTAACCGCAGTAAAGGAGAAAGGAAAAGAAAAAATACTAAAACCTGTTGAAAGAGTAATTTTTATTTGAAATTAAACGTGTAAAGAAAGTAGAAAGTTAAAGGAAGTAACACGAAACGATGTTGACACATTTTTGCAAAGGTTAAAGTAATAAATAAAACGTGTAAGAAAAGAAACAAAGGCTCGTTCCCTTCTTGGAGTGCCGTTTTGCCGACGCAAGGATTTGGATTGGCCAAAACTATCCATCCTCCTCGTGTTTTGATCAAAAAAGGAACACATTCGTGTTCGAGGACAGGAGGGGGACATCCCATCGTTTGTGGTGCGATTGAATTGCTGAAACTCATCGACTTCCCCACAAAATCACCATTTGGCGGTGGCCGCCCTAGTCGTGTAAGGAGGAAGAACCCGTGGAGGAACCACAGGTGGTGGAGTTGCCTCTGAGCAAGAAGACGAGATAATAGACTCCCCACGTTGGACTAACCAGGTAACCAATTTTGTATTTACCCCCAATTTTCTGTGGCGAAATCTGTCACACTATATCTCACGCACAATGATCCGATCCTTCACTCCTTTCGTCGCGGAATTCAACGAAACAAACAAATATCTCTCATCCTCTGGATAATGCGACATTCCTAACAGCAGGCGAATTATCTGATTTTATAACATCATGCAACAACAAAAAGGTGACAGGCTTAGATGGGGTTCCAAACCTTCTTTACAAAAGACTTCTCACGTCAAATCTAGTCCCTATTCTCGTTCTTCTCAACCACATAATTAACGCATCACAGTTCCCAGATAACTGGAAAACCATGGTTATAGTACCTATCAATAAGTCCAGTCCTTCCAACAAGCCCAGCAACTAACGTCCGATATCGTTATTAAACCCATCAAGCAAGATACTGGAATGCAAGATATATCGAAATCTCTTTTCATTTGCTTATGACAAGTCTATTATCCCAAATTCCCAGTTTGGCTTTCGCTCACAACACTCCACCTGTCATGCTCTGTTAAAACGAACGCACGATGTCACAACTAATCTTCAAAACCAAAGCCCGACGGTCTGTATCTTCCTCGACATATCTAAAGCATTCGATTGTGTTGGGATCTCAGGACTGCTTTACAAGCTGCACTGTATATTTGGATTAAACACCCACACCAGCAAACTTCTCACTTCCTACCTCTCTAGTAGAAAATTTATGGTCAAAATAAATTCTTCTCTCTCCAATCGTATAATATAACCGTAGGGGTTCCGCAGGGTTCAATTCTTGGACCAGTATTATATCTCCTCTATACTTCAGACACTGGCGCAAGTTAACACCTCACACACATTGGACTTAGATAAAATCCAATCACTTCTCTTCCTAATCTAATTATGGAAAATTCCCAGATCATCTCTAACCTTATCGTCAACATCTGCACACAACACAACATACCAAGCCATGGAAAATGCATTATCTCCTACATCGTAAATCATCTACAATAAGAGCTTGCAAAAAATCATCGAGGAAAACTCCCAGACGGTGTTATCTCCTACATTGAGAATCACACCTGATAAGAAGACACAACTTCATCTATAAGAGCAGCGGCAACAGCAGAAAGGAGGCTTCTTAATCTCCACGCTAGGAAGTGCGCTGGCGAATGTTCATAAGAACAGAAGGCGTTAGCATTAAGAATTAAAATAATGTTAGACTAGATTTATAAATTAATAAATATATTTTTTACTATAACCCTCAGGTTTATCATTAACTCGCAAGACTATTGACCTTGTCCGGAAGAAACAAATCATTATGGAAAATTTAACAAGCCTCAGGACTTGCTAAATAAGGCCAAGACCGGTTCCCGGTTGTAGTGCTGATGATGATGATGATACTTCAGACTGACCGCAGCCTCAGTTACCGAATGCCGTAATGTTGAATTACGCTGATGACACCATAATCTACTCCAGCAGCAAGTTTGTAAAAGAGGCAAGAAACTGGATTAATAACTCAACATACTTCAATAAATGGAAAATTTGCCTAAATCCTGATAAAATCCAACTTATAGTGTATTTTGTTTTATATCCACATTTACGAGTATTAAACAATTCAATTACATATTTCACTTAAGACTAAATGTTAATTTCTATTTTACAAATACCATTCTTACATTAACTGACTGGCTCTTCGCAAGCACTCTAAATTATTCATTATCATATTTCATATGCCTTTCGGCGGACAACCAACTTATAGTGTTTAAGGGTAAAAATGAGCACTGCACAAACAACACAAGGCGCAGCCGCAACAAAATTAGACTCAAACTAACTAACACCCAGATAAAACCTTCTAAAACTTTAAAATATCTGGGAATAACCTTTTCCAATGACCTTTCATTCCCCACCCACATTAAAAATACTTTACGTAAAGCCACAATACTACTGAATCTCAGTAGAAGAGTGATGTGGAAACCCAAAGGGCTCTCCCACAAAGTCAAACTGCTCATCTATAAACAAATAATCAGACCCACACTCCCATATGCGCTTCCACTGTGGTATCATATAACACCAGCCCAAATGGAGAAGCTATGCACTTTCGAAAGGAAATGTTTCAGGCTGGTCAGTGGCCTCCACTGACAACCCAACTCTTACAAGTATTACAATAACAGATTGCTATACAATGCCGCTAATATTGACCGTCTCCATAGACGCTTCCTAGAGCTGTCTATCAAATTTATTGAAAACCTCGCAAATAATTCCAACCCCATAATAACTTCACTACTACCAACTCCTCTAGATAACAGGGCTCACTATCTGAATTGTCTCCACACCAGAAGTCTCTTCACCTTTGGAAGATTGGATAATGACTCCAACGAGGTAGTAAGCCATAACATCGAGCTGGCACGCAATCAGTTCAAATACTGTAACATACAACCATTCTCCAACATTCTACGTTTTAACGAACAACCGGAAAGTGTTGCTGCACCCGAGACCACTAACTGACCATATCCCACGGCAACATACCCCCTTAACCATCATTCCCTATATTCCCCAACTCACATTACATAATTCATCATCATCATCGGCATTACAACCGGGAACCGGTCTTGGCCTTATTTAGCAAGTCCTGAGGTTTGTTAAATTTTCCATAATGATTTGTTTTTTTCCGGGCAAGGTTATTAGTCTTGCGCCAGAGGCTCCCCGACGGGGAATCGAACCCCGGTCTCCCACGTGACAGGCGGGTATACTTATACATTACATATTTAACTTATTATAATATAAATTAGGTTAAGCTTGAATAAGTTAGAGTTAAGTTAAATATTAGATTAGATTAAATAAAAAAAAATGAAAATCCTGGTTTTCTGACCTTTTCCAGGAAAACTGTTAATAATTAAACCTATAATACTTAAATAGTTATTCACACATTCAGTTATGTTTGAAAAATGTGTAATGTATCACTAGAATTATAAGTTAGTTGTAGTACTTAATGTAAACATTGATTATTGGTCAAATAAACACAGTATGTTAAAAAAAGGCCAAAGCCGTAGTCCTTTCATCCTCCTTTTGCGTCAATTATATAAAAGTTGGTCGACAGTGATTTCTGCTACTTGTTTGGCCACAGATTTTACGTGTTCGACAAACACATAGTCGTTGTGCGATATTCAAGTAGATCCCTAGTTATCTATGATCACTTACCCGAGACTGTTAACCATTGCGAAACTCTCGATTTCCTACTCCATTAAGTCCACGTAAAAACTTCAAACGGCAAAGGCTGAGCTATGCAGATCCTATTCTACAGAACATGGTGGATATTCTAACTGCGGTATTGTGAGAGTTGCCGTAACCAAATTAAAAGAGCCTGCGCCATCAAATCCATATTAAGTAACCAATTAGAATGCGGTTTCAAGGATTAAAAATCTACTAGATCTACTATATCTATCAAACTGATTGTTGATTTCAATATCTAAATAGGGCGGTCATTCAGCCCTTCTAAGTTGTCTAATCCCTGGGATTATAGCATTGCTTTTTTTATGAACGTTTCTTTGAATAAACAATATGAGTGTACGAAGACTACCGTGAGTTATCTACATAAGCATAGGTGGTGAGTGGGTAAAGAAATAAAGTAGACATCGCTAAGTTGTTGCTACTCCGTAACTACTCTTACCTAATCATATATCACCTGACAAACAGTTGCCAATGCTAATCCTGACTACGAAAAACACATAAATTAATTACTATGAATTACTATCGAAGAGAAAATGTCTGCGAATGAAACAGTCGTATTAAAAACATTAGAATACACGATATAATTGACTACCTAGCAAAACAAATGAGAGACCCACACAGAGCAGTTCTCATCCATCGAAATTGATTTTTCTCCACTTGCCATCTAAACCGTTGTTGTTATTTGACCGCTTTTAAGGATAAACATAAAATTCCAGAGAAGTTTAGAAAACCATTTATTCAGCTCCACCTAGACCTAACGATAGGTATGCACATATAAACACTCTGAAAGTTTTTCATGTTCCCAAACTTGCCAAACTCGTCTGAAACGAAGTGCAATTCTGCAATAGCCATATAGGAGCGAGTAGAGAGTACCAAATAAGCAACCTACACCAGAATACCCCATTGTGGATTTACAACAGAGTGTTAGCCCCCTCCAAACGACGTAACGTAGTTTCGAACGACCTTCTTAGGTCGTTTGTTTGATTGACTCGCCGGCAATAATACTAGTTCTTGTTAATCTGATTAACATTGGAGCACTCCACAAGCGTTTGAATTGGAAATTGTAGTAATGCAAGGAAATATCAACTTAACGGATTTGCCAAATTTGGAGCTTTTACGTCATTTGTTTGCTTTTTAATCGCATATTGAACACGAGAGATTGATCTTATTTTATGTTTGTTTATTTGTTCAAACGGGTTCACAATAAAATTCCACAATAAAATATGTACTTGATTGGGCAACAGAAAATGTGCCTTATCATTGGTAATATTAATGTCTTATCAACAAATCGGTTGCTTGTAACGCAAAAATACGGTCGATAACGAGTTAAAATTACGTATTGAACGTTCTATCAATGAGAGAACAACCCAATTGTGAATCAGTTATGACTGCCAATGCAAGATCCGCGTTGCGAAGAAGAATAGTGTCCAGTAATTGTGATCACATGGAGTAAACTAATATCGTTTTTATTTATAATTACCTGCAGGGGTAAATTTAAAGTCTTCTTACAAAAACTATGTTAGTCGGCTGGAGAACACCATTATTTATATATGATTCTAATCAGGTTACTAGGGTATTGTCGTTGTTCCGAAATTTTGTTTAGAACTCTTTGTTTTTCTTATAATATATCGTACGAGCACAAAAGGTATCATTTACACTCGGAAATAAAATAAAAGAGTGAGCATCGATCCACGTTGGTCTTAACACTAAACCTACCACGGACGGGTCAAATGGCCCTTGCGGTGAACGTACATAAGCTTTACACATTATTTATTTCCACATTGAAGACTTTTATGTTTCTTTCAATTTAATAAATAAAGAAGATGAAGATTTTATTAATACACTAAATTGGACCCGTGACTTATTATATGTTATATATCTTAAAATATGTAATTTTTAAAACATTTATTAAAACGTATATTGAAATGTCGGTAGGTTTAGTGTTAAATAATTAAGGGACGGACGTTATCCGACAAACTGTACTAAACTTGACGGATACATTCCATTGACGATCACGCTAATACCTATCGAAAAGGAGTAGAAAAAAGGCGTGCGCCTATGTTTTAATGATGGAATTGAACGGATTGCATCTTTGTCCCTAATGATACTGCTCCGCTTTGTATCCTATAAAAGAACGACCAAGTGACGGTTGAATACTTACCCTCATTCTAAAATTAAGCGAAGGTTGTCAGTGTAGATTCAATTGGAATTCCTCTTGTATCCGGAAGAGTGATGCCTCAATGAACCTTAGATTCCTCCAAACAATCTTTATCGATTAAACAACGGTTACGGTTTTTCTGCACAAATTAGAATCAGTGGATATCGTGGGGGTTGTAGTATTGATGCCTGACACGGGCATGGATTCACTTCACCCGCCAACACTTACGTCGTCAAAAATTGTTGACAGAGGAAAGAGGCAACGAAAACACCGTTTTATTTGTTGTTTTTATGTTCTTTATTTTTTTGCACATTATCCAGAGAGTTTGTTTTGTAATTTTTTTCTGTTTTCCTTTTTACTTAGGACTTAGCATTAATCTTATTAAATAGTTTTTATATAAATCTTGTACAAGATGAAACACTTCTTTCTCGACACTGCGACCGTGGTAATTAAAAATTTTACCCAAATGCATGTGTGCAGTTTGGTGTTGCGATGTGACTCGCGCAACGACAATATTCGATGGGCTAAAAATCGAAGCAATTAAATTTAGCTCCGAGCGACGGCGTGACCGTCCGCGGTTGTGACTGTGTAAAGATTGATCCCAATTAGGGATGAAATTTTGGATTTTATGATTTGCACATAGGACAACCAATCGAGATCGTCTTTACGTTTCTGCTCTCTCATGTTCCCCACCGTCGAGGTGTGGTGAATACTTCGGTTAATTGGATAGTCGACGAAAGAGGGAGAATGAGAGAACAGAAACACACTGTGCAATGATCTCGGGGTGGGTTTGATTTTTGTGTGCGTGTATCAATGCAGCTCTGAGGATGACCTAACGCCCTAGTGCGATGACTGCGGTGATCTTAAAGTGCATTGAACCCGGGGAAGATAAAAACGGGGAGGAGAGGAAAATGTTCTGTGGCTATTCACCTGTGAAAAGAGATCATTGATCCCCAGCGAATGTAGTGTCTGGGAAAAGTGAGCAGGGCGCCGACTTGGCTAGGGAAATCCGATTATGGGAACTAAATTAAATGCTTTGATAATGTCGCCAGCGGTTGCACGATTGTGCAACCGCGTCGTTTGATCAGACTATGCCGTTGCTAATCGACATGATGCGATTTCCGGTGGAAATCTCATGGGTTAGCGAAATAGGGTTGCCGTACGGCAAAAAGGTAGCTGAATGCAATTATGCTTTTTTTTTTGATGAGACTTCTCTCGGGAAGGCGACCCTATAGCGCCGAGTGGGCGCCTCGAGATGCCATCAAATACCTGTTGCAGTTATTTTTGAACTGTTGCAGGTTGTAACGCTCCGGGGACACTCGCGTGGGAAGGGAGTTGTGGCGGTTCCATCAAACCCCACGGCCCACTTACCTGAAAAACCCCCCATACCCGCAACTCAACTCCTATTGTCTCCCGCTAATGCATTCGCATTGGAACCTGAAAATATTTCCTTTTCCAAAGACATTAATGCATACAAGCATTACATAGAATTCCTAAAAAGAATTGCGTCTACAAGGGCATTCATACATTATCAATGCATCTCTGCATTAGCAACCCAAGAAACCGAATTTCCAAGTAGCGTAGATTTTCACACTATAGTTCGATCCTGCCGTCGCCATAGATGCCATGCATAATTGACACAGATGGTATACACAACCGTCGTTGTGTACCCATCTAAATTACTTCCGAAGACTTGCAACTATTGATTCAATTGCAAGCACTTCTCTCGGAAATATTTCTTTGTTTGAATCTTCAAACGATCCCCGACGCCACGTTTTGCCGTCGGATCGGATTCAATACCATAAACATATGCGATCAAAAGAATCCGATTCTCCTAGTCGGCAGAGAGACGATATACGATCTCTATTGTATGAAATATCGCAATCTCTTTTAGCATCTAATGAGTGGCTGCTATTTAGACAGCTGACCCTCATTACCGAAAGATGCTTTAGGTCGTTTCCCCTTTGTTTTTTTTTCTTTTCGTTTCAGGTTCTGTTTATCCTTGACTAAACGCATCGATGAACACGGTGATGTGTGCACACACACACCTACACCACCGCGTCCCGGAGATCGCCTGTCATTGGTCACTGGTCAAAGGAAATTTCATTTCCTTTTCACCACACCACCAAACTCACCCCAAACGAGGATTGAATCATGGAGTCTTATTCCAACCACCAGTGCGCACACATCGCCACGGGAGTCGCTTCTTTTAATCACCGCCGCGTGTCCCGGGGGTGCGCCCACCCCCGAGTTATAGTTAGAGTACAGTAGAATGCCGAAGAACCAATAATAAGTAGAGTGCAGATGTAAACTGTAAATAAAACAAATTATAATGAACAGTCGTGATTATACCACAATTAATTAACAGTGTACATCCAATAAAAGTCTAAACTTTGCAAAATAGTGCGTTTCATTGTTCCTGTTCCTGTGTCCGCTCGATTGTGAAGATAAAACATTGTTTTATCATTTCTGTTCTTCTTGGTGAACGGTTTGCTGCGTCGCTCAGTGTTTTGTGTCCAGCGAACTCATGATGGAGAATCTGCGTACAACCTGTTCCAACGCCGGCAACAAGACGAAGATTTCTGCCACAGAGTTCCACAGCTTCCCCGCTCTGTAACGGAACGTGTTCTGATGCAGGGATGTTCCTAAAATAAATTGATCTTCTAAGAAGAATCAGTCTGCTTTTTTAATTAGGGCTCAGCAAGAATTTCTTTTGTCGCTACAGTGTTTTTCGAATCGCGATTTGGTTGTTTCCCCCCTAGCTAACAAAATTGATTTTCATCAATAGTGTTTTCTTTCCGTGTGTGCACGGACACTTGCGTCCTTAGTGTTACGCACAAAACCCTCAACCCCTACTTTTTGGAGCTAGTCTCCATCATTAATCGCGCATACATTAAATGGCGCGATATCAATTCAATATCAAACAAATTGAACTTCACGTTTGCTCATATTAAATTTAACTGAAACCCAAGACGTGATAAACGAACCAATTGTTCAACACCCAAAATCCCCTGAACACAAATCTGCGGACCAGATGGCCAACTTTCAAGTAAAGTTGTTGAGACTCATAAAATGCGTGTTGTATTCCAGAATACTACCCTTATTAAATTTAACACTGAATCTTCTTACACATCCTTAAAAACTTCCCTTAACATATATTACATTCTCACTTAATACATACCATTCATAAACATTCACAATATTGCCAGTTACAGCACATTTAATAACCTGCACCTTTTTATTCATTCAAAACATAGTAACTTTGATTTTCGTTCAAATTTTATTCAATTTAAAAGTCACAGAGACTTTGATAAATTTTGTGTTTGTTCATGTTATAATTTCCAGTTAATTAGAACATAATGTTCCATAAGTAGAGAGAAATTTTAATAGTAAAATCAGTTTGAGAAAAGCACAGTTGAGAGATAGAAGTGTTTTAAATATAGTTTGAGTTTTGAATTCGGAGAAAGTAGACTTTGAGTTTTAGTTTCAGTTTGAATTATGATATAACTATATTGATAATATATGAGTCCCCGCTCTTCCCTCGAAAGGGGAAGCACGGCGCCGGACGACAACATGCGCGTCTGCAATTTTATGATCCTTTAAAGGTTTGTTTACCCAAACCATTTCCCACAGGCAATATCTTTTTCCATTCTTCTAAAACAAAAAACTTGCACCATAAAACGAAGCACACGTTCGTTTTAGCGCCCACCGACATAGAGGGTCGTAAATGTGCATTAGCACGATCCTCTGTTGATTTTCCCTTTGTATTTCCTCTTTTGATTCTAAACCGGGAAAGATAAAGAAAGGAAATAGTGGCTGGTAAAAGGGCCATGCAGACAAAAGTACATATCCTTCGATCTGCAGGATTTAAGAAAAAGTCTTCGTTCGGAAGACTAAATAAAAAGAATGGAGTTGATTCGACACATTTGCCAGGGATGGTCGGTGGTTGGTTCTAATCGTTTGCCCAAGGCGGTCGCGGGTTCGTTTTCGAAGATGGTGTGCTGGTCAACCAGGTAGTAAGCCAAAAAGTAATTAGTAAGACATAGTTCCGGAAATAAATACCGTGAAATAAATTAAACAACCTTAAGACAATATAGTGCTGAAACGAACGACCGTGTAATAAACTAAGAAGTATTAATGAGATATAGTTCGGGAAATAAATATGATGTAATTAACGTCAGACAAATAAACTGAAAGAGGTTGAAATAAAAATTGTTTTGTAAAGATAAATCGTGTATTTTTGTGGTGCCCTCCTCAGAAAGCGATCAAGGAAGCACAAGGAAAACGCGTCCCGCAACCGCCTAAACAGAGGGTAAGAAGTCTCAACGCCGAAGCCGTAAGGTAAGAGTCCATTGCAAATACGTTACAAATAAAATATCCAATACCCACCACAAACCCACGTAACTAAGTTCAAAGAAGACAACAAACTAAAACATAAACAAAATAACCCTGCATTAGTGGATCGACACAATCTTGCGGGGACACCTTTGATATTGTTCGGAAGGATAAAGGATACACGCCGACACACCCATCAGGATCTATATGGTAGCCCACTGTTCCCCGGGAACCGGAAGCACGGTGGTGCACCAGAGAAAAGTATATTACAGTCACAAAGTTTGTACATCATACACGACATGGAAATTGTCCTAACAAAATCATTTCAATGTTATCTCATACTATTTACAACATATCTTATCTACTATAAGCCTGAGTCATAGGAAATCAGGAAACTCCAGAGAATGAGAGACAGCAAGTCCATCTTTTGACTCCATTTGTTTAAGATAACAGTTAAATGTAAATAGCTTTGTCCCGAGACCGGACAATAACTAGTGATCCCGCCACTCGAAATAGCAAACTGCTGTTTCAAGACGGACCACAAAATCTGGGTAGAATGTAAAAACGTGGACAAAAAAAAATTATTTACTTGCCTAGAATATTGAATTCAGCTACGCGTCCGTTATTGAAATATGTTTTACAGGTGAAAAAGCTTGTAAGGGGAATAAAGGTAGAAATGACGGGCTCAAAGCGGTCGAAATAAGGTATGAAATTGTGGGTTGGTTCTCCTTGTGGGATAGAGAACCCCCACCATATAATATTTAATATTTAATGAAATAACGAATTTAGAATGACCTAAGTCGATCGCAGTGTGTCGTTCGTGAACTAAATATTCCAAAATAAACCGGAATGGAACAAAAACTCAAACAGTTTATTCATTTTTACAAAAATAATCTTATTTATTCGAAATAATTTGCCTGAGCTGAAATAAATTGATTTACTCCGTTCGATAAGTGCATCAAGGCCTCATGCCACTGCAGAGACCCGAATACCGACTACTTCTTATGGTATGTTTTTGGATGGGCAAAATGTATTATTAATAAAACGAAGTTCACTACATGTTTGTATATGTATTAGGTTGATTTTTTTTTGTTTTCAAAAAATACAAAATGACGGCACGGGCCCGTTGGAAAAAACGTGTTTTTAAAAAATTGCTCCGGGGTTTGCAAAATATCTTGAAGAGTTTAATTCCTGCAAAAATAAAAAAATAAATCTTCTTAAACTACATGATAATGTCGGGAAATTGCCGCATTAAATTTGGAAATATTGATTTTTGAAAAAAACGACAAGCTTTTGAAACAAAAAATCGATTTTTTTATTACATAATTGATCATAAAGTTATCCACTCTGTTTATATTGGCCCCACTGTACAACGCTTCATTGGGATAGTATTTTCTGTGATCGGATTCAGGAGTCCGATGTAAGTTAAGACACGTCCTGAGGCATTGTCTCTCAAAAATCCGAATCTTTTCCATTAAGCTAGGTCCCACATTAAAACACACTGGACATCCATATATGATCATCGGTCTGATGAGAGCCATGTATTTAGCATATAACTTTAACTCTGCTGTCAAGTTGACTACTGTGAAACAGTCTTCTTGTCATAGCATAAGTTTTCTTTGCCTACTGATCCAGCCAGATGCCCAAGTATTTGCCTACATTCTTGGTTTCCATCGTTTGTTCGTGTGGTCTCATAATACGTAGCTTTCGCCAGTTTCCCGGGTATCTATGGTAGTTTCAGTTAGTGGTGTTCTATAGAAGAACACACTTTCACACTTCTGGATATTGATTTTGAGTTTCCAGTTGTCGCAGTATCGCTGAACATCATTGAAATCCTATGGTAATAATCCGTTAATGATTTCAATTTTGGTGCTGTTCTATATATTATCAGATCGTCTGCATACGGAACAGGTCACATTACCACTTTTAACGATGAATTTCCTTTCATTCAACAAGTCGTATAGTATATAGTAGTGGTTTATGGATGCCTTGTCTCATTGGCTTGTAGTATAATCCTTCTAGCCAAACGGTGTCGAAGGCCCTCTCCAAGACAATAAAACAGACACCTGTGCACTGTTTCTGACTTTTATTCCACTGAATGTCTGAAACCAGTTTAGCTGCGGCATGTGTATTTTCATGGCCAGCTTTAAAACCAAACTGGTAATTTGGAATAATGTTATTATCCTCAATCCATTTAAGTACACCCTTGTTTAGAACCTTTTCGAATACATTACTGATGCTCCGTGACAAACTGATCGATCACAGATTTTTTGGGTTTGTTCTGTCTTTACCTTTTTCGGTAATTGTTGGATGGCAGCTGTTTTCCAACGTATTGGATGGTGTGCGTTGTTCAGCGCATTGTTAAATAAGACTGCATATACATGGGTGAAAAGTTTCCGACCTCAACGTAAAGATAGCAGCACTCGTCAATAAAAGCTAGCAAACGTAGTTGTGCATCTTTTGACAGTTACTCACTAAAATTTCAGCCATTTCGGGTACGTAGTTTTTATTTGACACTCGTTTGAGTGAGTCGATATGAATGTTTTTGTGAAAATGGACAAAATTGGGTATCGAGCTGTCATTATCATCATCATTGGCACTACAACCGCGAACCGGTCTTGGCCTTATTTAGCAAGTCCTGAGGCTTGTTAAATTTTCCATAATGATTTGTTTTTTCCGGGCAAAGTCATTAGTCTTGCGCCAGAGGCTGAACCCCCAGCACCAAAGCTATAATTCGAACCCCGGTCTCCCGCGTGACAGGCGGGTATACTAACCACTATACTATCGAGGAGCCATTTGAAAGGCAATACGCCTACGCAAATCAAAGGTGAGTTGGACTCTGTGTATGGGGACTCTACACCATCATTTACAACTGTGAAATGTTGGGCAGCTGAATTTAAACGTGGCCGTGAGAGCTTGGGAGACTATGAACTTTCGGGACGTCCAAAAACTGCAACAACTGACGATAACATCGCTAAAGTGCATCAAATGGTGCTAGACAACCGCCGAATTTAGGTGAGAGAGATAGCAGAGGCTATGAAAAAGAACGCGTTTGTCACATATTAAATCAAGATTTAGACATGAGAAAGCTGTTCGCGCCTTGGGTGCTGCGTTTGCTCACGTTAGACCAAAAACGTGTTCGAATGAACATTTCCAACGCTCTGTTGTCGCAGTTTAGGCACAATAAACCCGAGTGTTGGCGCGGATTAATTACTGTCGATGAAACTTTGATACACCATTATACGCCTGAAACAAAAATATAGTCAAAACAGTGGACTGCAAAGGAGGAATTGGCTGCAAAAAAAGCAAAAACTTTTTTTTCGGCTGGGAAAGTGATTAGCAGAAAAATAAAATACTGTTTCACCAAGCCAACGCGCCGTCTCACACCTCATTCCTCATAATCCTTAACATGAATTCAAAAAGCTATTACTCTTGACAAAACAAAATTCCTGATAAACGAATCGAATATTCGTTTGTCATCCATACACCAAATTTCCCATGGCCTCCAAACAAAACAAACACATAGTAAATTGAACCACATGTTCAATTACCGTAAGTAAAACCCGAATCCCAGTGCATACCCTCACGTGCACTGCATATCCTAGATAATCTGAGATTTTATCAACCCGAATTCTTATCTCCAAAACAAACGATAGGCACCACACCCAAAGTACGAGTATCTAAATCAAGATATTGCATTCAATTCGACCATTTATAGATGCAAAATCTCGATTTGTTTTCGTTTAAAAAGGGATGCATCGTAACTTCGGCGGGTCGAAGATGCATCGCGATCTCCGGGCATCGTGGCAGATCTCGTGCAGTGCGGACGTGTACGGAAACGTGTTTACACGTGTTTATGTTTACATGTGTGAAGTGCACTATTAAATTGTGTAGTGCAAGATAAAAATAAAAAAAATAATAACAAAAAAAATTTTTTTTAACAATAGGAAAGCAGTTACTACACAACTCCGATCATAGGCGATGACCCAGGCCATGCACTGGATTTCATAACAGAAAGAAAAGGAAAGCTCTAGCCATCTTACGGAACGCACCAATAAAAAATTCACCAACATGGAGAGAACAAGCAGCCCCGCAAATCATAAACAGAAGTTCTAGGAAGCGTTGAAAACCATAAACCAATTAATGGCTAAAGTGAAACAACTCCAGCAACAAATATATAAACAAGATTCCATCAATAACACTGGTGATGTCCATATGAAAGAAACGTCCCTTCAACCCACCAAACTTCCCCAACAAATAAAGCCCTCATCAAATCAAATACCCGCTCAAGCCAGAGTAGAGACAACAGCGAAATCAACCGCGAAAAACGAAAGACCCACACCAATCTATATCAAAAACCTGACCAGCACCAAAGCTATAATTCAAACCCTGCAAAATGCCCTGCGTCACAAATACAAAAGGATCTAGGACTTCCATAACAGTCAGATCATTAGTCGATCAGGACAGAGCAGTTAAAAAACTGTTAGAGGAACAATATCAGTTCTTCACTGTTAAGGTCCGGCGCCGTGCTTCCTCGGTATGAGGGAAGAGCGTGGACTTATTATTTTTCCTTTTCTTCTTTTTCTTATTTCAATTAAATTGATGTAAAACAAATCAAGTATTAATCTAATTCCGTTCTTCTTTTAGTTACTTATTTCTTGCTTTATTTCTTCTTCATATTTTCGGTCTTTATTTCTCAATTACTTTCTTTCTTCCTTCTTTTTTTAAATTCAAAATCAATCTATAATTTTTTTCGTTCAGAACTATTCGGAAATGAATTTTTTCTCTCCAACGAACTTTTTTAACTGAACTTTTTTTTTTCTATCTATCTTTTTTTTCTGTGACATTTTTACATTCAATTCGAACGAAAATCCAAGTTGCTATGTTTTCAATAAATCAAAAGGTGCAGGTTATTAAGTGTGCTGTAACTGGTAATATTGTGAATGTTTATGAATGGCATGTATTAAGTGAGAATGTAATATATGTTAAGTGAAGTTTTTAAGGATGTGTTAGGAGATTCAGTGTTAAATTTAATAAGGGTAGTATTCTGGAATACAACATCCCACCCTTCTTCGAGAAAGAAAATTATCCTTGAAGAGAATAATTTTCTAGTAACTATATATTAAATTAAGATTAATTAAAAACTTGGATTTTCGTTCAATTACATTACAATGGTTTTCAAAATTAATCTTTCATCAAAGGTTACAATAATCAAAAAGTTCTTAATACTAGAAAAATAATCTATTTACATTATATATTAACTAAATTTTTTCAATAATCAAAAAGTTCTTAACACTAGAAAAATAGTCAAAATAGTCTATTTACATTACATATTACCTAACTAAATTTAAATATTTCTCCTTGGAACCTTTTATTTTCTAATCCAAAAGTTATTATTACTTATTATATTAATTACATAATATTAATATTCAAAATTCTCATTTCCGTTCGAATATATATATTAATTCCAAAATTTCCAATACATATATTACCTCTAAAATTTCCCTTCTTTCCCTTTTCGTTCGAATATATATAAATTCTAAAATTTCCAATATATATTACCTCTAAAATTTTCTTTCTTTCGTCCCCCTCATTAACTTTTTTTTTTTTTTTTTTTTTTTTCATTTCCGTCATTTCCTACAATTGTTAGATTATTTCATATATATTGAATAATAAAACAAAGGCCATTTGTTATGTGTTTATCTTTTCCTTAAATTTATGGAAAAGTTTCCAAAACCTTTCTGGGCCTATTACTATGATTATTGTATAGAAATGCATAATACCAAAAATCTTCTTAAGAACTGATTTCAAATGTCCTAAATGATTGTGTAACTTTTTATTTTTTTGTATTTTGTGTTTGAATAAATGTTTATTGTTGAAAAAAAGAATTTGTAATGTACTTATATGGTTTTCCTTTTCCGTACCTATTTTAGTTAAATTATTATTTTCATTACTTATTATATCGTGTTTGAGTAAGTGTCTGTGTTTGTTTTCGTTGTTTAAAATTTTTTTTGTTTTCGGCTCATTGTCATCATTTTCTATAGCTTTAACTTCTTTAATTGAATTATTATTTTCAATTTTCATTACTTCGTGTTGCTGTTCAGTATCGTTATTTAAAATGTTTAGTGTCTTCGGCTCAATGTCATCATTTTCTATAGCTTTAACTTCTGTCGGAACGTCTACCTTTTCAGTCTTACTCACTGCTGATGGATCGTTTAGTTTCTCAGTCTCATTTACTGATTCGAATAGTTCTTCAGACTTATTAGCTGTTAGAACATCTTGGTTCCCAGTACTATTTGCTGTTTGAACTATTTCTTCAGTTATATCTGCTGTAGAAACATTCAATCCTTCAGTCTTTGCTGCAGAAAAGATTTGTTCATCAGTATTAGCTGCTGAACTGACTTGGGTTTCGACTTTTATTGCAACTATTGGGTTTTCAGTCTTTAACACTGCTGAATGTTCAGTCTTTGTTGCTGAAGTGCCGTGGTTGTCTATTGGGATAGCCGGAATATTAGGGGTTTCTGTTTGTATATTTTCTGCAGGATCCGAATTTTCAGTCTTTGTTGCTGAATTGTTTTCCAGAATGGGAGTATGAATCGGGGTCTTTATATTAGGGACAGGGTTATCTTTGTTTATATGGCTTGGTTTATAGGAGTATGTGGGCTCAGGGTAAATTTGGCTAGGAGCTTCATTAAAATGGTCGTTATCTATTTCCAAAGATCTAATGCTGTAAATAGAAAACGTTGGTCTGTCTTCCATAAATTTTGGTTGGCGTCAGGCCTCGTTTTCCGACTCTTGCACCCGAGAAAAGTGAACATTTTGTCTATCGTTTTGTCTATTGGTGCTCCTAGAATTTTCACCAAAACGATTTTCAGAGTTTGTAGGATTATTTCGGAATGGGTTACGCGTTGTTGTACCTTGTTGGTAATTTGTTGAAGCCGATCCATTCCTAGATATCTTGTATCTACACTCATTCTCTGTGTGATTATTCCGTCCACAGAAATTACATACAATGTTATATTCCCTTTTTATGGGTTGTCTATTCGGAAAATAGTTGGATTGCATGTTCCGATAACATGTGTCCTGTGTATGCCCTGACTTACCACAGGTTTGGCAGACTATGCGATTGAATGTAGGTTTTTCATTGTATTGATATGACCTGGGAGAGTTGTCCATTCGAGCACCATGTGATACTACATGTGCAATCGACTGTTTTAAATTATTTCCCCCATGGACTTTAGCTAGTATCTTTAGCTGTTCGTTCATTAGTCCATCTTCAAATGTTTGTACGGCCAATTTTTTGTTTTCTTCCATTAAGAATTCCCTAACCACCGCGTCTGCTGTTATTTCACACGTGGCAGAGTTTAGAGTCCTTAGAGCATTCGCGACTCTATCGCCGTATTCCCGGACGGTTTCTCTGTAGCGTTGTTTCAGAGAAATCAACTCATTGTGTGCCGTCGACCGAGATTGCTCCTCTTTATATTCCGATTCTAATTTATCTTTTAAATCCTCCCACTTAGCGATTTTGCTATACCTGATCAGATCGTAAGCATGACCCTCTAGTCTATTTTTGACTAGATCTAAAAATGTCTCGTATATATCCGGGTCTGCCTTCTTTATGGATCTAAATAAAACGTCTCCCCCGGAAATAAATTTACCTAAGTCGCAGGGTTTCCCGTCAAAGGTAGGGACGATTCTGAAAACATCAGAAATTCCGACAGACAGAGCCATTTCAGGGGTTTTACTGAGTATCTGTTGATAGTGGAATTGTTCTTCCCCCTGCCTAGCCGCCTGTCTCGTGTAATATGGGCTCGTAATATTGAAAATTTGAATTAAAGTATGGCGAAAATTTGTTATCAATTCTTAAAAATATGGTTTATGAAAAAATGGCCTTTATGTTATTATTCAATATATATATATGGAAACGATATGGTTTGGACCCAAAACTGAAAAGAAAGAAAATTTTCGACGAGAAGGAAAAGAAACGGAAATGTCGTCGAAAAAAACTGAAAAGAGAATTTTCAAAATTTCTATCGAGAAAACACTTTTTTTTTTTGAAAAGGAAAAAATTCCAAGTAAAATATTCCTACAAAAAAAAAAGGAAGAGAGAAAAAACAAAATATTGAAAAAAATTCTTACTACTCTAGATGTTGATAGAAGTCTTCTTGAATTTCTTATTGTTGTCCTTTTTTTTTCTTCTTTGTTGTGTCGTAGAGT
The DNA here is from genome assembly GCA_963931805.1 of Microdon myrmicae. NCBI lineage: Eukaryota > Metazoa > Arthropoda > Insecta > Diptera > Syrphidae > Microdon > Microdon myrmicae. Next base: position 41,617,326 of record OZ007499.1, on the reverse strand, counting down.
TCCTCTTTGTGTTCCTTTCTTTTTAGATTTTTTTTTTTCTTTGACGCCAGGCAGACTTCACGTCCTAAAGTTGATTGCTCATCCTGGTCTTTGCTGCTTTCCTTTTTTTTTCTTTTTATTTCGTTGTTTTATGTCGAGGTTTTTTTTTTTTTTTTCTTCTTATTTTGGTTTGGTTATTTCTCCTGTTTTTTTTTTCTCTCTTTTCTTCTTGAAAAATTTTTTTTCTTCTTCTTATTTGGTTATTTCTCTTGTTTTTTTTTTCTTTGTTGTATGTCCGTTTTCACTGGCGAAGATTTATTAATATTTTCTATATCACTCCGACAAAACCGGTTGCAACGCACTGAATTAGTGATGACTAGATCCAATTTTCACTCCATATTAACTTTTTTCTGGTTTTATTTAAATTTGTATACATATGAAAGTTTTAATTAAAATGTTTAAAATTTAACTCTTTTCATTATTTTCATCTGGTTTCATTTTATTTTCACTTTTTTCCTTTGACGTTCACCTTTTTTTCATTTGTTATTGAAATCACACTCCGTCTCGATTCAATTTTTCTCTGTATCTTCTTCATACGTATTTTTCTTCTTCTTATTTTCTTCTTTTTATTTGGGATCCTTTGGTTGGATCCCACCGCTGCCACCAGTGTTAAGGTCCGGCGCCGTGCTTCCTCGGTATGAGGGAAGAGCGTGGACTTATTATTTTTCCTTTTCTTCTTTTTCTTATTTCAATTAAATTGATGTAAAACAAATCAAGTATTAATCTAATTCCGTTCTTCTTTTAGTTACTTATTTCTTGCTTTATTTCTTCTTCATATTTTCGGTCTTTATTTCTCAATTACTTTCTTTCTTCCTTCTTTTTTTAAATTCAAAATCAATCTATAATTTTTTTCGTTCAGAACTATTCGGAAATGAATTTTTTCTCTCCAACGAACTTTTTTAACTGAACTTTTTTTTTTCTATCTATCTTTTTTTTCTGTGACATTTTTACATTCAATTCGAACGAAAATCCAAGTTGCTATGTTTTCAATAAATCAAAAGGTGCAGGTTATTAAGTGTGCTGTAACTGGTAATATTGTGAATGTTTATGAATGGCATGTATTAAGTGAGAATGTAATATATGTTAAGTGAAGTTTTTAAGGATGTGTTAGGAGATTCAGTGTTAAATTTAATAAGGGTAGTATTCTGGAATACAACATCACCTTTCAAGATCCGAATAGCAAACCAGCTACCTTTATTATAAGGCATATCAATCCAGAATGGACCAACGAAGAATTAGGACTGGAAATCGCTAGGATATGTCCACAACTAAAGAGTAATAAGCTGGACTACTTCCAAACGCCATACATGAGGACAGACAACATGAAAAACCTCCGGATCATACAAATCCCACCAAATCAAGATATCAAGCAACTTAAGCGAATTAAACATTTGTTTACCCAAAAGATCACAATCGAGGAGCCCCACAAACAAGAAATACTACATTGCAAGCGATGCCAAGACTCAGGACACTTGGCGGTCTCATGCCACCAGCAAAGACGTTGCGGCAGATGCGCAGAGGAACACGAGCTCGATGAATGCAAGGTAAATCCACAAGGCTTGGAACCAGAGACAGTACAAAACGCCAACGCCGATGGATCCATTACCACAAAGAAGATAACAGTAAAATGTTGTAACTGTGGAGGGACACATCCAGCAAATTTCTCTCAGTGTCCTCAGAAGCTAAAACTTCTGCAAAGACGAAAATTAGCAATGTCAACAGTTAAACCAACCACAACGAAACCAACAGTATTGCAGGAAGTAAAGTTAACCCGACCCGGATTATCTTACGCGGATGCAGCAAAAGGAAACCTCAACACTACCACTCCATCGAACGACAATATTATAAATTTCAATCTGGACATCATGGGTTACATCCAAAGCCTACAGGCCATGCTTCCTTCGCTGAGGCATATGTCAGAAACTGAAAAAAAGGTCAGATTCTTTCACTAATAACTTCCCATATTCTTTCCAGCTCTGTCTAAACTAACCATTATCTACCTCAACACAGAATTCATTTACTCTAATATACGTAAGCAACACCTCCGGTTGTTTGTTGAAAAGTTTTGCCCAGATATCCTCTTCCTTTCAGAGACCTGGCTCAAACCAAATTCCCGAGTTTCCATTCCCGATTATACTTTAGTTTCTAACCCCAGAACTAATTGATCTCATGGAGGTACCGGCATCTTAATTCACAAAAACTTTCAATTCAGTGAAATTAGATTCACCGAGATATTCAGCATTGAATACACGGCAGTTAAACTTTTTTGTGAGAACAATAAAGTGCTCGTCTTAGCATCCATTTATATTCACCCTTCACGACAACCAGATTTCCCAGATGCTGACATTTCTCAGATAATCCAACAGTCTGTTCCCGCTCCATTTATAATCGGGGGAGACTGGAATACTCATCATACAGCATTCAATGATAATAAATGCAACAAATATGGTCGTCAGTTGCTAGCCCTCCTCCCGTCTTATCCATATATATACATTGACTCCCCATTACAGCCAACTCGTGTCACTAGCTCGGCCAAGTCAACAAGTCCGATGATTTTCACTCAGCGGGTCCACCTACAGTCTCCTTTATATTTCCTTCTGATCATGGTTCCGTTCACACCACGATTCAAATCCCCTCTCTCGACCCACTCTACCCGTCAAACCCTGTCCCAAATTTCTACAAAACAAAATAGAGAAATGTCAATAGGGACATAGCGATAAGTTTTTCTAACTTGTATATCCCGGAAGCATCTAAGCTACTCCCTATTGAAATTGATCAAGCATCTGTAAGAATAGAGCAAATTCTAGCAATAATGCCCCGATAACCATTCCTTACAACTATTTAGGAAAGCCTTTGCCCAGTATCCTAACCAAATTATTGCGCCTTAAAAAGCATTTCCGCCGAAAACTTCATACAAGATATTGCCCCTTTATTAAAAGCCAGACGCAACTCCTATCCACTCTGATAAATGTTGAAAAAGTTCGCAGATGAAAACCACACCTCCACACTTAAACATACCAAACCAAGTCGTGATCTTTTCAAAAACATCAACCAATTAACTGGTCGCTAATATAAACCCCGAATTGATCATCTCATCAACCCAATCAGCAGTAATATTGCCAATCCGATATGGACATAGCACATTGCCTCGCAGAACACTTCTCGAAGATTCATCAGCAAAATAATTCCCTCTCAACTTCTGGCCTCGAGGACACCGTAAATGAATACATCTCAAACAGATTATTCCCACCTTTTACTCCTTTCATCGGTGAATTTAACAACACAAACATAGCTTCACACCCCTTAGACACCACAACTTTTCTAACTGCAGACGAATTATCCGAGATCGTAAGATCAGAAAATAACAAAAAGTCAACTGGATTAGATGGGATCCCACACCTTCTACTTAAAAAGCTACGCCCACCTAATCTGCTCCCCATCCTCGTTCTTCTTAATCATATGATTAATGGATCACACTTCCCAGAGAACTGGAAAACTGCGGTAGTAATTCCTATTAAGAAGCCCGGTGGTAGTAATAACACTTGCAATTATCGTCCAATATCGCTATCAAATACATAAGTAAGATACTTGAACGCAAGATCTATCAAAATCTTCTCTCATTTGCCAATGAGAACGCTCTCATCCCTAACTCTCAGTTCGGATTCCGTAAGCGACAATCCGAGAATGTCATGCTCTACTAAAACTTACACACGATGTTACTACCGGTCTCCAAAACCAAAGCCCTACCGTGTGCATACCTCTTGATATTTCAAAGGCGTTTGATTGCGTCTGGATCGTAGGGCTTCTGTACAAACTGCACTCCGTATTTAGCATAAATTCTCACACAACAAAGCTCTTAGCCTCTTATCTTCTTGACAGAAAATTCGTTGTCAGAATAAATTCGTCGCTATATACCTCAGATATTCCTCAACCCGTATCTCCTAATGTTGTAATGCTGAATTATGCTGATGATACATTAATTTACTCCAGCAGCAAATTTGTTAAGCCTGCAAGAAACTGCACAAACAACTTCCTCCCTAACCTATCAACATACTTTAATAAGTGGAAAATTCACCTTAACGCAAGTAAAACGCAGCGCATAGTGTTCAAGGGCAAAATCGAGCACTGTACATACGCCGGCGAGATTGTTATGCATAGATCTGAAGAAAAGATTGATATCATCAACAGACTTTTACAAGATGACTTCAATAGAATCAAACGTTTTTGTGAAGACCGGAAATTAGAGATCAATTTCCAAAAAACAGAATCTATCCTCTTCAGAACGCCCTTGTCCAGGGCATCGAGGGATACAAACCACTATTGGAAAAAATTGTCAACTGTAAGAAGTAACAATCTTCTTCTACAAGTAAAAACTGTAGTTAGATACCTTGGTATCTGGCTTGATCAGTATCTTTACTTTAATAAGCACATAAAAGCTCTTATTGCAGCTAAAAACGTATATGCTATAACAAGAAGTATCTCCCGCAGTAGACTTTTGGGCCCCAAGGTTAAACTAATTTCATAGTCGGCTTTCATCAGACCAGTATTGGTGTATGGCTGCCGGGTATGGTATAACATAACCCCTGTAACACCAATGAACATTTTTTGGTATGCACATTGATTATTTTAATGTAATACTAAAGATTACACACCAAACTCGAAGCGTCAGGCTACGTATCCTGGCATTGACATTAATTGTTATTTGGCACCAGCAGTATCCCGCCGTCAGCGCCAAATGTAATACCAAAAAGACCAAAAAGGTATCACCGTTAATTATTTCTTTGCACCGGTTTATGTATGCCGTCCGCGCCAAATGGTAAGGTTATTGGGTTTAGACCTTACCTGGCTGTTGTAGAGCGGTTGGCCCTTTCCATTCCGGGTCCCGCTGTTGAATCCAAGTGAGAATAGAAGAATGATAAGGTTTTGATTTCTTTATTCCCTGAATAATTTATTTTATTTACAGTAACAGGTCCGCTATACCGTTGCAGGGCTGCAACCTGTTACTCTTTGTTATCGACTGCTCGATTAATCCATTTGTAACCACTCCTTTTATACCCCAAAATTGGGTGTAGAAAAGCAAACGATGCATTTCCTTCAACTCGGACTTTGGACCAGTACGAGCCGTCAATGTGGCTTGATTATCATTTCAACATTATTGGCCTTCGCAAAGTGGATCGGCTTAAGTTATTAGAGGGCTGCTCCACTGAATCGTAAGCGTTTTCCCTTGCTCCGGTCGTTCGCATTTCTCATACATTAACTGCGCCCAATTGAAATACGATAGATTGCACCGCCCCGTACAACGGGGCGACGTTTTGTTGTTAAGCACGACTGACACGCCTTGTGTCGCAGCATCGCTTTTGCATTAGGTTTGTTTCTTCTATTGTTGCGGTAACGCTGCCGGTGTCATGTTTCCAGCATGGGTTCCAGTGGTTCACGTGAAGTCGCCGGTGTGCAATCTGATGCCATGGGGCATGCGGCATTAGGCGCTAGCTAATCTCCCATTAATCGCATGACACGGTGAGCGTGTAACATGAGTATTTATGATACGATAAGCACGTAGCTCTGGGTAATGGGGCAATCAATGAGGTATATACTATACTACTGCTATTACTACAATTTATTGGCCTGTAGGAACCCGGAAGTTCATGACCTCACCGACTCGACTTCGTCATCGTTCCCTGTCCTGTGCACTCTCCTTCCACGCTTGACCAGCCGATCTGATCTACTCAAGGTCAAACCTAACATTGTCTTCCCATCTCCGTCGCAGCCGTCATACCGGTCTCTTTATCGTTGGTCTACCGTCAATAATTCTACGCACGGTCGTATCGTTGCCCCCTTGCGGAGTTTCCTCCATTGTCCTGCCTTCTCATCACATTTAACTCCAAAGATACCCCTTAAAACTTTATTCTCGAATACGCGGAATTTTTTTTCTTCCCGTTTTGTAAGAGCCCATGTTTGGCATCCCTATAGAACAATCGGCCTGGTTATGGTTCTATAGACACGGAGCTTTATGTTACGTGATAACAGTTTGGATTTCAGCTGTTTATTGACTGCGTGCCAAGTAGCGTTGCCGGAATGCAGTCTTTTGTTAATTTCCTTCGACATTTCCTTACTGGCTGTCAGTATCGTTCCCAGATACTTAAATTCCTTAACTTTTTCAAATATCTTGCCTCTGACGTTTATATGTATTACTGGGGTCCACCTGCTCTCGCCGCAATCATGTATTTTGTTTCGTCTTCATTTATTTCTAGGCCCACCTCTTCTGCCACTTGCATAATGAAATCACAGATTTTACTTAAAGTTTCTAGATTATCGCCCAGAACCGCTATGTCATCCGCATATACCAGCACTTGTGTGACCAATCAATGGGGTATTCGAATGCCTGTGGGAAGAGGCGTCATTGGTTAATGAGTGGGACTGGTTGATTAATGATTGCGGGGGTCTGTTGGGCGAGATGGAACACGAGGAATGTCTCGTGAATATATGTATCGGATTTTCCAATATCGACTTGAAAACTTTGAATTTAATTTGTGAACGCACTCTTTCACTAATCATCGAACTGTTATTGTCAATTTATTCATTAAACTCAACATTTTTATCATAGTTAAGTACACGAGCAAACAACCTCTGCAAATTATAAAAATTTGCTACCAAAATCTGGAGTCGGTGACGGCAACTATAGGAGCGTTAACTCCAATTTTCGGTCATAATTCTCGCCCTAGTTGACAGACAATAACAAGTTTAGTGCAAAAATTTGAGTCTACATACCGTTGTGTGATGTTGCCGTGCCAGTGAGATAACGGGTTGGTTGAAGTGTCGAAAATATCGCTGTCGTTCACGCGCCCGTAGTAAACGATCCAAATTTGTCAATTCCACGGCGCTCTCAAGAATTGGGCATCGCACAGTCCACTTTATGGCGAATTTTGCGTAAGGATCTTGGTTTACACCCATACAATATCAAGCTGACTCAAGAATTGAAGCCGATGGACCATTTGAAGCGACGTACTTTCTCTGATTAGGCTCTGGAAAAGATGCGTTAAGATGATGAATTTCATCGCAAAATCATCTTCAGTGACGAAGCTCATTTTTGGTTCAATGGGTTCGTCAATAAGCAAAACATGCGTTATTGGTCGGGCGAAAATCCACATGTGCTCCATGAATCATCACTTCATCCACAAAAAAAAAACTGTTTGGTGCGGTTTGCATGCCGGCGGCGTCATTGGGCCATATTTTTTCGTCGACGATAACGATCGTCACGTTACTGTGAATGGCCATCGTTATCGCGCCATGATTATCGATTATTTTTGGCCCGAATTGCAAGATATGGACTTGGGCGACATGTGGTTTCAAGAGCTCAGAGCCAACATTGAACGCGAAATAGCGGCCGTTTCGGCCGAAATGTGTGGCCGAGTCATCGAAAATTGGGTCCAACGAATTGATCGCTGCAAACGTGCCCGCGGTGGCCATATGAACGAAGTCGAGTGCCATTTATAAATGTTTTGATTGTACTTCAAGCCGATAATAAAGCTTTTGAAATATCTCAAACGGTTTGCGTTTTATTTTTAACAAAAAGTTGTCAAGTTCCTATTGTGAAACCCGATATATGCGTAGACAATATCAAATATTAATTCAGAAAATATTGTACTCCGAAAGGGAAAACAAAACAAAAAGTCATTGTACAATTTAGAGTCCTTGTGAAGATCCAGTAAGTTAATTAAGAACAAACAACTGTAAATAAGACAGCATTTAGAGTTACATGAAAAATGTATTTTTTTTTATAAAATAAATGTGAAAAAAAATTTTAAAAAATTATACCGGGCCCCTGTGGTATAACTCCCATAATCTTTCAAAAATTTTCATCTATTCTTTCAGTTCTCCTTCAGAAAATTGTCTACTTATCTCGCTCTCAAGGGAAATTCACCAACATTTGAAAAACCTCCTGTATCACCCCACCTACACAAAAAAAGTCCCAAATGCGCTGTTACTAACTATTTCCCTATTGCTAAGCTTCCACATTTGTTCAAGCTTTTGAAAGCTTTCCGTACGAAACATTAAGCTTTCATTGAAAACAACCCATTTCTCCTAGACAACACGGTTTTCTTGCAGGCAGATCAAGAACAACCAACCTCGTCGGATTTACATCGTTCACACTGTCAGCCCTAGAGTGTGGCAAGGAGTTCGACTTGGTTACAAACGATCTCAGCAATACTATCGACAAAATTTCTTATAAACTTATACTTTTTAAATTGTCCACCCTCGGCTTTGAACCCATTCTGTTAAAATGGATTTCTCCCAACTTGCTAGATGGACTCTATAGTGTTCGTTTCAGATCCGCGACAACTTATTCCTTCCTAGCTACCTCCGGGGTCCCCCAACGCGGTCGCCTTGGTCTCCTACTTATCGCTATAACTACAAACGACATCAATAGAGGTATCAAGAATTCCTGTGCGTCTCTCTATCCTGACGACACAACATTTTTTACGACTATCATGGCACTACTTGATTCTGCATTACTTCAAGTAGATCTTGACAAGTTCTCGGTTTGATGTTGCAAAAACTGCGATTCCACTCAACCTTGTTCAATACAAACCCACATAACCTACGTAATCTTTGCCCGTTCCGTATTCTGCCACACCATACCGCTTACGACTCCAACGAAACCACCTCACCAGTTCTACGAAGTGTTAACTCCAAGTCATGCATCTTTGACTTCGATATTAGCACCCTCACTCTTAAACACTGCCTCCTGAATGTCTCCCTCTAACTTATTTTCATCTCCCGTTTTAACCCTCACCGTTATAGTTAAGTTATTAAATAAGTTAGTTCATAAATTAAATCTAAAAATCATTTGTGATCTTGCTCTACGCCAATAAATGGGGTGTAGTTCCACTACAATTAAAAAAAAAAATCGTTATATTAAATTAAAATAAAAATATGCCGAGTAACAACCTACAAATATCTGACGGAATGTGAGTTGTACGCCAATTGATTTCCACCATGACGATTAAATGACATTAACACAAAATGAAGATGATTTATGCAATTACTCCATAAAGCTAGAAAATATTTGTCGCCATTTTCAATGGTATGTAGACGCTAACCCTCAACTTGATTGCATATTATACACTTGTGATGGAAGGATCTTACCTCGGATTTATTATTGATTGTAGTGACCTAATAGTGCGAAACTGGTTTGTAAATTAAAATTTCTATATTTGAATGAATGTCAAAAAACATTCTGTTTCTATGTGATTGGCCTTTGAGATCTAGAATCAAGATCATTTGGTGAAGGCCATTTCATATGTGAAGGTCATATATATATGCATGCATTTAAGTTGTTTAATTCTAACCAAAGCATTAATTAATATTGTAGTCTACTATTGATGAGAGAAACACATTATTTTGCATAATATTAGAGAATATTCTTCAAGACTATGAATCTTACTTATATATGTGAAACTTCCTGGTTATATATGCAAGAAGATTCTTCATCTTACATCTAATTCCAGCAGGTCTATGACAAAAAATCCAAGAAAAAAGATTTAAATAATCCAAAGTATAAGCACAGAAAGTAATCAAAGTATTATTAATATGCTATTGTTCGTGATGTGTTCTTAAATTAAGATTTATAAAAAGTAAAACCCGAAATGCAACTCTTAAAAGATTGCAAACATCTACCTCTGTCTCGTAAGAATATTTTATTTTTTATCTCAGTGACGCTTGTACATGTGTTCAACTGACGTCTATGCGCTAGCGTGCACGTTAGGCAATAATTAATAATTGCATTAATTGTTGCTGTCAAATTGTTGCAAGTTGTGCAACCTGTCATTACTTTTAGGAAGTTTTAGCTCTGAGTGGGCTACGCCGTTAATGCGTCTCTGTTTGTGTGTGTTTTCTTTTTTTTTTTTGTGGGAGGTGGAAATATTCAAAAGATACATCTACATTGACCAGATGCATACCAGATTTTTAGGGAATAAAACTATCTCCCACTATCACATACTTTCTATTTTTAATATGCGCGCATTAGTGTAAAAAAAAATTATTTGTTCGCTCATCATATCGTGTTTTTCAGCGCGTGTTTTCTATACCCTGTGAATTGCTATTCTTAACATGTAATCTACTCAAAGAGTACAGTGTTTCCTCAATTGACTGTCGAACCGCACTGTTGACCCAAAGACATGAAACATTAACGCTTTTGGGGAAATACTATTCTAAGTATTTAGCAAGGTTCCGCAATCTATTCTATTCAAGTGATTAATTTCCGAATAGACAGAAGACCACGCATTCTATACCAATTTTCAAAATAGGCGAGGCATCGCCTGGGAAATGACATATCACCGACTTACTTCCTATCGACTGACTCCGTCGAAATATGTGGAGTTACTGATTAACCTTACACTTTTGAAATATTTAGAAACAGACCACCGGTACACAAAAGATCAGACGATCCTGTTGAAAAGTGGAATCACTTGATTCAATACTTTTGTGGGGGTTTTTTCTTGGGAGAGCCACCCATTTCCCTTAACCCAAGTTCCCATTTCGCACCTGCAATTAAGAGGTGCAAACCACCTGTTACCTGAAATATAAACCCACGGCAAGATCATCATCTTGTCATGGCATCAACGATATCATGTCATCCAAACCATTTCGGTTCAGCTTTCACGAACCATTTAGGAACCAAACACACAGTAATCTCACTGCGTTTATTTTTCCCTACCATCCGTTGGTCCAAATCCAAGCTGGGCAAGTTCTACGCTTGCACATCTGCAAGCCAAATTTCCCTTGATCGGTCTGTAGGGGTGAAGAAGTATTCTACCGAACATGGACACTAGTTCACTTTCTTCCCCACGATGTTGCTCGACGGATATCCAATAAAAGGCACTGGTATATTGTTTATATAACGTTTTTTTATTGTTAATTAAAGGTATTTTTGTTTGAATTTAAATTCACTTATGTCTTATGATTAAATATTATTAAGATATTTTCTTGTTTGTATTTAAATTCACTTAACTTATGTCTTATGATTAAATATTATTAAATTATTAACGCGGCACAACGTTCGTCTGACAACACTTCTGGTTTGGTGAGGTTAATCCGTACGCGCGTGCGATAATCCCAGTGGTGGGAACATGAACAGCAGACAATCTTTTGCTTTTCACTGAGATATTATTTTTCCTTGTTGTTTTATTTCATTTTATCCGACACGAGCTGGCTAAAGGAAGCCAAATTGAGTTTGGATATTTTAACAGCGGTGCGCATTATGAAAATCCGATTTCAGCAGAAACTGATGGTAGTATTTGTGTAGTAACCGTAGTATAGTAGCACACGCTGCGATCGTTGGGCAACGACCTATCCCATTGATGGGTGTTAATCGACTGCTTGGGAAAGGTATGAAGTTGGGTAATTTTATTGTTCGCACTTGACAACCCAAAAAGAACATACTTCTGCTCTCTCATTGCCACGTCCGTGTGGTGTGTGGTGGAAAATCGGTTAATTGATAATCGACGAACATGGGAGAATGAGAGAACAGAAACACGATGTATGATGATCTTGGGGTGGTTTTGGTTGTATGTGCATGAATCAATGTACTTTGGGGATAACCCATTGACCCAATTCGGTGAATATGGTGATCTCAGAGCACATTGATCTGTACGAAGACAGAACTGTGAAGGAGAGGAAAATTAAGCTAGTGCTATTCACCTGCGAAAAGAGAGCATTGATCCCCAGCGAATGAGGTGTCTGGAGAAAGTGAGAAGGACGCTGACTTGGCTAGGGAAATCTGATCATGGGAACTAACTGAAACGCTTTGATAAATTCCCCAGCAGTCGCAAGATTAAGCAACCGCGTCGTTTGAACAGACAATGCCGTTGCTAACCGACATGATGCGATTTCCTGTGGAAATCTCATGGGTTTAGGAAATGGGGTTGTCGTATGGCAAAAAGGTAGCTAAACTCAATTATGCATTATCTGCATAGGATAATGAGTTTATCTATGCGTCCATTTAACGTGTTTTACAGGTGGAATAGCTTATAAGAGGAATGGGTATAAATGACGCACTGAAAGCGGTGGAAATAAGATATGGAATTGTGGTTTCGTTCTCCATGTGGTATAGAGAACCCCCACAGGTCGCCCAAGCGATAAACGATCATCGAGTTGCACACGACCCATAATTGTTTACTCACACAATCATATCAATGGTCAGGCCCTATGATTCGTTTCCCAAACCAAACATGCACCCATCCATCCTAGCCCTTGCCATCGTAAGCGAAGTTCTGTTGACTTAACATCAACAGAAAAATCCATTCCCTATTGTTTATAATAGCAGTGCAGCCAGTCTTCGTACACGATCATCTATTTGGCCAACTGCATGATTGGATTCAACCAGACCTGTACGGTCACAATGGAAATACTTCCAACCAAACTGAATCGATTTCTGATTGGCCGCCACTCGAATAATATACCGGATTTGCTTTTCACCACAGCAGTGGGAATCCAACCCCAGTTGCGATTGCGCTAAGATTGGTACGACGGTACGAATAGTCTATACTCATCCCCCGCGGAGTACGCATATACAACTGAAGAGTAAAATTTGTACCACCAGCGTCTGGGCAGGAGTCAGAGGTTCTCCTTGTCGGTACGGTAGTCGCTTATTGTTATAACAACTCTTTGTGAAAGTATGCAGTAATAATTCCAAAGTCATAATTTAAAGATCGTTGATGGTGAATCTTAATGTTTAAATTAAAACTCATTCTATCGTACAAACTCTTTGTGAAAGTATGCGGTAATAGTTCCAAAGACATAATTCTAAGATCGTTGATGGTGAATCTTAATGTTTAAATTTAAACTCATTCCATCGTACAAACTCCTTGTGAAAGTATGCCATAATAATTCAAGAGACATAGTTAAGAGATCGTTGATTGGGAATTTTTAAATGTTCGAACGATATTAATAAAATTCATTTGTTGATCAAACCAGCCTATTGTTAATAGAGATAAATAAGTGTACGACAAAATCCTACAGTGCGTTTTATTTTCACATTTACATGATTGACTTCCGGCGAACCGAATTCATTTATCCAGCGAAATTTTTGGTGGGAGTGAAGTGAACCAGTGCCGTACGCCGGCACACACAACTTTCTCTCCCCACACTTTTGTAAAAGCAAGGTATATCGCAAACCTACAATAGTGAGAGTAATCAAGTCGCGAAGATTAAGATGGGCAGGACACGTGGCGCGAATGGGCAACGATAGGACCGTACATAGAATTCTTGAAGGTAGACCAACGGGAAAGAGACCGGCAGGACGGCCGCGACGGAGATGGGAGGACAATGTTAGGTTTGACCGTGAGTAGATCGGATCGAATGGTCAGGACAGGGAACGATGGCGAAGCCGAGGGTTCCTACAGGCCAATAAATAAATAAAAAAAAATAAATAAAGGTTGCCGCACGCGAAATTCAAAAGAGTTCAGTACCGACAGAGCCGTTGCGACCCACCCTCTCATAAAAAGTATTTGTGTCATAGGCCCCGAAAATTGGGTTGTTGGACTAAATTATTGCTCTCACAATTTCTGATTAGTTTGACAATAAAGTTATCCATCCTATCTATGTTAGCTTCATTATACGAAACTCATTTGAATGGTATTTTTTATTGTCGGATTCCGGCACTTGACATTATTTGAGACAAGTTGAGAAACATTTCCTTTCGAACATCCGAATCTTTTCCATCAAATTCGTATCTATGTTGAACAACACTGCCCACCCGTATATGATTATTGGCTTGATTAGAGCTACATAGTATATAATCCCAGCTCTGGTTTCAAATTGAATACTGTGAAATAGCCTTTTTGTCAGAGCAAAAATGTTTATTAAGAAATAAAGACTGATCTAGCCAGATGCTAAGGTAAGTGACCGCACTTTTAGTATCTAGTTTATTCTCATGCATTCTCACGGTAACTAACTTTAGCCAGTTTTTTCTTCATTTAGTTCGAAAGCAAATCAAGGTATCAAGTGACAGGATGAAAACAAGGTACGACGTTCGAGCCAACGCATCCGGATTTAATGCAGGCGATAACGTGTGGCTTTATAACCCTCATCGGCAAAAAGGAAGTTCCGCGAACTTGCAGCAACATTGGGAAGGACCGTATAAGATTCTCACAAGAATTAACGACGTTGTCTATAGGATTCAGCGAAGCCTGAACGCCAAGATGAAAGTGCTACATCGTGACCGACTGCCGACTTTTTGTTAACCCAGAAGACCAGTGAACTTAGTTCGGGACGAACTAATTTAGGCGGAGGGTAGTGTGACGCGCATGACAATCAGCTGTGATATCTGGCAGGTCTCCAAAACAAAGTACTAGAATATTCTAGAAAGTATTGAAAAACCGGAGACTATGAGCAGTAGAAAATTCGAGGCTATGGAACAGACGGAAACGAACGCCGAATAAGAATGAGGAAAAACGGTATAAATACGTCGCACGCAGATCAAGGGAGAGAGTAAGCAGTTAGAAAGCGATAAGTTAGAAAACGATAAATCTCGGAAGTGTCACCGAATTATTTGCGAAATATCAAGTAACGGTTGTTATTAACAGACTAATAAAGTTCTTACAAAGAAAATCGATTTAACGGCTCTTATTTATTAAAATAATTAATCCAGTGAACCCTATGGTCGCAACAATATTGTGATTTTATATTTAAATGAGAGCTCTATTGTTCATGAAAGAAATGTGAAAGAATGTACCAGTCATTACTTTGAATTTAAAGTTTTTTTATCATTCATTTTAATGTGAACATAACATTTCATGCCTAATCAGCAGCGATAAAACTTCAAGCTAGATTCATGTAATAAGATCAACACAGTGTCGAAATGCCTCTATCACCAAATAAATAGTTTTGTTCTTCTACATAACCCCGCTAGCACTTACATTTACATGGGCAGTTCTTTAAAGTTAACGGTCAGCTAGTGCTATAAAGTTATGATAAACGGATATTGAAGGTTATATTATTTTATTTCCACTGTATCTGTATAGTAAATTGAATTTATCTTATTTCGAATACTAGCTTCATTCACCCTCCTTGTTGTTTGTTTACTATCGATTCGTACTTTATTTATTAATTTCTCGATCGCTGGGGACAAAGTATCTCGCGACAGCAGTTTCTAGTGAATGTTTAGTACTCCTCTTGGTCTAAGTCTATTCTCATTCATTCGATTAATAGTGCCTCAGTATAATTGAATTAAAACAGACTTTATTGTTGCTTTGCGTCTTGGAGGTATCGGTATACATATCAGGTTCGTTGAAGCAGAGAAGTTAAGTGTATATTGTATGTAAAATTCTGTTTAAAATTTACTGCAAAAGTCATCCTCTTGCTAAACTCCCTGAGGAACAACATAATAGTGTTTAGCTGTGTTCGTCAGTGTTGGCTGGTGACCTTTAATGAAAAACATATAGTATATTTAATAACGATGCATTTTTATTTAAATTGTGATAACAGTGGGAATTAATGGCGATCTTTTATTAGTGAGTGCAAAATAATATACCGATTTTTTTTTAATAAAACTGTACATACTAACAACAAAGTATATAAAACAAAAATTATCATATCGCAATTATACTGTTTAGTTGCAATCTAATTTGTTAAATGTGATGAAATTGAATGAGTCGCTATGATTGAAGTAATGTTTTCTAATCTAGAAGCTTGAGCGACCAACAAATTTAAAAATATCCCTGTCTGTGGTGTTTTATGAGTATATAATATAAGACAGATACTGATAAAAGTTAATATTGGACCAGCTGTGTATAAATTATAAATAGATTGAGGTAGTATGACTGTTGATTTCCGTTATTGGTGTTTACTAGATCCAATTGTAGGCAACTTATGTTGATTGCATTACTAGAAAAACGTTAACCCCTTGACAGAGAGATAAAATTCAGCACTCGTTTCACTTATATTTGAAGAAAAAAAAATTTAAAAGCAGAACTACCTATCTACTACTAATATAGTACTTATATTGAGTTCGTTTATTTATTTTTCAATTTAAAACATATTTATTCAATAAAACTAGTTAATAAGTTTTTATATTAGTAGATTAATTGCTAAAGTTATTTTAACAATAATATTTCTTATATAATTTCTCTATGCTACATGTCAACATTTTTATTGTTATCTTACGCATTCGCCTTGGTGAGTTATTCAACAGTTGGGTAAACGACTTAGTGTTTGGTGCTGTAAAATTGTAACACTGAGCTCAGTGTAATATATGTATGTAAGGGGAATAAACCCTTTAAACCTGCTTTTTTGTTGATTTTTTTCTAAACGAAGACATGATTAAAAATAATTGGGGTTTGGAGTTCATTTTATTTATATTTTGAACTACATAATGCAAAATGTTGAAGAGTATTTCTCGGAAATTGACCGAATTATATTCTGCTGTTCATGATGTCTCGGCGTCAGGTTTTGGTATTGGGGTGCAGTCTGGAGGTCACAAAATTAAATTATTTAAAATTAAAATGTATAGGTAGTTAGTTATAACTTGAACCCACTTTTAGTAGAAAAGATTAAAAATTGAATATGGAGCGATATTTGAAAAAAAATCAATCTTGTAATTGCTTCACTTTGTTTTTCCTTAAAAAATTAAAATTCTTAATGTTTTTTTTTTTCCAATGAAGGGTTTTCTGTGGGGGGTTTATAAGTAGGATGCTCCAGCACAAGACGGGTTCACTTGATCGTTGATATTCCTTAACATACATTACTTTAGTGGGTCGAGTACGATCGGACGCGACTCGTTTCCAGAGCTAGCGTAACCTTATTTTACACTTCGGGATTAAAATAAAGACTAGTGTTATAGAGACTTGCCATCGACTCCAAGGTTGACGGGAGGAGCTCCTTGCTCAGCGCTGATTTGTAGGACTTACGGTTGCCGAAGGTCGGAACCCGGTGTTAAAACGCATCATGCTATCGAAGATTCGCATTGAAATTAATGCCCGAACTTGGCGTTAAATCGCGTCACAATGGCAAGCTCAACCGACTCGAGTTTTAATCATAAGTGTGGGACCCTTTGTTGCCGGTGCATTTAGTGCGCATTGGCAATGATGCCGAACCGTTTGGGTGGGTGATTTAGAATATATTCTGTTCAATTGTATTCTGTTGCGGGTTTTGGAGTGTGTTTATTGCAAAGTTTGGGATGTATGCTATTGCGGATTTTGCGTGGGGAGTTGGGTTAAGGTGACGCGCTGTTAGCCGTTAAGGTTGGTTAGAATTGTGGATTGGTTCTCCGTGTGATATAGAGAACCCCCACAGTTCAACTCACAAACAATAAAAACCCTCGTTTATAATGATCAAACAATTATTTTGTGAGTGACACTGCACGCCAAAAGAAAAAACATATATAGACAAAAACGCTTTTAAAAAAACTCTCCGCGCTAGCCGCAAACTGTAGCGCGCTCCGTTTAGCATCTGTAATGTACGAGGGTGGGCTGACAGTTTCCGACCTAACAAAGATACAAGACTTTTTTTTTTATTTGTCTACATACTCTCCTTGTAACTCTACACGATTCTCCCAGCGATGCTCCCATCTCTCTAACCCGTCCAAATAGTAATCGAGGTTTTTCTCTGAAAAATAACTGCTCACCGTTGAGGTGTGAGATGGAGCGTTGTCTTGGTGAAACAGGATTTTCTTTTTCTGCAAATGTGCCCGTTTTTTCGCAATTTCTGCCCTCAGTTGGTCAAGAAACGATGCGTAGTATGCTCCTGTAATTGTTTTTCCTTTTTGAAGATAATCGATTACGATAACTCCATGACTATCTCAAAAAACAGTCGTCGTCACTTTCCCAGCCCAAAAAACAGTTTTTGCTTTTTTTGGAGCCGATTCCCCCTTTGCAGTCCGCTGTTTAGACTTATTTTTGTTTCGGACGTATAATGGTGTATCCAAATTTCATCGATAGTAATTAATCGGCGCCAAAAGTCGGATTTATTGCGCCAACAGAGCGTTCGAAATATTCATTCAAACATGTTTTTGGTCGCAAATGTGAGCATGTGCCTAAATTTTGATTTAATATGTGACAAACACGTTCTTTTTCATAGCCTCTGCTATCTCTCTCACTTAAATTCGGCGGTCGTCTAACACCATTTGGTGAACTTTAGCGGTGTTATCGTCAGTTGTTGCAGTTTTTGGACCTCCCGAACGTTAATCGTCTTCCGAGCTCTCACGGTCACGTTTAAATTCAGCGGCCCAAAATTTCACTGTGGTAAATGATGGTGCAGAGTCCCCATACACAGACTCCAACTCGCCTTTGCTTTGCGTGGTCGTATTGCCTTTCAAAAGCAAACATTTAATGACAGCCCGATACTCAATTTTGTTCATTTTCACAAAAACACTCATATCGACTCACTCAAACGACTATCAAATAAAAACTACGCACCCAAAATTGATGAAATTTTGGTGAGTAACTGTCAAAAGATGCACAACTACATTCTTTAGCTTTTATTGACGAGTGCTGGTATCTCCACGTTGAGGTCGGAAATTTTTCAGTTCATCCTCGTATGAAGGACTTGAAATTTCACCTTGAACATTTTTTGATCACATTTCTGAATATACATATACTAATGATTTAAGCAAAAAAATTGAGTTTTTAAGCCTCTAATGTGGTTTCCCACCCGAGTTTTTTTGGGGTGGAAAGAAGGCCGCTTACACCACGAGTCCACGTCAGGAGTGCCTTTGTCGTGCTGCGGATTGTCGTCGGTGGAAAGTTTATGGTATAGTGTTTTTTTTTCACTATAAACCGAATAATATCTTATTCTTATGATAGTGAGGCATCATTTAAGCCAAAAAAAAACCATTTTGTGAAAATTGTACTGTGTCCATACTCTTTAAGTGACATGTCAGTGAAAAATACATCTACAGTGACCACCCGACCATAATAGTGGAACTTGGTGTACGTATGTGTCCTAAATGAAAGGACAGAGCCTTCGATGAAGGTTGATTTGAAGTTAGTGTAAGGTCTTGAAACCGAACAATCCAAGGAAGTGCAGCGCAAATGGTTCACCACTTAATAGAGACAATGAACACAACGTGTGATGCAGCAATGCCTGAAAGGATGCCAGAAAAGCATGCTACTGGACGACGAACGAAATTAAAGCACTAAGAGCACAGTGCTCGCAATCTTACTGTAGGAGGCAAAGATCAAGAGGACGAGCTGATTTCCAACATCATTTTGATAACTTGATTAGGTCAAGCCGGATATAAAGATGGCTTTAAAAAATACCATGGCGAGATGCCTCAGAAATAACTAAGGACATAAATCTCGGGGGCACAATCTACAGAATAGTTATGACAAGACTAAGGGAATATAAAAACCCACACATAACTTGTCCCAACCCCGCTTCTTTTTTTTTTTTTTACTTTACTTTACTTCTCTCAAGAAAGGGCAACCAATAGCGCCGTCTCGGCGCCCGAGGTGCCCCAGATGACACCAAATAACCGTTGCAGTTCTTCTTGAACAGTGACAGGTTGTAAAGCTCCGGAAATACTCAGGAGGGAATGCCACAGCTTTCCACAACTCAATAGTAGACCATCTCTTTCGTCGGAAACTTAACACGGAATGAAAAGTTGTAATCAATTCTGAGACCGGAGCCATACCAGCTCTACCGACAGAAAAGATTCAGAGGCCATGCAAAAAATACACGATAAAAAAGCTCCTGGATCTGACAGGATCCCAAACAAATCGATCAATGCGGCATTTAACACGAGCAAAAATACTTCTAAAAAGGAGTAGTACTCTTGTCAAAAAGAAAGAATAAAGCATCAGATAGCCCATCGTTCTATCGTCCCATATGCCTCTGGCACTCTGCCCTACCTCCCAAAATTCATCATAAGCTACTTCACTAACACGAAGCTAATGTACGATATAGACGAGCGCAGAAAATCGATGACATTTCGAAAAGGAATTCCTCAAGGGTTAATACTTTGACCGCTCCTGTATAATATTATGTACGATGGTGTTTTGCAAATAAAGCTACCATAAGGAGCGAAAATTATTCATTTCGCAGACGACATTGAGGTTGTAACAATTGCGAAACATGTAGTGTGGTAGAAGCGGCTAATAATTAAGTAATTGAACTAATTAAAGACTGGAAACAATCTCCCGGGGCCAAGGTGCCTCGTTGTCTATAATATGCGGTCCGAAAAATCTTGGACAGAAATCTCTACTCTAGTATCCATAGTATAGAATACACTGTGAGAACTCAAAAGAGCAGGACGAAATGTCGGAAAATACTATAGGAGACCAGCCTAAATAACTACCCAGCATCGCGAACCCAAATCCAGACCTGCGGAGGAAAGTGCAAGGAGAATAGTAAGAGAGTGGTAGGACAGTGGTAGGACAGTGGTAGGAGACTGGTAGGACAGTGGTAGGAGACTGGTAGGAGAGTGGTAGGAGAGTGGTAAGAGAGTGGTAGGAGAGTGGTAGGTGGTGTGAGGTGTGTGGTGTGTGGTGTGTTTTGGTACGTAGATGTGCGATGTGTGATGTGTGTACGAAAGTAGGGGGAGAGTGATATGGGAGTGGTAGTAGAGTGGTAGAAGAGGTGGGAGAGTAGTAGGAGACTGGTAGGAGAGTGGTAGGAGAGTGGTAAGAGAGTGGTAGGAGAGTGGTGGGAGAGTGGTAGGAGAGTGGTAGGAGAGTGGTAGGTGGTGTGTGGTCTGTGGTGTGTTTTGGTACGTATATGTGCGATGTGTGATATTCTGTACACCTCTGCTAATTGAGGATGCCGAAGGTTCGGGCCCGCTGTATCACCACATCTGTAGAAGATTACACACCCTCTGGCGGAACCATTAAGAAAGAAAAAAATAATAATAACATTAAAAAGTATTCCCTTATGCATCTTTTGCTACATTTGTCATATTTTTTCTATTGATCTGAAACAGGAAAGGGAAATATTTTTCGATTACCAACCTATATTGAAGAAGAATACAAAATATAAAATTTAAAATTATTTTAAAACCCTACTTTGATCATCTTGGGGACTATGCCTCTTGATTTGGTTAATAATAAAATCACTTAAATCTAAAGTTTACACATGTGGCGATCGGATCAAAGAGCAAAAGACACTTGGAAAGCTTTTTTTTTAAAGTGGGTGTGATTAAAATTTCTTTTTTTGTGGTTTCTAGATAAAATAAACAAATCATGCCTTAGTACCGTAATTATTTTTTTATTAAACATTGAAACTAGATATGCAGGTAAGGCCCAACTTCTACGTGTATGTAGTATGCAACCTTGGGTATACAAAGTGAACGTTGCTCAAGCAATAGCGTTAGTTTGACTCTAAAGCCAAACTAAAATGTCAAATTGTAAACGTATTCATTTTAAAGCAGACTTTACGTAAACTTGAAAAGTAGTTTTGTGGTAGAAAAGTAACTTCCTTTAGGTACATTTCTCTGATAACAATAAAAACAGAAAGCTCCCAATATTTGAGGCTGATTGACCAAAGACTTTTTGAGCTACAGCACCAGAAGTTTACGAAAAGTCTGCTTTAAAATGAATACGTTTACAAGTTGACATTTTAGTTTGGCTTTAGAGTCAAACTAACGCTATTGCTTGAGCAACGTTCACTTTGTATACCCATGGTTGCATGCTACATACACATAGAAGTTGGGCCTTACCTGCATATCTAGTTTCAATATTTAATAAAAAAATAATTACGGTACTAAGGCATGATTTGTTTATATTATCTAGAAACCACAAAAAAAGAAATTTTAATCACACCCACTTTAAAAAAAAAGCTTTCCAAGTGCTCTTTGATCCGATCGCCACATGTGTAAACTTTAGATTTAAGTGATTTTATTATTAACCAAATCAAGAGGCATAGTCCCCAAGATAAAAAGTAAGTTCTTTGTTTAATTATTATTGAAAATTATTAACTCGCACTCATTAAGCAGGTTTTCAGCGTACTGCTTCCACCTTATCACGATATTGTTCGGTTCTGTAACCAGGCAGCCATCTGCGTTTCGAATTACTTTGGCTTTCCTTCTGTACTCGTTTCTATTTATGTATGCATATGTTCCGTTGATGCTCTTTGTTCTTCGAAAATTGTACCTTAAAAAACATCTTTCCAAGTATCTGGACTTCCAAAACTAGTCTATAACATCCATGCATCTGACGGTGTACAGACTTCAGTTATACATACATTGATTCAAAACGTAAGTAATAAAAGGAAAGATAGCTTTTATCTATATTCGAGAGAATAGTTCTTCAAAGAATTGTTGGCCCTATTTGTAAGGGAGAAAGGTCTATAATCTGGCTAGATTCTGTGGCGGTTCTACAAACCAGACAAACCATGATAGGTCGAGATGTCGTCGTTCCACCAGGGAACATACTCACCTATATCCAAATTACACGTGCCCATAGACACGTGTCCTCAAAAGTCCCCCTTTCCACCTGAAATATAAGGTAACGTGCATTTGGAGTCAACAAACCCACGTATCCACAGATACGTGGGGCCACAAGTCCCGAATAATTCTTCTATCCCTGCACGGCGAACGAAGGACATGACTCACCAACAGAAATTGTGTATCGATCCAGGAACTGGATATACACAAACGTTTGGCACAGCTGTGCCAGATGTCGACAAACATCACATATCCGGCGATAAGCGAATTACCGGAAAACCAATCCGTCGACGAAACCTTTGTCCCTGCCGCAATGTACTTCGCCTAAACAAAGGGTATTGCGATGCCACTGCAATAAATCGAAAACACTGTTCCCATAAATCACCCACTCGATTGTTTGCACAAGCAATCCATTAGAAGTGTGAAATTTTGACGATCGCAGAATGATCTACAACATGCAGCCAATGACCTCCGCGTCTGTATGCGTGAGCGCGATTTTCACTGGTAGAGAGATTCTCGATTGAGAGAAAGCCACCACCCAGGAAAAGCGAAAGGACAGAAAGACAACTATGGGGTAAATAGGATCATCCCCCAGAGAAAGTAACCACAGTACACATAGAGAACTCGACGAGGGTTGATCTGCGCCGCGCGAATAACCGATAAAGTAACAGTCTTCCCGAAGTTTAAATCTTTCAGAAGTATGCGAGTAACTAAAGTCATTGACCGAACTGCCACCGAAGGCAAACATCATAAACGTAATATTCGACGTTCAACACACAGCAATTCAACGCGCGCAGGCCGGTGATCCTCACTAAGGACACCCCAGATTTTGTTTAACGATTAACTACCTTGTGCTCCGGAATAATTAAGTTAAGTGACAGACTATATATAATTTAACAAACGAAAAAGTAAAGCAATAAAGGAAGACAATAAACAATTCTTAAAAAACAATTTCACCGTGTTTGATTTGTGGCAGTGTCTCTTCGCTACGTTGTGTTTACCTGTGAACAGTGTTTGGTGGAACACTTCAAAGACTTCGGCCAAAAGATATTGGGTGGGCCACCTAGTTCGTATACCTACAACGTCCGGTTCAATTCATGGTGAATAACTGTGGAGAACATCACACCTTCACTAATAAAATACCATCGATGAGGACGCAAAAATCATTTGAATACCCAATTTGATGACATCGATCGAAAACAAGAAGGACAAAAACTTATGATCGGTTGTAAACAAGGTCTTCCCTCAAGCAGCTCCTGTGTGGAGTGTTATCCCTTTGACTATATTGTATTCTATATAGTGGAGTGGCTCCTCGATAGTATAGTGGTTAGTATGCCCGCCTGTGACGCGGGAGACCGGGGTTCGATTCCCCGTCAGGGAGCCTCTGGCGCAAGACTAATGACCTTGTCCGTAGAAAAAAAAAACCTTTTTGGAAAATTTATCAACCCGCAAGACTTGCTAAATAAGGCCAAGACCGGTTCCCGGTTGTAGTGCCGATGATAATGATAGTGCAGATTTATTAAAGCAATGTTTGCTTATAATGTCATATAATGATAAACTGCACTTCCGCATGTGTAGGACGTAAATCATTAGTCTTACTTTGTCATCAAACGTACTTGAAAATGTTTACGAAAATTTAATGATAATTAAAATAATGTTCAGTTAATTTTATTACAATTGAACACAATAACATTCTGACGGATTCCATTCATTCTTCTCATCCCGTAGTGTGATGATTAACCTACATTGAAATTATTTACCCAGTCATGATCATTATACACCTAAGTCTGTTTTTACACGGTCTTTTTGTACACGGTTTTGATATAACACGGTTTGAAAATTGAATATTTTTAATTTTTTTACACGATTTTATTCCATTTAGCACGATTTGAAATTTTATGTACTTAAATTTTTTTTGTCAAATTTAATTTTTGCGAAGTAAAGAAAAAGTATTTATGAAAGAAAAAAGTCTGAAACCATCGATAGTATCGATAGTTTGCGAACACTAGCTTAAAGATTTAAGTGAATTCCCCTTTAGCGCGTACATACAAACAATTTTTACTGGTCAAAGCAAATGTGAATAGCACTAATTTAGGGGAATTCCCTTTATGTGCGTACAATAAAATTTACTGGTCAGAGCAATTGAAACGTGTTAATATTTTGTGAACTGTCAATGCAATAAGACGTGTTTGGTAAAGAAATTTTTTGCAGGCAAATTTGATTTTCCATTAAATTTAATTTTAACGCATTAAGATAAAAGGTAAGCCAAAAAATATTTTGTATTTATTCAGTTATTTATGTTTTTTAATTTTGTTAAATATTTTATGTATCCCTAAAAGGAAATGTCAGATATAAAACTAAAACGGAAGGCAATTTCTTTGGAAACCAAGATTAAAATTTTAGATCGCCTTCGAAATGGAGAAGGCTCAACTGCTCTTGGTAAAACGTTCGGTTTAAATGAAGCCACAATAAGAACTATAAAGAAAAATGAAATTGCAATTAGGCAATCGGTGATTTCTGGAACGAACCTATCTGTTAAGTCTTCATCATACACTAGAGATGCTGTTAAAGAAAAAATGGAAAAAGCACTCATAATATGGCTGGAGGAAAATGCCCAAAAAAGAATTCCCGTAGACGGAAACAATATCAAACAGCAAGCATTAAGGTTCTATAAAATGATAAAAGACGAACAACCGTCTACATCCACACAAACAACTGCTGAGAAGAGCTACGTATTTTCTGCAAGCACAGGTTGGATGAGGGGATTTCTCCATAGGCATGCGCTTCATAACATAAAAATCAAGGGCGAGATTGCTTCTGGAGATCAGAAAGCCGCCGAAGAATACCAACTAAAACTTAAAAAAATAATAGCGGATGGTGGGTACAGTCCAGATCAGGTTTTTAACGCTGACGAAACCGGTCTTTTTTGGAAAAAAATGCCGAGAAGAACATACGTGGCCAAATCGCAAAAAAGTGCTGGGGGTTTTAAAGTTGAAAAAGATCGAGTCACATTTTTATTGTGCAGTAACGCTTCTGGAGATCGGATGTTAAAGCCCCTGCTTATCAATCGTGCATTAAAGCCTCGAGCAATGAAAGGTGTCGATTTTGATACATTGCCGGTTAATTGGATGGCCAATAAAAAAGCATGGGTGACGACTACAGTTTTTACAGAATGGTTCATTAAATATTTTGTGCCAGAAACTAGAAAATATTTGAATGAAAAGGGCTTAGAATTTAAAGTTCTTCTGTTGGTAGACAATGCACCCGGGCATCCTCAGTTGGAACACGAAAATGTACAAGTTTTGTTCCTGTCACCAAATACCACATCCCTAATCCAACCACTGGACCAAGGAATTATCGCAACATTCAAAACTTATTATATCAAACGAACATTCCAGTACATTTTGGACACTTTGGATAGGGATAAAACTCTAACAGTAATTGATGACTGGAAAAAGTTTTCTATCAAAGATTGCGTTACGCATGCTGCTTTAGCATTGTCAGATTTACGACCATCAACCTTAAACGGATGTTGGAGAGCAATTTGGCCAGAATGTGTAAAAAGTAAAAATCCTGTGGAGATACACACGAATATCCCAATATAATTGCTTTAGCACACGCAGTTGGTGGGGAGGGTTTTGATGACTTAATATCTGATGACATTGATGAACTGATGATTGATAAAGTTCTTAGCGAAGACGAAATATTACATTTTGCCTCACAGAATGCTGATGTTATAGAAAGCAGTGATAGTGAAGAACCTGTAAAATTAACTGAAAATTTAATTCAAGAAGGGCTTCAACTTGCAAATAAATTAGGACACCATTTCGTCAAAAATGATCCCAATGTCGAAAGAGCTGCACAATTCCAACGTGAGCTGAATTCTTGTATGGCTCGTTACAAGGAATTATACAAAGAGGTAGCAAGAATTGGCGAACAACGGCTCATAACAGAGTTCATTTTTCAAAATGTAGATGCCGAACGAGCAAGAGAAAGTCCAGTTTTATTTTTTACCTTAAAAATTGAATAACCTATTCTTTTCGTTCACAACATAGTTTTTTAGTTCCTGAACTTGCCATACATTTAATTTATATTACTTTTAAGATTAGAGTGCATATCTTTTTTATCATTAATTCCTATGCTTGTGAAAATAAGCATTATATATTTGATTTAATAAAATAAACATGAATTCTTGTTCTTAAAAATTCTTGTTTTTCACTAATTTTAATAGGTTTTAGAGATTAGGAACAAATCACCCATTTTTGTATAAGATCAATGTCTTTTTTTACACGTTTTTTTTTACACGGCTTCTTCTGGAACCAATCTACCGTGTAAAAACAGACTTAGGTGTATTTGTGTTATTAAAACAACTTTAACTAAGAGCCCGCCAGTGCCGGTTTCATTGCCTTCCATAAAGCTAGACTAGTTTTTAATGATTCTCACAACAAGTTTACCTCGATACTCAGACTAATTAACGACAACCGATCAAACTGGCTTTTGGATCTTTGTGTTTACATTCAGGATACTTTTTGCAAGGGAAATGTATTTCATTCCCATTGAGTACCTTACCTCTCAGCAGCTTATATCGTATGGCAACGAAACCATTTTTAACACAGTATAAATAAGTTATTAAAGTTGTCAGAGTTGTTGCAAGTGGAATTACTCATATCTGGAAGAACGAAGTATCAGTGGTTGTTAGGTTCTTCCAATCTATATCTACTGATTAAAAATCGGTTACGGTTTTTATGTATAGGTTGGATAAATCAATAGCTATCCTTTTTAATAAAGTATTAACTTTGGAAGTGACCTAAATCGATCGCATTTGATTTCAAAAATTTGATCACAAATGTGATCTTCGTATACCATCTGTACTAAAATAAATCGGACTAGATTTAAAAGAGGAAAAACACGGCTATTCAATTAATTTTTACAATAGTCATTTTATATATTCGAAGTAGTTTTCTTGAACTGAAATGCGCTAATTTGCTCCTTCGGCATGTGAATCAAAATACTTCTCTATCTGGTTGATTGGCATGTTGTTGAGGATGACGCTCGTCGCTCGATTTCATTCTTGTATGTCCTTCATGTGGTGTCCGCCATTCAACTCAGATGGTTTGTTCTACTTCGTATTGATAATAATATGTTTTATCATCAATTTTAAAAAAATTTTCGTCACATCAAGTGTGTTTAATGATGTCTTTGCAATGTTCAATTGGGTGCATTTTGGTCATCATTGATATGGATCAAACTTTTAATCAATTCCCTTAGACCAAGTTGTTTAGTTTAAAATCCCATGAATTATTGTTTACATATATGCTAAGTTCCACTTCCATGACTGTCATAGAAGATTTCTTGGAAACGTGCACGAACTTATAGCGTTTGCGACGATAGTAAAGAGCGTGTGATTCGAACCGACGCTATCACGGTTAGAATCACTAAAATATAGAATCAAAGCTCAACGCATCAGGCCAAATCGAATTCGATATCTAAACTCAAGTACGCTTAACTGATGTGGAATTGTTATGTTATCGCTATGGTATACGGCTCTGATGCATTTTCTTATTCGATTTGCTTGTGTATTGTGTGTGTATCTGTTAGAAACGCCACAAACTCACATACTTCATTCATTTTTCCTCCGGTAATCACATACGTTGGAAGACCTATACGTTATCCCTGCCTTCGTTGAATCCTCGAAAACAATCACACCTTTGTGTTTTGCATAAATAATTACTACCACAAGCCTTTTCCAACAATTCAAATGTCTCGGAAGCTTTTTTACCAATTCTAAAACAAAATATGTTTTTGACACTTTGATCTTTATACATTTTTGGCAGATGCGCAAAAACTAGTGTCACTTAATTTCGGTTTCCATTAAACGAAACGTCATCAAACGCTCGCAGTTTGTTAAGGAGGCGTGTATGCTTTCACATGTAGAGAGCGATTTCGATTTATTTCAGGGCAAAGATTGTATAAAATAAAACTTTTTCGAGGGATTTCAATAAAGGCTGACGCTACTGTCAGTGTAAGCGAGTAGGTACTGTGGCGGTTCCGCCAAACCCCACGGCCCACTTACGTGAAAAACGCCCAAAACTACATCCCAATTGGCATAAGTTTTCGCTAATGCAAGCGCATTAGCACCTTTAGTGCTTTACACATCTAGGTTATCAAATTTATAATCTAAAGGTCCCTGTAAAAGAAAACTTACCTTTCATGCATCTCTTCGCATATAATTTCTACCTTTTCAGGAATCTCAAAACCTATTCGGTACCTTCGGTTCCCAGTAAAATTTCAACTTTCGCACACCTGCACCGCAATCTCCACCCAGCATACCTGAAACATTTCCTTTTACAAGGACATTTAATGCATACAACGCATTAGCTAAAATTCCTAAAAATAATTCTTTAATGTGCATATGCACCATGAATACCAAATCATTCGGCACCCTTTGTTATCATTTAAAATGCTATGTCGGACAGCTTGTTTTTTCAGCTGCAATAAACCGAACCGCGATTCGTTTGTCCAATCGACAAACAATTCCCGCATCCCAATCAATATCATCGGAACCGAATCCTCTACGATTTTCTAGTATAAACAAGAACTCGGTTCCTATACCAGTCGGAGATGCCATAAACCATATTCCTACGCATGTAAACATGCATAAGATCCAACTCATCGTTTGTTTTCCCACTAACAAACAATCTTCAATTTCTTTTTCTTTTACAGCCGCAACTATTTATCCTGCATATACAAATGCAGGCAAGGGATTCGTTTCTGCCACCAATCCCATTAGAACCTTTTTCCCAACGTCTATTATAGCGACGATGCACAGCGTAAACATGACCCTCAGTACCGAACGAATCATTTGGTCGCTTCTTCCTTTGTCTTTGCCGCCTGCCTGCTTCGTTGTTCCATTGCCTTCGAGCACCTGTAAACAACACAGATCTGAACGATCTCACACATACCACCATGATCTTCATTACGAGATCTGGTTCCCTATTCCACCAAGAGAGACTATGTTTCTCTGGTGGTAAGTAAATACATATCCTTAGTGGAGAGGATATCTACCACAACACCACAAACTCACCCCAAACGAAGGTTTAATCTTTGTCTTTTACCATCCGCCGACGGCCACGGTCGTTGCCGCTCCCGCTCCTCGTCGCGCGCCGAGGACGCGAAAATACCTGAAGTCGGGTCGTGTTTCATGAAAATCAATTTAACAAGTTCAAGTGAAGTGTAAAAACATTAACATAATTGTTAACAAAATAAAAATTAATTAAGGACAACTTGTGTTTTTACTTGCTCCTGGTGGACGTTGCGTCGTCGAGTTCGGTTTGTGCTTTTCAGTTTACTTTCCCGCGGCTGAACATTCGATTGCTGATGGGGAGTGAAGTGAATCGAGTGCCCGTGTCCGGTACATACTTCCTCCCCACAGTACCATTAGCGCCATCTTGCCCTATACGCATGTAAAAGGGAAGAATTTGCTACAAACATAAGCCGCATATCCTGCTATGTTGTTTTGTATCCACATACTTCGATATTTTCAACGCGATAAAAGACTTATGTGTGTTAACTTGTGTTCACTTTGACTGGTCAAAGCAAATACATTTTTTTAAAGCATCTTAAACAAAGACAGTTGTCTTTATGAAAAAAATGGAGCGTGTGGTAGATGTGAAGTTACTAACGACTACGACCGTTCAAGTTATTTAATCACTACCAAATTTGGCTTTATAGCACGAACAATTTAGCATTAGCCGCACAATAAAATAAACGTAAAATCTCGCCCTGGAATGGGTGCGTTATACAAGCAACAGTGTGCTTAGTGTTGAGGTTTTAGTGGGTTAACATCTACCAACACTTTCGAGAAGTTGTGTGGGACCGTTAACAATGTTACAATGAACAAAAGAACGTGTTTCCAATGGCATACGTCATTTCAAAGGTGCAAAGAATCGCGTAAATTAGAGACCTATCACCGTCCTTTCTCATTATTGCGGTATGGTGTTCATTAATATTTCCAGCAAATGATCTCTACATTATGATCGTTGTACTGGCATTAAATATTTACGGCATTTTATCGTCCACCTGAAAATGCGGTCCAAATTGTTTATTATTATCTCCCACTTTCTCAGAGCGTTGTTCCCCTTTTGTTTATGTCTACAAATATGCACATATTAACGGGTCGTTAAATCGTGTGCCCATTAAATAACGAAATTGCTCAACTATCACAATAACTTTAACCTCATTGGCATATAACTGACATCTGTGTAACAGATCTTTTCTATCAATTGCCTCCTCTTCCGTGACTGTAGACATATTAGTCTGGCCGTGGCCTTCCTTTGTATGAGAACTGTTGTTTCTTTGGTCTATCAAAAGATTCGGGGTGAATAAAAAATAGAGGACCTAATGAGTTAGGATCAAGAAAAAAGAATTAACGCCAATATTCGATTGCCCTTCTTATCTGTATAACAATAATTGGTCAAGACAATTCGGTGATACAGTCAGCCACAATATCCAGTTGCCATGTAAGAAGCCACCCATATTTTTAATAGAGTCGATTGAGCAATCTTTGGAGCTTAGTTAATGGAGCGTTGAAAATGTAGGAGTAGATTGTGGCTTGGGTCACAATGTCAGCTCTTCAAACTCCATCGCATCATCCCATATTTTCGTGATATGATCTTTTTTTTTTTGGTTTCGGTAGGAAGGTGGAAATCTTCAAAAGATACCTCTAGACCGATCCAGGGGCATGCCGGGTTTTTACCGACTAAACCCACCTCCCGCCAGGCTCATTTTCCCGTTGATCCCCGCAAAACTTTCTTTTAGATATTTCATCGCCGGGCGGGACGGAGTTTACCTGTTACTCCCCTCGTCGCGTCGCAACTGCTGCATCATTTCACAGAGAATACCATGTGTTACGGACCATGCCTGTTTTGAACTAAGCATGTATTCTATTACTCCTCCCGGAGTAACTGTCCGTCTCATATGTCTCCCCAAAATCGTTCGCGCGGTCTCGATTCTCACGCACCCTGTGAGTACGTGTTCCGCATTTTCTATTTTGTCATCGCAATACAAGCAGTATGGGTGGTTCACATGCTTATACTTGTACAAGCATCCATGTCCTGTTATTAGCTAAGTCAGGTGGTAAGTCAGCTCGCCATGTTTTCTTTTCACCCATGTTTCTATATCAGGTATCATGGTGTGGGTCCATCGCGAAGAATCGCGACATGATCTGGACAAACCTATATGTTTCCCAATTCTCAATTCCCACCGATTGCGATCCTGAAATAGTTTATGCTTTCCTTATATTTAATGACTTGGCCGTCCATCATAAGCGAACGAGAAAATCTCCCAGCTCAGGGGCGAATGCCTTAAATTACAACGTAAAACATAACATAAGAGAGGGGAATACGTGTAAGAAACGCCCCACAACCAATTTAGGGAAGCTAGAAAGTAGCTGAAAAAGGTATAAGAAGAAGTAAGGCTCTAGCTCCCAAGAAATTAACGAAGGAAGTTCTAGATTACGTTTCGCGGAGTGCCTACAAAATGGTAATGCATCGATTTAAGCCATAGACATAAGACACTACACCCAAAAGCCCTAAACTGATGAACGCTATTGTGACCAATCTATTCCCGAGCGACGGAACTCTTCGTGTTCGAAATATGCTAACAGAACAACAAACTGTGGAGGAGTCGGTAATCAGAGAAAATAAAAAGAGCCGCCCGAAGTATTTAATTGTAAAAGGCTTCGGAACTGGATGGTATACCAAACGCGGTACTCAAAAGGATCATGCTGGCCAAGCCAGAAATATTCGTGACGTGAATATACGTGAAGATAGCAGCACTCGTCAATAAAAGTGAATGGACTTGTGCATCTTTTGACAGTTACTCACTAAAATTTCAGCCATTTTGGATGCGTAGTTTTTATTTGACTCTCGTTGAGTGAGTCGATGTGAGTGTTTTTGTGAAAATGGACAAAATTGAGTATCGGGTTGTCATTACATTTTTGTTTTTGAAAAGCAATACGACTACGCAAATCAAAGATGGGTTGGAATCTGTGTATGGGGACTCTGCACCATAATTTACCACTGTAAAATGTTGGGCAGCTGAATTTAAACGTGGCCGTGAGAGCTTGGGAGACGATTGACGTTCGGGACGTCCAAAAACTGTAACAGCTGACGATAACATCGCTAAAGTTCACCAAATTGCGCTAGACGACCGCGGAATTAAAGTGAGAGAGATAGCAGAGGCTATGAAAACGTCCAAAGAACGTGTTTGTCACATATTAAATCAAAATTTAGGCATGAGAACGCTGTCCGCACGTTGGGTGCCGCGTTTACTCGGGTTAGACCAAAAACGCGTTCGAGTGAACATTTCCAACGCGCTCTGTTGGTGCAGTTTAGGCGCAATAAATTCGACTTTTGGAGCCGATTAATTACTGTCGGTGAAAATTGGATACACCATTATACGCCCGAACAAAAATACAGTCAAAACACTGGACTGCAGAGGGGAAATCGAGTCTAAAAAAAGGAAAAAACTGTTTTTTCGGCTGGGAAAGTGATGGGGACTGTCTTTTGGGATAGTCAGGGAGTAATCTTAATCGATTATCTTCAAAAAGCAAAAACCATTACAGGAGCATACTACGCATAATTACTTGACCAACTGAAGGCAGAAATAGCGGAAAAACGGCCACATTACGGCCTGTTTCACCAAGACAACGCGCCGTCTCACACCTCAGCGGTTGCCATGACGAAAATCCACAAATTACGGATTGAACTGCTTGACCATCCGCCTTACTCACCGATCTAGCCCCAAACGACTTCTTTTTGTTCCCCAATCTAAAAATTGCGCTCGGAGGACAGAGATTTTCTTCAACTGAGGAGGCAATCACCTTCGTGAACAGTTATTTTGCAGAGACAAACGCCGAGTGCTATTTGGACGGGTTAGAGAGATGGGAGCATCGCTGGGAGAAGTGTGTAGAGTTACAAGGAGACTATGTAAAAAAATAAAAATAAATTTAAAAAAATATCTTGTATCCCTGTTAGGCCGGAAACTTTTCAGCCCCCTTGTACACCTAAGCGAAGAAATTTTTCCAAAATACTGAAAGGAACAGATGTTAGGTCTGATATTGTTAGTCACAGTCTTGTGGCTTGCTGTTTATAGACAGTATAACATCGATGTCGTAGATGAAAAGCAGGATTAACAATATGTTGTAAAATTCAGTTACTTTATTGTCCTTCTTCAAACTGTTCTCTTTGTTGTTGATTTATCTGATTAAGTTTAAATGGTTCGACTCATGGTTATTATTTTTGAGCATGATTGACCTTCTCGTCCAATTGTGTTGTGGATATTGTGTTGATGTTCTTGATGCTGTTGTTGCCGTATCTGATACTAGACCCTTGAGTCTTGAATCTGGTGTCGGTGATCCTTTCACGTATGCTGCACAGGCTGTGGAGGTTCTTTAAAGCATTCCCAAAGAACCACCCATTCTCTTTAAATCAACCTACCTTCCCCTCACTCAACAAAGCCATTTCACTTCCCTGCAAATGAGCAGCGTAAGCTACCCTTCATTATCTTTCACCTGGAAAGTAAACCCTCAGCAAGGCATGCATATCAATTAAATCATTTCTTTCATAATACATGAACCATATACCAACCCGATCGGCTCAGCTCGTCTGCTATCATGATCGGTAAACACACTCCAATCTTTCAGCGTATTCTTGTTCCAACAATCCGTTGGTCCATAAAAAAGACATGCCGGACAACCTGCTTGCTTGCACATCTGCAAGCCTAATTTCCGGCGATGATTGCCTAAACCGATAGTTTAAACAATCAAATCAACGGCTGTGTCCCACGATCGGTTTTCCCAAACCAAACACACAGTAACCTCAATGTGTTTATTTTAGTTACCATCCGTTGGTCCATAGCCGCCCTGGGTAAGTCGTATGCTTGCACATCTGCAAGTCAAATTCCCCATGATCGGTCACCCAAGCGACGAAGGATCATCGAGTTTCACACGACCCATGATTGTTATTTAAACAATCGTATCAATGGCCATGCCCTATGATGCATTCTCTAAACCAAACATACAACCATCCATCCTGTCATCGTTGGGGAAGTTCCTGTTGATGTTAAGTCAAAGTTAATCTATCCTCCATCGTCCACCATGGCAATACAGCCAGCCTCCGTTCCCGATCATCTATTTGTTCAGTCGGGTATTTGGATTTTCTTTTGTGCACCCTTCGCATCTTCTTGTTCTTGGCTTCCAGCGAATGGGTTTTCATCCAGACCTATGCGGTCACCACAGGGAAATTCTTCCAAAACAACCCCAATCGATTGTTCATTGGTTATCCCCAAAGAAAAGGCCCGATTTGCTCCTCCCACATCTGTGGAAATTCACCACCAGTTGAGACTGGCCGAAGGATCGAGTCAATGTATCAGAGAGTCAGAGTCTAACCGCCCAACCACGCACACGCGCTGAGAGTCGCTTTTCATCACCCGACCGAGCCGGTCGGGCGTTTCACCTCCCGCTACCCGTAGCGCTGCGTGTATGCGTACCGCGTAAAGAGTTGTGATTGGGTTGTCTTCATAAAAATTAGTCGGTTAATTAGTGTAAATGTCGGGAATAAAAATATAAGACCAAATCAAGTTATAATAAACACAACTTATAATAACAAATCGTTACCGATAAAAAGGACCTTTTTAACGTAAAAATCGATGGTATATGTAATTGTGAAATTCACCGTGACTACTGTATGCATGAAATAAAACAAATTAAAATGAACTAACCTGTGTGTTTCACTTCTCCTGGGTGTGATGTTTCCTCTGCTGCTATGGCGACAAATTGGAGCAGAATTCCAAGGAATAATCACTCTTTGCTATTGACATGTTCAAGAAGAAATTCCTGTACAGGAGTTTTAGTCCAATTCACAACGATCCCACAGATGAGTAGATCTACCAGGACGTCTATGTTGCAAAACATATTAAACTCAATACGGTGGTATGTGGGATATTTAATTAATATGAGCAACTTGGAGTTTCTTCAAACAGTTCTTTGAAGTAGGTTTTATCGTGAACAACAACGGGAATCACCACGTCTTCGTTGGTGGCGATAGCGTCGACCAAAACCTAAAAATCATTGGCCAAACAGGATGACATCGCCCAAGTTCGAAATCCACGATAGTGTCAACCTAACTGAGTTTTAATACATAGGCAGTCACCATTAAAATCATTAAACATTCTCTTACAATGAACCTTCGCAATTGGTATTTTGACAACATGCTACAACTGAGGAGCGTTTTAGCAAATAATTGTTATAAAAGCCAAGGTACAATTGTTTCTAACCTTGTAATAAGTTTTAAAAATAACACAATCGCTACATTTGGACTCAACTGCAACACTACGTCGGTCATGACTTAAATTACATCTACACATCAATTCGCTTTATCGCCGCAGTAACCGCTGAATATTAATGGCCCATAATATCGTGGTATCCAAACCACAAGTTTCTGCTGTTGCAATCAACTCATTTTCAGTCAAAGAGTATTTGGAAGTTCATAAGAGAAAGATCAGATGTTTCAGCAGATATCATTTGGAGGCCCTGTCAACCCTGCACTAGATACGTTTTTGAACGAATGCCAACTGTTAACAGGTATACAAAAATATGTGATATAAAAAAGCTGAATCTGCATTAAGGTACTTGAGTGCGAATAATGGATTGTTTTCTATATGAGAAGCACGTCTTGTTCATGATTCGGTTTTATTTTATTTATCTAAAATGCATGTGCAGGCCAATGCAGTGTTGCTCAAAGGTATTGCAGCTTCACTTTTTATTTTATTTATCTGATATACATAAGCAGTCTTATACAATGTTGCTCAAAAATAATGTAATTACACACATATATTTCTTTTAATGGAATAAAAAGAAAGACTAGACGACCAGGTACAATAGATGTTGTACAAACAGTGGACACGAAGTCGGCATTGGTTGTTAAATATAATTTCAACAAACATTTATTAATGATAATTTCATTACAAGCTTCTATAATGTGAAAGTATTTCTATTTTACACTAACGCGCGCTCAAAATGGGACTTTGGAGTACCCTTAAATGTCAGAGAAAAGCGCGAGCGGAAGGAGCGAAAGGGGATAAGGAAAGGAGTATCGATGTATATTGGCCTTGAATGCCTGGACATTACAACAACGAGGAAACTCATGATCAGGTAGAGCATTCCTTATTCGTGTGGTTCGGCTAAAGAATGACGCTCTATGTTTATTTGTGGGCTTTAAGTTTACTTTCAATGTGAACTGATACGCATTCACAGATTGACGGGTATCGTGGGAAAATATCTGGTGATGAAACACATCCGCCAAATTCAGCTGAGCAACGACCGTGGTAATACCTATAGAATAGAGATAACCATGACACGTTGAGCCTATGTTCTAACGACGGAATGAAACGACTTACAGCTGGGTCCCCAATAAGTTTTACTGCTCGTTTTTGCATCCTCTCGAGCACGTGTTGCGCATTTTTGGGTGCGCCTGACCAAATATGGGAGTTGAACTTGTGGGGGTGAAAAGTATAATGCCTAACATGGGCACTGGATTCACTTCTTCCCCAACGATGTTGCTCGGTCGAATATCCACAAAACTCCAGGAAGAACAGGAACAATGGAAAACACACTGGTGTAGTTGTTTATATGTTACTTTTTTATTTGTTGATATAAGAGTTCCTTTTAATTTTGTTAAGAAAAACTATCACTAGATTTACATTTGTTACACGAAGGGTTTGTTAATATAAGAGTTACTTTTATTTAACGAAAGATAAACTATCCCTAGATTTACATGAAATAGATTGTCTGCCCACGATGGCGATTGAATTATAACTGATTAAAATAAACGCGAAAGTCTGATGAGCCTGAGCGGCGGCGTGACTGACCGTGATGGAGATTGGATAGCGACTGATTTGCTTGGGGGTTAAATTCTGTGTTCTCGATTTTTCACACAGGACAACCAAAAGAGATCACGCCTCTACTCCCCCATCGTCACGCCCGTCGAAGTGTGGTAACTTCGGTTAATTGATAATCGACGAACGTGATAGAATGAGAGAACAGAAACACGATGTACTGGGATCTCGGGGTGGCTTGGTTGTGTGTGCTGGTATCAAATGCAGCTTCTGAGCATGACCTACTGCCCTAGTGTTGCGGCTGTGGTGATCTCAGAGAGCATTGAACCGTATGGAAACAGAATTAAAAAGGAGAGGAAAATGTTGTGTGCGCTATTCACCTGTAACATGAGATCGTTGATCCCAAGCGAATGGGTGATCTGAAGAGAAGCCGAAGTGACACCAAATTGGCTACGGTAATTTATCATGAAAACTAATTAGATATTTTGATAAATTCCCCAGCGGTTTTGCTATGATGAAACGGCGTCGTTTGCTTAGATTTGTTGTTGCTAACCGACATGATGTGATTTCCGATGGAAATCTCATGGGCTAACCTCAATTATGCATTATCTGCATAGGATAATGAGTTTAGCTATGCGTCCATTATTGCAACATGCTTTTCCAGGTGACTAGCTAAGTTGGAGAAATTGGGTTTTGTTTGACACGCTGTTGGCGGTCGAAATTAGGCGGAAAGAGTGGGTTGGTTCTCCATGTAGTATGGCGAAACCCCACAAACTCAATTTGGAACGAATATACGCCTTGTAAATAGTGGCCAGATTGGATGGAGTAAAGTATCTTTGGATCCCTTAAGGAACCCCGTACATTTCCCTGCGCTTTTCGCAACTTCAAATAAGTGGTCGCTCGAATTAAGAGTCGAATTAATTCGAGTGCCGGGGATTGAAAGTTCATCGGCTTCGTCGATGCAGTTGGCGTTCATCAACAGTACATTTACTTTAGGGTTCGCCTTTGACGACAAGAGGCAGAACTGAGTTTTTAATTTATTGAGCTCTACTCGGTTAGATAATCCACATTGATATACCTTGCCGAGGTCGGAATTCAATGCATTAAGCATAACCTGCTGATTGGTGCCGACATTTGCAGAGTTTGGTCGGGAATACGAATATGAGAAACTAAAAGTGCTATCATCAGCAAACGAGTGAATTGGGTTTTGGTCAATGGACAGGGGGAAGAGAGTGCGTGAAAGTACCGAACCCTTGGGATCACATGTGTAGGGTTATATTTTATGTTGTATGTTCTTTATCTTACCTAGGATTTTTTAATGGCAAGTGTTACTTATTGAGCGGGGTGGGGCGGTCCGCCCCTCTTGTTGGCTATAGAAAAATATTCCCACCGCCGTAAACGGACCTCTCAAATTCCCCTCAGCTGGTTGGCGATAGAGCGGGAAGGATGCCCACAGATACCCTTGAATGGGGACTCAGCGTCTCTGCTTTGCGTATGGTAATTGATATGGTTAGTTGGTCCTCGTCGTTTCAGTTTTAGTGGTCGTTTCGTATTTATAGAAAACAAATTTGTTTGGCGTTGTTACACTTGTTTTAAATCCAATCGCCGTGCTTCCTCGCCAAGACCGAGGGAAGAACGTGGACGCTATTTTAACGAGACGTCTTAACACTTAATAGCAGCTTTTAATTACACATTTAGCGGCACCATAAAGGGGGGAGTAAGATATAAATGGTCTGTAAAAATGAGATAATGGTCAATAAACTAAACGATAAGATTCTTCACATAAACAACAATATTTAAATTAAATGTAATCAACACAAAATAGTTTTTTTTAAGTTAAACCAATATATAAAGAAACGTTACATAACATAACACATAACACAAAACGTGCGCACCCTCCTGTGGTTGAAATTCTACTGCCTCTACAAAAATACAAACTTTCTCTTTTTCATTTTCTTCTTCGAGAAGTTTCTTTCTCATGAACGAAGTCAAACTGCTCCTGTTAGCTTGATTATAGGTTTTTCGCTTGTGCGACAATAATATTTTATTTTGTTGGATTTCTTTTCAGAATCGTCACATAGGGTATTTACTATATTTACTTGGTGACGATTCTGGGTTCATCATATTAAGCAAACGCTATTGCAGCTGCTATGTACATAGGATAACGATTTTTTGGAAATCGTTTAGGAAAGTGTGATGATGGATGGGATATGTATATTGGGATATGGGGTATGTATATTTGGAAACATGCTCGATTTGATTTCAGAATCGGCACTTTGAGTATTTACTATAATTACTTAGTGACGATTCTGGGGTCGTTGTATTAAGCAACCGCTATGTATTATTATATGGGAAATCGTTTGGATTTAATGGGGTGATAATGAGATATGTATTATGTATTATTATTTGAGAAATCGTTTGGATTAATTGGGTTTTATGAGAAAACGTATATTATATGGGAAATGTGTATATTGTATGAGAATATGGGTTTTTGTTTATTATTATTGGGTAATGATGGAATATATATATTATATGGGAAATGTGTATATTATATGGGAAATGGGTTTTGATTAATTGTGTGATGATGGGTTATGTATATTGGGATTCTGGGAGGATGGTAGGGCTTCCGGAGCACTACACACAAGATTTTATTTTAATTTGTCTTCACACAATTTATTAACTTTGTCCTTATTGACTAATAATTACATCAAACTAGTATGTATTCAGTTATATTAAGTTTGCCGTTATTGGTTTCTTATTTAATTTAGCGTGAACTTATTAACGTTGCCCTTATTGACTTCAAATTACATTTAACATCACTTATATTAAGTTTGCCGTTATTGGTTTCTAATTTAATTTAACATTCACGAACTTATTACCGTTGTCGTTATTGACTTCAAATTAGATCAAACTTCACTTATATTAAGTTTGTCGTTATTGGTTTCTAAATTAGTTTAACTTTCACGAACTTATTACCTTTGTGTACACTATCTCACCTCCAACAACTGACACCTCTTCACACGCGAACTCACTCCACTCTCGATGACCGTCTCGGTCAATTTTCAAAAACCGACTCAACCATCTGACCGTCTCGGCCAACTATCTCGAATCCACGCGTTTCTAGTTTCTTCTTTTTTATTTTCCCATCGGATGGAAATCGTTTCTTTCCTCCTGCAGATAAAAGGATATCTCCTTTTTCCTGCCTGACCCATTTCTCTTTCTTTATCTTTCCCAAATTGGGATCGATAGAGGAAACACAAAAGAAAAATCAATAGCGAATCGAAAATCATTTATGAGTCTCTATGTTGTTAAGCGATTTATTGCGGCTGTTGTTTGTTTTAGCCGAATGGGCAAGGATCTCTTCTGTGGGAAATCGATAGGAAACACAAAGGGAAAACCAATAGCGAATCGTGGTAATGCGCATTTATGATTCTCTATGTTGTTAAGCGCTTAGGCGAACATGCAGTTCATTTCAATGGAGCGGGAATTTCGCGTTGATTTGTGTAACATTCGCGGCTTGAGATGCAATTTCTCTTCTGTGTCTGCCCATGTTTCTAGCCAGAATTCAACTATCCTTGCACTTAGCGAAACCCAGGTAATTACTAATACAGATATTTCCAATTTTAATCTACCTGGATATAATTTAGTGCCACTGTTCTTTCCACATCGTGGTATA
The DNA here is from genome assembly GCA_963931805.1 of Microdon myrmicae. Taxonomy (NCBI): domain Eukaryota; kingdom Metazoa; phylum Arthropoda; class Insecta; order Diptera; family Syrphidae; genus Microdon; species Microdon myrmicae. Next base: position 41,576,341 of record OZ007499.1, on the reverse strand, counting down.
GCCACATACATACGAAATGATATTGCTTATAGCTTCTGCCACAATATGGGCTTTGTTCCAATCCAGAACTTAATTTCTCTTGGCTTAAACTACACGTTCGTAAGCATATCACACATTACTGCTTTCTTTACAGAAGCCCAAACTTGGATAGAAACGCATCCTTTAACGAATTTGATGCTCTGTCTGATTCTATCGATAGGATTTTGACCCTATATCCGCACATTGAAATCGTTATTGCGGGTGATTTTAATGTGCCTAACTCTCAGTGGCTTCGTCACTCCGAACACACAACATCTGAAGGTCAATATGTCCAGCTTTTTGCTGATTCAAATATCTTAACTCAACTTGTCAATGAGCCAACACGGGTACCAGATATATATGGTCATTTCGCCAACACACTGGACCTGTTTCTCACCTCCCACCCAAACAAATACATAATTGAAGTTTCTTCGCCCTTGGGCACTACAGACCACTGTATCGTGTCAGCTAAATTTCCTCTAATCAACAGTAACGTTAATGAGAAAGCTCCAGAGAACAGTATGGTTCTACGAGAAAGCAAACTGCGAATGTTTGAATGACTTTTTTGGGGAGTTAAATTGGTCGGTATTTTTCCTCCATAACTATGTTGATAGAGTCACATTGACGAACGGGATTCTGTTTGGCATGCGAACCTCTATCCCACACAGAGTAAAGAGTATCAAATCCAAGAGAAATATGTGGTTCGATTCCGGGTGCAGAGAAGCTATTAAGGCTAAAGAGTTGAGCTTCCGGTTGTATAAATCAAACAATACTGAGGAAAACCGGAAATGCTTTAAGAGAGCTAGGAATGACCGCAATGCGTATATTCAACGCTCCAAGTTCTTACATGACTAGAGACTGAGACAGAAAATACTACTCTCCCACAGGTAGTAGCAACTTCTGGGCATTCGTGAAAAATATTCAAAACTCAGTCTCTTCATCCATTCCATCGGTTATAGTCGATGAGAAACCAGTCACCTGTGCAATAGAGAATGCGAATCTACTTGCTACACATTTTGTAGCCAACTCAACGCTGCCTAATACCAAATCACTTCCACCCCAACTTGAGCAAGAGCAGCACACCGTGAGCCAGATTCGCTTCCGAATGCGTACTGTTGCCCGCGCACTCAAAGAGCTAAACGCACACAAATCCGCTGGTCCGGGCGGCATTCCCCCAATCCTCTTGAAGAGTTGTTCCTCTTCACTCGCCAAACCACTGCGGAAACTCTTCCATTTATCTTATTCTACTGGCCGTTTCCCAAATAGATGGAAGTCAGCGAATATTCAGCCAATTCCCAAAAAGAGTGTCAAATCATCCCTTCCTTCTTATCGCCCCATAGCACTAACTTCTATTCTCTCCAAGGTAATGGAATCTCTTATCAACCGTCAACTTTCGAAATATCTGAAATCAAATGACGCGTACCTTACCGAAAAGTGGAGCCATTTCATCCACTACCTCTGTGAAAGCAAGGTAGTCGCATTGGATATTTCAAAAGCCTTCGACACAGTTTGGCATCCTGCCCTCTTGTCAAAATTGCATTCATATGGAGTGGAAAATTCCCTGATCCAATGGATAAGAGACTATCTTTCTGGCCTAAATTGCTCCTAGCAGCAGTTTCCTAATTGCGATGCACAATATCTGTACAGCTGCATCCATGACCAACCGATGTCCTTTGTTCTATCCTCCTTTTCAGTTTCGTTTCCCATGAGCTTCGTGCATAAGTAAATAATGGATCATTAGCACACTATCTACGATCTACTCAAGTAACTCAAACATCAACCAGTTTACACAGATTTCCTTTTTCTAGGATTAGGATAGAATAAGATTTAAATTATATTAAATTAGGATTTTAAGCAATTACACAAAAAAATGTATATATGTATATAGATGGAAGTTAAATTTGAATGTAAAAAAAGCATAACTGGCACAATGGTTTTTTTTTCAGTTTTTATTTGTTATTAAAATAAACATACATAAGTAAAAAACAAACAAAGTTCTGTCGTCGAAAGGCAAATTATACAATAGACATGTAAATTTAGCTTAGAGCGTCCGCGTAGGACCAGTAGGTTATAATATAAGATAATTAAACTAGAATTTAAGCATTATTTGTCTAGCCTATAATTTAGAATCTAAGCAAAAAACGGAAATAAAAAATGAAGGCTTTCGGTCGCTCACCTTATAATGAATGTCGCTGGTTTCAGGTGTGCATGTTGAAAAGTGAAGAATTCGACTTTACGTTGAGAACGTTTTTCTACCGCCTTGTTGTGTTCCATTAAAGTGGTGTTGTGATGCAAGTCGAATATCCTCTTGTGTTTGTGGTGAAAATGCTGTGGCCTGTGGTGTTATCCTTTCCTTTGCCCTTAAAGAATACACAAGAATCGGCTGAAGTATGCTTGAGTCTGAGGAGCGTGAATTATTTGCACAACTTTTATTGGCACTGACGTTCGGCCTGGCAGAGTCCATATAGAGCCTTCTTCAGCAACCGTATGTTTGTGGCGGTTCCGCCAAACCCCACGGTCTACTTACCGTAAAACCCGCATTATTACAACCCAATCTACATCAGTTTCTGCTAATGCAACAGCATTAGCACCTGTAAATGATTCACGCATTATATAGATCAAATGTATAATCTTAAAGTCCCTGTAAAGAAAACTTACCTTTTCATGCATCTCTTCGCATACAATTTTCCATAAGATTTCTTGGTTTACTTATCTGGAATTCCAAACCAATTCGGCACCTTCGGTACCAAACAAATTCCTGTATACAAAATCATTCGGTTTGCATACAATGTAATCGTCATGACAGGGACCATAAATATTGCGCCGTCTATTTTCCCAATCGTGCCATGTGTACAACAATGTTCCCTACATACACATTGGCTGGCGACTTACACCCAAGGGACCAAAGCAAATACGCATTCCGCGTCTCTTGGCATCAATTAAATCCTACAGCATAAACAAATGCAAATACGAATTCAATACCTACCCTTACTAGCGATGCCATAAACACCATTTCCCAGTAACCTGGCTAAAACCAATTAGCACATTTCCACATCGCATCGTCGTCTCTTTGTTTAGCCGCGACGCACATGTTCCAACAAAGATCCCATTAGCATCCGACGATTTCGGTTTTATTTGCTTTACCGAATTCGTATCCCATGAATGCACTTTATGCCCTTTCTTTGTTCTAGGTTCGTTCTCATCCATGAAAGAACCGTGGACACATACCACCATAATCACCATAGCGAGTGAGCCCCGCAGTCGTATTACAAGCACCAAAGTGCGCGCACGTCACAGGAGTCGCCTAGTAACCACGTCGCGTATCGCGGGAGTGTGTACACCCCCGAGTCGAAAGTCCTAGTTAAGTCGAGTAAGCGCGCTAAAAAAAGTAAAAAGTCGGTTATCTACAGTGCAATGTTTGCAACCACCATGTCGAATATTATATTTGCTGCAGTCTTCGAAGATTGTGTTTTATTGACTTCATAATGTAACTTTCACGCAGTGCTACCGTAAAATGTTAGTATCCACCAAGAAAATAAAACAACAATAAAAGAACCCTTAGTAATAGAAGAAATGTGTGTTTTAGTTTTTCTTGTCTGGTGTTTGGCTTTTCGTTTTGTGTCGGCGGAACATCGGATGAACCGTCGCGCGTGAACAGTTTATGATGAAGGAGGAAGTGAACGGAGTGCCCGTGTATTCGCACAATGCTTCCTCCCCACAGGTTGTCTCAACGACTTAATTTTCTGAGGAAGTCACTATTTACGTTCTTTCACTTCTTACTGGATTTGATTATCACCTTTATTGCTTGTTCCGTGTATTTTGTAACTTCCATAAAGATGTTTTCGTTGAGTTTGCCATCCAAATAAGCTAATATGACGTCGAGCTGTTGTATCCTCATATCATACTGAGCCACCAAGGTAGCCGCGACTCTAATCAAGTTGAGTCGCGCCATAGGGGCAAACGTTTTGTCGAAGTCTTTGCCAAGGACTTGGGAGCTTCCCGCCCAACTATACGCGCTTTCCTTCGCTCCGGAGTTCCATCACGATTCTGTTTATTTCTCAAAACGATTCGGCTTCCGAGGACTTCGGCGTTCGTTGCGTGGTCCACCAGGATCCAGGTGTCATTGCTGATAATGGCTTCCATTTCAATTGCCGTTATTTGGAGCCAATCTTCAGCCTCGGCTCCATTTAAAGCTTCGTGGAAGAGTTTTCCGGGTCGCCCTCTAAGTCCCGTCCGTATTATGCGAGTTCTCCCTGGTCTTCCTTTCGGTGCGCCCACGCCTGTATTTCAATCCGCGAATGACGTGTCCTGGCTCCCGTAATCGGCCATGCTCTTGACGTCTATTGTGTTAGAGTTCTTCGATAGTGACAAGTCGATTGTTGTTTCCCTCGTCGACTGATCCAAATTCGGTCTAGTAATGTCCATTTTACGCTCCTCGGGGATCCATATTCTGTAGGCCTTTGTGTGCATATCTACGAAAATTACTTTCTTTGATTGGCATTGGAGGTTTCCCTTGTTTGACTACCTATTGAGTGAATGAGGTGTACAGCCAAAATTGGGAAAATGCCCGATGTTCGATACATTTCCAGTTCATTTTCCGTAAGGGGGTCTTCGTCCGAGGGCACTGTTTGAACATCTGACCGATATATAGTATAGTTGATGGCTCACGGCATCTCCCTAAAAATGTGCATCTGGATTAGATTGTATGAGTAAGAATCTCACCATCTCTATAAGATAGATCGATTCTACTGTTCTGACAGTCTTTAGTTCGTTTTCCTCTAAGGGCGTAATCTGGTCTAGAATTTTGAAAAAATGGATTTTTATATCTCCCTATAGTTTATACTTTTAAAAATATGATGTCCAAAGGAAATTTTAAAATTCCAATAATTGGCGAAGTTACAGCTGCTTTAGTGAGGCGGCAACTAGACCGGTCCTGCCGGAACGAATCGAACGATAGACGGTACATACTCCCCAACTACCTGCGCGGGTTATGACAACCATACCTACTGTAGGGATATATTTTGGTGATTATTATTTCTTACCTCCTTAGTGGAGCGGCTTCCTTCCAAGTCTCCTGGCAGCGGGTTCAAAATTATAAGAAGCTTTCTTAGTTGGTATTTGGTTAATATATTTGGTAATATTGATTTATTTTATTTAGTAATATGTTGTGGCCGTTGCCTTGGGTGAGTCTTTCCAATTGGCCCAATAATGAGATGAGTGGTTTTATTTAATTTATTTTTAATTTAATTTAATTTATTTCTCTTGTATACTTGTGGCCTCTGGATACCGACTCATCTCGAAATACAAAAAAAAAAAAAAAAAAAAAAAAAAAAAAATTGGGGAGGCTTTAGGGAGACAGGGCAAATGTGTCCTTCATCTTGTCTGTAGCTTCTGGTCATTTTGCGATAACCAGAATCACCCACATCCGTGAAGATGTTGGGCTCGGTCTCAAGATATCTAAAAAGAAAGGGGGAGGACGTATCTAAGGATAGTGTAGACAGGGTTAGTTCAATTGTTCTCTAACTACTTGGGTGGAGGGATGGTGGGAAAGAAATCGTACAGGACTAGTAGGTCCTGAGTGCGGTAGTAAACACAGATTACGTCTTTGGCGTCTGATAATCTGCGCTTTGGTCGGTGTGTATGTGTGTGTGTTTGTGCTGTCTTGTACTGTGCGTGCGTGTTTGTAGTGTGTCAGCAGTAGAACCTATGGGATGGGTCCTGGAATCCTTTATTATAAAGGAGAATGTTGTTGGGAAGGGTGCTTTCTTCAGTTTTGTACTGAAGAAGAAATTGTGGTGGTCTGATCCGAAGAGATCGAAAGAGAGACGGGTCAAGAACGCAAGACTCCCGTACAAGTGGGTTCTCGCTGTTCTGACTGCTTTCGCGGTAATTATATGCTAATTGTAGCAAGTACTCGTCGATAGGGATAATGGAGGCACCTTCTTATAAGTGAGATTTCGGGTAATGGTGTCCGTCAGGCCTTCTAAAGTGGTTGATGCATCTTCTGAGGAGTTTTCTTTCGAAAACTCGAAGGATTTTCAGTTGGGCCGAAGATATGCAGGACCATATGAGAAAGGCGTATGATATTCCAAATCGGATTAGCTGCTTATAGCAGAGAAACTTAACTTTGGTGTCAAACTTGTTGCTCCACTTCAAGCGGTTGTGCAGTTGCTTAGACCGACCGAGGTCCCATTGGAGAATGTGGATCACATGTTTGATGAAATTCATTTTTAGGGTATAAATGACCCCAAGATATTTCATCCTGTCCTGTGGTCTAATCGTAGTACCTCCTATTTGTATTCGAATATTTTGTGAATGTTGGGATTGTTTACTATTCAGAATTGTAGCTACTGCTTTAGATGGGTTAAGTCGAATATTCCATCGACTGTAATACTGATACAGTTCGTCTAGATGACGGTTGAGTCGATTTGTTGCGAGTTTTGGGCTTTTAGATGACGTGTACACTAAGACGTCATCCGCATAGCAAATCTGGTTTACTCTATCATCCACAAGGCGAGGAATATCTGAGGTGTAGATATTAAATAAGATGAGGCCAAGAATGGGGCCCTGTGGTACACCTGCAGCGACGTTGAAAGTTCGGGAAAGCTTTCCATTCACTCGAACTTGGAAGGTTCTGTTTAAAATGAACTGGTAGATGATACTACACAGCGTTTTACTGAGGCCAGTATTCAGTAATTTAAAAACGAGACCTTCGATCCAGGTTGTGTCAAAATCATTTTCAATGTCCAGGCTCACCGCAATGGTGGGTTCCTTATTAAAGAGGCGCACGCAAACTTGGTTTTGAAATACGTTGAGAGCCATAGTGGTGCTGTGCGCTCTTCTAAATCCCAATTGGAAGTCAGGTATTGGGTTCCTGACACTGATAAATGTATTTAGCTTCTCGTATATGAACTGTGTATATATTTTGCTGATGCAGGTGAGGAGCGAAATAGGACGAAAGTTTGAGGGGTGATAATTTGGTTTCCCAGCCTTTGCTATTGGGCAGACAACAGCATGCTTCCAAGCTTGGGGAAAGTACCCCATGTTGTAGGCATGGTTGAGCAGGATGGAGAGCTTTATAAAGAATAAGACAGAAAGCCTTCGCAACGAGTGGTATGACATGTTGTCGATGCCGGGTGACTTCTTGGGGTTTCGAGATTTAACTCTGCAGGGTATTTGGTGTGACGAAGCCGTGACTATTAACACGTGTGTCGTCGAAGTATGCACTGTTAGCTGAGTTAAAGACAACTATTGGCTCGTTAAAGTGGTCTAATTTATTGTGAACCTCTGAACTAATTATTGCATTCGTTTTCGGGTCGTCATCCTCGAGAGTGAGCTTGTGATTATTTTCAAAGGTCTCTCCGATGATGTTTACTTTATTGGCATCATTATTGACAACAAGACCGTTGTGCATGATTGGTCCAATGTGCCACATATCTTTTTAACATTTTTATAAATGTTCTGGTCCATCTGAATACGCTTCAGTTCGTCTTCCAATTGTCGGGTGTGATTGTTTTGGATTCTTTGTTTTATCAGTGTGCCAATCTCATCTCGAAATTAAAATGTGCCGCCCTTTTATATTCTGGATCATCAGGTTTTGTCAAATTTTATTTAAAAATTCCAAGAAGCACAAACAAGATTTTGTGTGCTTCAATTAGAATAGGATAGTTGATAGGAATTTACTTGAATAAATTCCTGGAAGGGGAAATCAGGAAATGTATTTAGAGTTAAGCATTTCATGATGTTAGGATTATTAGGAATTGAATCAATGTACGACAAATGGATTTTAGTTTAATTTAGTCGTGCATATGATTCAATTGGGGAAACATGATTTGGATTATGGGTAAGGGTGAGGTAATTAGGAATTGGATCAATGTGCGACAAATCAACTTTTGGTTTAATGTGTCGCTCAATGATTCACCATGGGATATGATTAAGGTTATAGGAGATAATGGGGATTGGATGGGAGTAGTGATTTAGGATCACTACACTACCACCCAAGTGTCCGATAATTGAGCCACACAATAATATCATCAAAAGCCTAACCGCAAAACAAGCAGAAAATAAAAATACAAATAATTTCCTGTCAACCTATTTATCTTAACTCCCAAGATATGGAAACATTATCTGAAATCTTATTTACATTGAATTCACACATTGTAAGCAATATTTCAATTCTATTCCTTTTCTTATGTTATCTCAAATATGTAAACAATACTCAAATTCAATTCATTCATCCTATGTTATCTTGAATATGCAAACAAAACTTAAACCCAATTCCTTTCATCCTACGTTATTCCGAAAATGTAAACAATACTCAAATTCAATTCGCTTTATCTCGAATATGTAGACACTAGCTGTTGTTTCGAGTTGAAATAGTTTTTAAGTGAAGATGCAGTCGTCCAGTAACCTCCGGTCGGATATATTTTAAAATAAAGTAAAATTAGTTTTAAGTATATGAAGTTATTTAAAATAAAGTAAGATTAAGAACAAAATAAAAGTTGTGTTTTTGTGGAATAATTTATAAAACCCACATTTATCTCGCGCTTGAGGTCCCCCCATACAAACCCTTTGTCTCGGAAAAATGACTTTGAAATGCTCTCTGCTGTGACGTGTTTTTTTTTATTATTATGTCACTTGAAGCTACTATACCCTGATATTTTTTAATGCGTTTTTTCGAAACTACTTTTTTCAAGCCTATTGACACGATATCTCAAGTCATAATGAACCGATTGACTTGAAACTCGGTACACACCTTCTTGATATAATGCTCTAAAGTCCCTACCATGGTTTTTTTTAAAAAAAATGTTTACTATTTTTAAAAAATTAATAACCCGGAAAAAATAATTAGAAAAATCAACAAATTTTTTTTCAAACAGTTGCAATTTTGCGAAATTTTTTTTTTTATTTCTTGGAGGTAGGGACGACACCTTCATTGATTAAGAATCCATTTTTATTTTTTTTTTTTCAGATAATTAGAAGAGTCAAATTCATGTCAATCAGGACGTGCGCTTTTGTTTCAACCCCCCACTTCACCAGCCTGGAATTTTGGAAATTTTCGACATTTTTGCTTACATTTTTTTTTATTTTGTTACGTTATAAATAAATATTGGGCAAAAATCCGATAGTAAAATTATTTTTCGTTTTTTTTTAACGCTATTCTAAAAACCATTCAAATTTGGCACTCTACACCAGAATACCCCTTAAAGTAAGTATTAAATTCGTGATTAACAGATTCCTTATCATTGAAGGAATTGAAGGAATTTTATTTTGCCCACGGTCTGATTTTCGGCGAACGTTTAAAGTTTAAACTCTTTAAGGCGTTGAGCACTTCTCTCATACATTTTAGCTTGTGAATTACACACCATCTCGAACAGTCATTGATGAGTGTCACAAAGTATTGTAACTTACCCATCGATATATTCGGATGGAGTCGATCCAAGTTGCCTTTTTTCCTTTCCGATTTTCTTGGGATCGAAGACCTCACTATTTGTCCTAGTATGAACGTGTCGTGTTTGAAGTCTTGTGTAAGATTGTTAATATTCACTCCGCGCATGTTTTCGTCGCGGTGGCTTACCGAAAAGTTCTTGATGTGTAAGTAACCTATCTTCTGTTGCCCCGTCTCGATCGATGTTTGTTGCATTGATTTGTTTGATAGAAATGCCGACATGCATTTGTCTTCATTTTCTTTCCAGAGGTATAGTCCATTGACGAGGGATGCTTCGAACCTAGTGTTTCCATCCTGATCGATGTTGCCGTCGTTGTCGAATGTCACTTTACATACTGAATTGATGATTTTGCTGACGGAAAGTATATTGGTGCGCACGTTGGGCACGTGTTCCAATTTCAAATTTCTTTTCAGGCCCCTCAATTCAGTGCTTATGTGTATGTCGCCTTTCCCTGGGATATTTTTCGTCGCGCCACTGAATTTCGCGAATATGCCATCGTTGCTTAACATATGTGACGTGCATTCACTATCCAAACACCAACCTTTATTTGGAGTGAACTCGAGTGCTTCTATCCCGTGCTGCTCCAGGTACAATATGTGTGCTAGAGCGTGTGTCATCGGTCACCTTACCCTTCTCGGAATTTTTCCCTTGCAATTTGATGTGTGAATAGCACTTGGCGGCCTTGCGTCTAATCTTGCCTCGGCGGAGGCATTTGAGAGGAGGTTTCCTGCCGGCGTTGTATGTTTTATCGCTGGCGTCCAAGCGTTTCGTAAAGTTTGGCGACCATGGCCCCTTGTTCGATAAGTTGAACATCATTGTCCCTGGCGTTACTTTCTACGATGATTTTGATACGCAGGATTTCCGGAAATCGCAGAATTCTATTGCGCACTTAAATTTATAGAATCGCAGCGAGAGGCTGTATAGCACCATTACACACATCCATCACCACATCACTCAGTTTATCCACGGTATCGAAGAACTTTCGTAAGTGATCGTGCAAGTCATTGTCCGGTCTAGGGACAAAAATAATATTTAAAAGATACGTTTTTTATGATGCTTTTAATTTTTGGTTAAGTATGAACAACTTTTTGGGCTCCTCGATAGTATAGTGGTTAGTATACCCGCCTGTCACCCGGGAGACCGGGGTTCGATTCCCCGTCGGGGAGCCTCTGGCGCAAGACTAATGACCTTGCCCAGAAAAAATAAATCATTATGTAAAATTTAACAAGCCCCAGGACTTGCTAAATAAGGCCAAGACCGGTTCCCGGTTGTAGTGCCGATGATGATGATGATGAACAACTTTTTAGATTGACTTAAGATTATTTACACTTAACTGTTATCTTAAACAAAGGGAGTCAAAAGATGATCTTGTTGCCTTTCATTCTCCGGAGTTTCTTGATTTCCTATGACTCAGGCTTATAGAAGATAAGACATGTTGTGATTATAGTATGGGATAGCATTGAAATGAGTTTGTTAGTACCATTTCCATGTCGTGTATGATGTACAAGTTTTGAGTCATAGGTTAACTCGCACTGTGTCGCTTTCACACACCCGACGCAGCATTAGTTGCTTCAAATGTGTCGCCTTCCTGCTTCGTAGATAGAAGATAGTTTATCCAAAAGTTCCTTGGATGTGTTGCTATCAGCTTTATCTCCTTCGAACATATCCTGATGATTATGTCGGACTTTGCCTTTCGACCTAAGACAGTCTATAGCGTTTAAGATGATAGTGAAGAATGTGTGATTCGAACTGACGCTATGACAGTTAGAATCACCAAAAATTGAACCAAAGCGCAACCCATCAGGCCGCCGCCGTGTGTATGAATTCGATTTCTAAACTCAATTACATTCGACTGATGTGGATTTGTTATGTTATCGCTATGGATACGGCTCTGATGCATTTTCTTATTCGATTTTCGTTCGGTGTTCTTCACTATTTGCTTGTGTATTGTGTGTATCTGTTAGAAACACTACACTACTCCCCCCTCAGTAACTTTGTTACGATCAGCTTCGTGTGCGAACGACGGAGCGAACGAGAGAACGTCGGAGCAGGCGAGTGTGCCTGGTGCTCTATGCGGAAGTCGTGATCGTGTCGTGAAGTTCTGTTTACTATGGGAAAGTGTGTGCTGTGTGTATAGATCACGTTGTAGTCACCAATTATAGCGTTTAAGATGATAGTGAAGAACGTGTGATTCGAACTGACGTCATGACAGTTAGAATCACCAAAAATTGAACCAAAGCGCAACCCATCAGACCACCGCCGTGTGTATGAATTCGATTTCTAAACTCAATTACATTCGACTGATGTGGATTTGTTATGTTATCGCTATGGATACGGCTCTGATGCATTTTCTTATTCGATTTTCGTTCGGTGTTCTTCACTATTTGCTTGTGTATTGTGTGTATCTGTTAGAAACGCCACAAGTCCACCTCTCGACCTTCCCTTCCCATTCTTCGGCGTGTTCAGGCTTAATCTTTTCGCCTGCTACGTAAGACCAACCATCGTTTTTGAGGGGGATTTTCTATGTGTCAATAGTTGTCCTTCTGCAACGTCTCGATTGACATCGTGGTGATCTGGTTGTTCGCTATTGCCCTCATGTTTTTATTTTGTAAGTCCATTTCTTTTGATTTATTTTATGGATTCTGTGCCCGTAACCTGTTAAGATGATGGAAATAAAGACAAGTTGAAAACAGAAAAGCAGAGTAAATGCAGTGCGATGCCGATGTAATATGCTTTATTTAAATAATGGTGTGGCCGAAAAATTAGAGAATTACGCCGTTGGTCCTTAGTTGCTCGATGAAGAAGAGAAGAAAGAGTGACATGAACGAAGAGCATAAAGGTACAGGTGGAGTTTGATAAGCTCAATCGTAATGGACGTGCAAATGTCGAGCGGGAGTCGGGAGTACACTGCCGAAAGTTGGTTAGACAACCTGGCATGCCTTTGTTCTGTGCCCTAAAAATTCGATCTATTCAAAATCTTTCTTACTTTAAACTGATGCTAATATTTTTATTGAAATCTGGCAATCTTATTACTCGTAAATAATGTTTTATCTGTGTGTAGTTTTTTCTTATCACTGCGTTCTGTTTTGTTATACCTGTTATTTATTGAGCGCCCTCTGAACAACAAGGGGACTTCGTGCTTTTTTAAAACTGAGAAGAAACGGTTAATGGATGGTGATACCTTAGGCTCCCGTATATTCAAACCTAATCATTGTTTGCATCCTTCCATTAATTTTTACCTACAATGTGTGCTCAAATTCCTCTTTTGTTGTACATAAGTACTTTTTTTTTATTTACGAGTATTATATAATAAGTAACGTCACCCGTAAACCTTATTTTATTACCGCAGCCGATTTGAATAACATTCAACAATGTACATTTAATTGTACTGAATGTCATTAGTTTTTTTCTCACTATTTTCTTTTCTCATATTTTGACTTTAATTGAATGTTTGAATGGATACTACTGATATTATTACTTAATGACTTGCTGCATTCTGCTAAACTGGGCATTCAAGTGGATGATTAATGACTTGTGTACTAAAATAGCCTTCATTAATTATAGCTTGTTTGCAACAATGTAAGAACGTAAATATCGTACTTATAAATGCATCCGTAACAGGCCGGGAATCTGAAAACAAAGTCATAAATATGGAAAAATTTAATAAAAAGTAAATTTATTAAAAGAAAATAAATACAAAGTCATGGGTAGGATAACCTTGTTAAGTTTTTAACATCGTTTTTATCGGAAGCAATAGAAACATTTGAATCTACATTGTGTCACTAAACTTCCACCACATTGTACCCAGACGTTATACGGTTATTTTTCAATTAACATATTTGGTGGTGTTGAAATCCGGCAAAAGAAAAACAAATTAGTTAAGTTCAAATTTATTTTACTTAGAAATATTAGTTGAAAAAATTAGTCGTTTTTCAAAAACAGTAAGTAACGAATTTAAATCGTGAGCTAAAATAAACCGTCTCTTCTATTAACTGATCTTTTGTAAACAAACTGTCTATGAACAGTCGAAAATATTCCTCCTGCTCCGGCTCTGTATTTGTCATCGGACTTGACTTCAGCGATTACTACAACGGCGCCTGCTATCAGCCAGCTGAATCTTTTCCATAGCCTGAGAGAGAGCACTTCAAATAGCATTCAGTGGCATGACTAGTTTCGAATGCAACCATGCAGTTGCATACTCTTAGGAGCTTTGGTCCAAAATGTTTTTTTACTTTCAAATCTATGATTGCTCAGATCGCAAATGAGTTGGTTGTATATTATAAATTTACAACGTCTAAGCTGATTAGCTTTTATGTATGTTGCTGTGGTGCAACAATATTTAATACGCTACGATACTCCGCCTGCAGTGAAATCACTTATATCTTATATTCGGTATTTGGATTAAGAGATTTATCCTATCTCAAGGTAGGCAATTTCCTTCATCACATGGAGATTAATAGTTACGATAACAATATTGTTACATAATAACCTCCCCCACCGCCTTTATCCCATTGAGAAAACCATTCATTTACACATATAACATATAAAACATATAAACAATTTAAAATATAAAAAATACACTTAAATACAAAACACAATTTAAAAAAACATATTTTAAACACACATACAATACACATTACATTTAACATTACAAATATATTATACAACATAAATTGAAACATAAAACATTAAACTGGCGTATTGTGACGTGTGTAGCCACATACATTTATGTATTTAAATTGAACGGGTTACCTGTTTTTCCAGCGTGGAGAGTCTATTATGTCGTTCTCCAGGAATGGGGAAATCTCTTCCTCTTCAGCGGCAGCTTCACAACCTTGGTTCTTCTGCAGGTTCCTCCTCTGAAACTTTCTGTTTTCGAACACGAAACACGTCGGCAAACGGCGCTCCAAGAAAGGAAAACGAGCCCTTATTCCTTTCTCTATGCGTTTAATCTTCAAACTTTTGATGCTGACAATCTTTTTCTCTTTCAAAATGTTACAACTTGTTCAAAAAAAAAACACACGGGGCAAACTTTTTCTGTCTTTCTGTGTTTTTAACATTTTCCTTTTTAACTTCTAGTTTTAACGTTTTTCTTTACAATTTTAGTTCTTTAACATTTTCCTTTTTTAACTTTTAGTTTTAACATTTTCCTTTGGAATGCCTAGTTTTTAACAGTTTCTTTTTTACTTTTTCTCAGCCGTGACGTTGCCTTTCTTCGCCTTTTCAACTGTTAACTCACGTTCTTCTCCACACCAAAAAAACCGTATTTTTTCAAATGCAAAATCAAAAACAAACGGAATCGAAAATTCCTCTTGCTGTTCCCCTCTCTCTCTCCATCGACATCCACTCAGAAAACCGAACTCGAACTCGCCCACGATCCACTCTCGAATCGGGGCGTGTTCGAACACTCACTTGTGGATCGCGCGCCACCTTACCATCAAACTACATTAAAACAAATTATATTAAATACAATCAATTGATGGGGTGGCGGAAACCGCACGTAACAGTATACAAACGCTTAGTTATTTCATCGGCGATGATATCTCCGATAAACTCGAGATCGATCGTCGCCGTTCGTTGATCGGATCATAATGATTACATCGGATGATATAGTTTTCTCGTTGGGTTAACGGTTGTTGTGGTCCTTCTCTCAGGGAGCGTGTCTCCTTGTCCTGAAAAGGATGAGGGATCTCTTTAGACCCCTCCTGAGGGGACCCGTTGCGGTCGCCAGCGTGCTTCCTCGGACATGAGGGAAGAGCGATGACCGATTGTTGAATTGGGTCCTAGGTAGGCCCAATAAAAATACTTTTTATTTTATTATATTGTTATTTTATTTTAACTTAATTTATTGGCATCCTACCACTGCGGACGCCAATCGAGACTGATCCTCAAATCTAAAAAAAAAAAATGGGTTGGCGAGAGGGCCGACTTCAACGGGTAGGCCCAATAAAAATACTTTTTATTTTATTATATTATTATTTTATTTTAACTTAATTTATTGGCATCCTACCACTGCGGACGCCAATCGAGACTGATCCTCAAATCTAAAAAAAAAAAATGGGTTGGCGAGAGGGCCGACTTTAGCGAGACAAGGAGAGATGTGTCCTTCATCTTGTCCGATCCTCGAATCTAAAATTCATCGCCCTTTTATACAAAATCTTATCGAGATTTTGTATCGCGGATGCATCGAAAGAATTTCGAAATGTACTTCGACTGGAATCGAGTAATGGAGAAAAGGAATGGGAAATCTGTTTTTGGAATATACACATCTGGCTGCAATCCAGATGGAGACAAGAATTTTAGAATTGTGTGTATGGGAACGAAATGGATATCTTTTAATATGGTTTTGTTTGCATGTGAAGATATTCATTGTGGTGTTTTTTCAATTCAATTCAATTTTATTTGGTAGATAATTACATTTATGGTATATTTTACAACTAGTACTTAAGAGATTTAGGATAGCAATTCCTTTACAACTATAATCTTAAATCTATATAATGACAATGGCACAATTTTAATGAATAACAAATAATAAATTAAGGGAAAACTACAATAAAAAACCCTTATTTGAATCTTAAGACTAATATTGCACGAGCTTCCGGTTATTTTATATAGTAATAACCTCGATATAATTTTCATAGACAGAGTACATGTGTAGTGATTTAGGATAACGCAAGGCGGAAAACGAGAACATTGTCAGAAATAGAACAATTGACGAAGAAGTTTCGATTGATTTTGTCATACTACCGATTTAACGTTAGCGTTTTCATGAAGTTCATGTGTCGAATAATGCCATGGCAAATTCAGCAACATTTTCAATACTTTATTTTGACACCTTTCCAATTTTATTTTGTGTGTGCGAGCACAATTACACCATACAGGGTGCCGTACAGGGGTATAGCTTGAGAAATGGTTTTAAAAATTATAATTTTATTTTCGATGCTAAGCTTTGACTCTCTACACACTAATGGATACATAACTCTTACGACTTTGTTTATTTTGTCAATCTTAGTAGTGATGTGTTTTTGGAAGATAAGTTTTTTATCTAGAATAATACCTAGATATCTACAGTCTTCGGACCAATCAATATCAACTGCACACATACTGAGTTTAGTGCCATTTGGTAGGCAGCAGAGTTTCCTACATCTCGAAAACCAGATAGCTCGTGTTTTATTAACATTTAATCTTATTTTCCATTTCCTGTAACATATGTTACTGCTAGTTTGTCAAGAGCTGCTTGCAAAGAGTTGTCGACGTTAGTGAATAAGGCACCCGAAGAGAAAATGACCGTATCATCGGCAAACGTAGCTACTTGAATGTTTTCACCAAGCCATGGTAAATCTGCGACAAACAATGTGAATAATATGGGACCAAGGACCGAGCCTTGGGGTACACCATAGTGGATTTGGTGAGTAAAGGATTTGTCGGTTCCTATACTCACAACATATTTTCTCGAACGAAAAAAGCTCTGGATAATTTTGATAAGCGGTATTGGCAGCTTAAGTTTTAGTAGCTTATAAATCAAGGCATCGTGCCATACCGTATCAAAGCGGTTTTTCGATGTCTAGAAGAACCAGTCCCGTCGACTCCTTGTTGATGAATTTACCAGCTATGTGGTTTTTAATGCGCAAGCCTTGGTCGATTGTGCTTTGACCACTACGGAAACCGAACTGAAAGCTTGGTAAGATGTATTGTCTTCCACAGAACGATCAATCCTTTCCTTAATGATTTTTTCTAAGAGCTTAATCAGACAGCTAAGTAGACTAATAGGTCTGTAGCTTTCGGGGCTGTTCTTCGGTTTGCCGGTTTTCGGGATAGGTATTACTTTTGCTGTTTTCCAACAGTCCGAAAAATAACAATTCTTAAGACAAGCGTTGAAAATGAACGTTAAATAGTTACTTGCAGCAGCTGGAAGTGCTTTAATTAATTTTTAATTTTTGATTTCGATTTTTTTATCAATTCTTTAACTTTGCTGATATTAGTTGCGTAAGTACTTTCAGCTGGTGATTGAGAAAGTACATGGATACGAGTAGTGTTAGCAACTTCAGCCTGAGTATACGCGTAGCTTAGATGCATAGATATGGAGTGGTTCTTACTAAACGTGTTAGCAAGTAGGTTCGATTTCTCCACTGAAGAAATAAACAACTTGTCGTGAACTTTAAACGGAGGAATACTTGACACTCCCTTTTTCAAAATTTTTGATATTTTCCAGAACGGTTTGCTTGCTTTGTCAAGAGAGGAAAGGTGTTTAGTTTTTAGGAAGGATTTGATATTTAAACATTGGATTGTTTGTTTGGGGATATGGATGCATGATATAGTAGGTGGGTAGAGATGTGTGTGGGAGGAAAATGGTAGGGCTTCTTGGAGTACTACATGGTGGGGATAACACAGAACGAATAAAAACAAACGGTGAGTCTCAGCAGCGGGTGACAAGAGTCAGTCGAAAGTAGTCGATAACAAGAGCAGTTGGTAAAAAGTCGTAAAAACAAATTCGAGTGCGGCACAAAAAATCGCATAGTTACTCGTATTGGTGAAAACCTAAATTAATCATGAAAAAGTAAAAAAAAAAAAAATCAAATAAACAACGGGAAATTATAACAAGTTTGGTGATTTTTGAAATTAACTTTAACAAACTTTAACAAACAAACAATACCATTATTAAACAACTCAACAAATAACCCAACCATTGTACGTCCAGGATCAGCTGGATTGTAAATGAAATAATAAATCAAGAATTTACATCTTACATACACCCCCAATCTCTAGGATGAGGCCACAAATTTTGCAATTGATTTTCGCTCTTTATACCCGTTGGAAATTTTGTACCCGGATATATATAATACCTGTGAATAGGTACGTATTTATCCAAAAGAAATTCATAAAATTAAAGGGTAATTAAGAAACGACCGTTGGAATTTCTCAAGACCAAATAACAAACTACTTAAAAAGGGTATAAAAAAGTGCGCCAGTAGGATGAGGCCGCACGCAAAATTTTAAAAAAGAAGGAAAAAATTAATGTAATGTTTACATTTTATGGTTTTAGAACATTTATTTATAATGTTTTTCTACCTTAATAATGAGTATGCCCACCTTTTTTGGATATGACCTCTATAAGACGGTTTGGAATAAAATCAGGGTTTTTTTTAAATAGTCTAGGGAAATTTGGTCCCAGGAATCACGAATAGCCTCGATTAAGGTGTCCTTGTCTTCAAATTGTCTGCCGCCCTCATAACCTTTACGAGATAGCCATGATCAAACGTTTTCAATTGTGTTTAACTCCGGCTAATAGGGCGGCCATGGCAAAAGTTCCACGTCTTCTGATTGAATCCAACTTCTAACAACCCTGGAAATGTGAATGGAGGCATTGTCTTGTTGGATCCAAGACATGGGGTCCGAAAATGTTTTTAATTTTTGGAAACGACCGTTCCAGCAAACATTTGTAGTTGTTTTCGTTCATCGTTGTGCACAAAACCTCCAACTCGTTTGTGCCATAGTAGGTAGTAGCTCCCCACACCATGATGTTGTGGTCCTTTTCTCAGGGAGCGTGTCTCCTTGTCCTAAAAAGGATGAGGGGTATCTTTAGATCGCTCTGAGGGGAACCGTTGCGGTCGCCACCGTGCTTCCTCAGACCTCAGGGAAAAGTGACGACCGATTGTTGGACAGGAGGAATCGGCCAGGCCCAATAAAATGCTTTTCAATACTTTAAAATTATTTTATTAGTAAATTTATTTTCTGGTGTCCTTATACCTCGGACGCCAATCGAAACTGATCTTTGAATACAAAATTCATCACCCTTTTATACAAAATCTTATCGGGATTTTGTATCCCGAATGCATCAAAATGCGAGCAGAACCTCGAAAATGATACTTGCCTGGAGTCAAATGTTTGTTTTTTGAGATAAGAATTCGGTTAGGCGAATTCTCGGACACATGAGCGTGAGTATGGAAATTGAACATCTGGTTCAATTTACCACGTTTGCTTTTGTTTAAGGATATGGGGAAATTGATGTATATGGATGATAAACGAATATTTGATTCGTTTACCAGGAATTTTGCTAGATTGGGATAATGTATTTCTGGATTAGTTGGATGATTATGGGGATTTGGGTGCAAGGGCGATAAGCGAGCATTTGATTCGTTTACCGCGAATTTTCTTTTTGAATCTTTGTTAAGGATTATGGGATTTGGATGAATGTGTGGGGGAAGGAGATGGTAGGGCTTTTCAGAGCACTACAATAATATCTGATGTACGGCTGTGATATCTTGATCAAATAAGCTCCTCCTTTCTCAGATCATGGAAATAAAAGTTGAAACCACCGGGACCGTCAAGGTTAAACTTTTTTTCATACGAAAAGACAACGCGTTTCCATTCACTGCTCCAAGCGACATGTTCTCTTGCAAAATTCATTCGATGCCCCTTGTGTACTTGCCCCAAAACCAGTTTCTTTATCAATTTTTTTCTCTTGATAGTATCACTTTTTTTTATTATCCTTCAGACCGTTGCTATGCTGGCTAATCTTCGCAATGGCCTCATCCAAGTGACGCACTTTTTTATACCCTTTTTAAGTAGTTTGTTATTTGATCCTGGGAAGTTCCAACGGTCGTTTTTTAATTACCCTTTAATTTTATGAATTTCTTTTGGAAAAATACGTACCTATTCACAGGTAGTATATGTTTCCCGGTATAAAATTTCCAACCGGTATAAAGAGCGAAAATCAATTGCAAAATTTGTGGCCTCATCCTAGTGATTGAGAGTGTAATTTACATTTTCCTGTGTGACATACTTCTCTTACCATAGTGTGGCAACGTGATCGGACTCGAATGATTCGGCAGACGTTGAGATTCTCACGGATCGTTGTAGTGTACATGCAACAATGTGGGAGGTGCTTGATCAGCATTTTGCTTCAACGGCCCATGGGATCGTTCACCTACCCAAATTGGGTGCTCGGATTTCGTTTTTGTTTGTTCCTCGTTCTCCTTTTGTCCCGCATTCGTATTTCACCTAAGTCAGTTATTGCAAGTTAGGTTTTAAGTAAAATTGTAAATATAGGGTTGTACCACATGAAATGTCAGATGTTATAGTAAAAAATGTAAAAGCCAATAGTATTTTTCCGTAAATTGTTATTCAATCAAAGAATCTATGACATTCTTCCGGTACATGGTGAATGAAAGCATTCACCGAAATCACGACTTGCAGGACAAAGTTCTAATGAATCACTTACACCTCCGAAATGAAATTTCACTTTACCAAATTCCGTGACGATAGTCTGTCAATTGACATTAATGCCAATGCCGGGGCTAATAGCCTTTTAATTACGACAGAAGGAATCCAAAGTATCTTCGACTCATTAAGAAGCAAAAATTCAGAGGGAATAGATGGAGTACCTAACATCGTACTCAAGAACCTGTCCCCAATGGCAATAGATATATACACGGTCCTGTTTAACAACGCGTTGAATAATGCATATTATCCCACGCGTGGGAAAACGGCTATCATTCAGCCCATCCCAAAAAAGGGCCAGGACTGTACAAACCCAATGAACATGCGTTCGACAAGTTTACTCCCCAGCATCAGTAAAGCATTTGAAAAGACTATTAACAAAGCTCTGCTAAAATGGGTAGACGACAATAACATTATTCCAAATAACCAGTTTGGCTTTAAGGCGGGTCATGAAACCACACATGCCGCAGCTAAACTGGTCTCTGACATACAATGTCTGATCGATGTGGAAAAAGCCTTTGATACCGTCTGGATCGAAGGGTTATATTACAGACTGGTCAGACATGGCATACATAAGCCTTTACTATATGTACTTTACGATATGTTAAAGGACAGGAGGTTTGTGGTCAAAAATGGTAATGTGACCTCTAAATAAAACGTATAATATCAAGAATGGCTTGCAACAGGGAGCGGTACTTTCTCCGATTCTTTTTAACATTTATATTAGCGACTTATTAGCCCACTTCCGCATGCTATTGCGTACGCAGACGATATTATAATTTACAGAATAGGTCCGAAGGTTGAAACCAGAAATAGATTACTACAGCGAAACTTCAACAAAGTGCCGCGCTATGGCGACGACTGGAAACTTGAGATCAACTTCCAGAAATGTAAAGCCACCCTATACAGAACCTCATTATATAAAGCCACGAACGACACAAGGAAAAACTGGCGAAAGTTAGTTATCGTGGGGCCGCATGAATGTATACTGGAAACCAAGAGTGTAGTTAAATACCTGGGCATCTGGCTAGATCAATATCTGTATTTCAACAGACATGTAGAGACTGCTTTCGTTAAAGCGAGGAAAACTTTTGCTATGACAAGGAGGCTATTTCACAGTAGCCAACTTGACAGCAGGGTAAAAGTCATATGCTACATGACCCTAATCAGGCCAATGCTCATATATGGTTGTCCAGTATGGTTTAAGATATGTGCAAATTTTATGGAAAAGATTCAGGTGTTCGAAAGAAAGTGTCTCAGAAATTGTCTCAGATTATATCGAACACCCGAATCGGACTACAAAAAGTACTACTCAAATGAGACTTTATATAATGAAGCCTGCATAAATAGGGTGGTTAATTTTATGATCAAATTAATCGGAGGACATATTGCGATAGCAATAAGCTCATTCAATGACCTAATTTTCTGGGCATATTATCCAAACACTCTGTACTTTGAGGGCATGCGTCGCAACGGCTTTGTTCCACCAGAGGCGTTCCTTGATTTGGACATGAAAGGGCTTATACAGCACAGATCCGGAATTCCGCTGATCTATCATGTAAGTAGATCATCCGTAGACGAGAGATTGTGCTACGACCGGGCTGTCACGCGCACCGAAGAAGAACTGTGGCGGTTCCGCCAAACCCCACTGTCTACTTACCGTAAACATCATCATCATCATCGGCACTACAACCGGGATCCGGTCTTGGCCTTATTTAACAAATCTCTCCACTGGTCCCGATTTCGAGCCGATGTCATCCAGTTTAGCACTCCCAGGCTCTGGGCGTCCTGGTCTACGCCATCCCTCCATCGCAGACAAGGTCTGCCGCGCTGTCTCCTTCCATACATCCTGCCACAAAGGACTTTCCGGGCAGGGTCCTCTTCGCTCATTCGAGCTAGGTGTCCCGCCCACCGGAGTCTACCGAGCTTGGTTTTTCTTACAATATGAGCTTCAAGGTAGATTGCGTACAACTCATGGTTGCAGCGTCTCCGGAATCGTCCTCCCTCACATACGGGGCCAACAATTCTCCTTAAGACCTTTCTCTCGAACGCGGCCAAGAGTTCAGAGTGCTTTTTATTAAGCACCCAGGTCTCGGATCCATACATGAGTACTGGTAAGACCATGGTCTTGTACAGTAGTAGCTTGGATGTTCTGGATAAATTTCGGGATTTAAAGAGCCTTGATAGACCATAGTAGGCTTTGTTGGATTTAATCAGCCGTTCGCGTATTTCTTCTTCCATATTGTTATCGGCTGATACTATTGACCCAAGGTAGTTAAAGGATTGCACTACTTCAAATTCGTGCTCCACTACCCTGATAGTTTGACCAACGTTAGGTCTTCTCTTCGCAGAGGTTGCCACCATGTACTTGGTTTTTCCCTCATTAATGTGCAGTCCCAGTTTTTGTGCCGCCTGCTCGATCTGGGTGAAGGATTCCTGTACCGCCGATTCGGTTCTACCGATGATGTCGATGTCATCTGCGTAGCCAAGTATCTGGCTGGACTTGGTGACAATAGTCCCTCTAGTTGTAACGCCAGAGTCACGGATTGCTTTCTCCAACGCCAGGTTGAAGAGGAAGCAGGCCAGACCGTCCCCTTGTCGGAGTCCATTATAGATGTTTATTGGTTTGGACAGCAATCCCGCTACTTTTACTTGACTAGTTACGTTGGTCATGGTCAACCTACAAAGTCGTATCAATTTATTTGGAATGCCGAATTCTCTCATGGCATTATATAGTTCTACCCTGGCTATGCTGTCGTAGGCGGCCTTGAAGTCTATAAATAGATGATATAGTGGAATCTTAAATTCCAGACATTTTTCCATCGCCTGCCTAAGGGTGAATATCTGATCAATTGCTGATTTGCCTGGGATGAAGCCACACTGATATTGACCAATGATGGCTTTAGCGTATGGGGATATCCGGTCTTGTAGGATAGTGGAGAGTATCTTATAGGCGGTACTCAGCAATGTTATACCCCTATAGTTGCTGCACAGTGTGATATCTCCCTTCTTATGTATGGGGCAAATTATACCACGACGCCAATCTTCCGGCATCTCCTCTTGCTCCCATACGTGCACCACGATCTCGTGAATTGCGTGATGTAACGCTGTCCCTCCTTGTTTGATCAGCTCAGCTGGTATGCCATCAGCTCCAGGGGCTTTATTTGATTTTAGCTGTCTAATGGCTTTTAGTGTTTCCTCAATGCTTGGTGGCGGCAGCATTTGGTCCTGGTCTTGCATTGGTGGAGCCTCCAATTCTTCTGTGAGCTGACCATTTAGCAATTCATTAAAGTGCACTTCCCATCGCTCCAGAATGCCTTCAGGATCGGTGATCAGATTACCCTCTTTATCCTTGCAGTAAGTGCAGCGTGGTGTGTACCGCGTCATACTGCGGATTATTTGGTAGAACTTCCACGCCTGGTGCGGACCTCGCTCTCTACTTTTCTCTATTTCACAGACAAGATTTTTTTCCCAGGCACTTTTCTTTTGTCTGTGAAGTCTTTTTTCAGTTCTTCTGAGCTCTTTGTATTTCTCCTCGCGTACCCGCGTCCTATGAGACTGCTGCATTGCCCGGTATGCAGCATTCTTACGTTCAGTCGCTAGTTTGCACTCATCATCAAACCAGTCGTTCCGATCTCTACGACTACTGCCTAAGATGGAGTTGGCAGTACTAATGACAGTATTCTTAAGGCGTGTCCATTTCTCTTCTACGCCCGGCATTCTGGCCCCAGGACTTACTCTCCCTCCGTCGAGCTCTTCGAGGGCGAGTCTTAACGCATGACCAAAGGTGTTGCTGGTGTTCTCATTGCGTAAGGCAGCCGTGTTGATTCGAACCTGATCCGCGGATGCAATACGTCTCCGTAAGGCAATCCGCGCTCGGAGAACTGTACCAACAAGATAGTGATCCGAGTCGACGTTGGCACCTCGGTACGTTCGTACCGTCATCAGGCTCGAAGAGTGGCGGCGATCTATCAACACGTGGTCAATTTGGTTGCGAGTGGCTCCATCAGGTGATACCCAGGTGGCTTTGTGGATATCTTTACGCGGAAACCTGGTACTCGCAACGACCAAGTTTTTCGATGCTGCCAGTTCGATGACTCGTAGTCCATTGTCATTAGTGTTCTCATGCAAACTATGGGAACCTGCGTAGTGCCCGAAAACCGGCTCCCGACCTATTTTCGCATTCAAATCCCCAAGAACGATTTTCACATCGTACCTTGGGCAGGCATTGAGGGCCCGTTCGACGTTCTCATAGTATTCTTCCTTTTCGTCGTCAGGGGACTCCTCTGTAGGTCCGTGAACGTTTATGAGGCTTATGTTCTTAAACTTGCCTCGCACGCGAAGAGTGCATAGCCTTTCATTTATTGCATTAAAGCCGATTATGGCAGGCTTCAGTTTTTGGCTGACTAGAAAGCCTACCCCGGGCACATGGTGTTTTGCGTGACAGCTGTAATAAATGTCATACTCTTTTCTTTGAAAAATACCACTCCCCGTCCATCTTATTTCTTGTAATGCTGTTATGTCAGCCTTATATTCGGACAGGGCATCGGCTAGTTGCTGTGCAGCTCGAGCTCTGTATAGTGAGCGTATGTTCCATGAAAAAATCCTTAAATCGTTTAGCCGTTTTCGTTTCCGTGGTCGTCGTCGTGTATCCGGTCCATATCCGAGGCTTGTTAAATTTGCCATAATAATTCATTTTTACGGGCCTGGTTATTAGCCTTGCGCCAACCTTTCTCAGGATGTCGCTGCATGCATTGGTTCACTACTTGGCGGGTGTCAAAGTAGCTATCCAGGGGTGTCACGTGGAGACTGCATGTCAACTTGGATTGAACAGGGACAAGGATCGTCCTGGCCTTCGCCGGGTTGAAGGCAATCAGCGACTCTGCCCTGTATGTTCGCACCCATCCCCCCTACTTACCGTAAAACCCCCATAATATTCAGCCAATTTCCTAACTTCACTAATGCAATCGCATTAGTATCTGAAAATGCTTCACGCATCATATAGATCAAATCTATGATCTTAAAAAGTCCCTGTCAAAAAAAAACTTACCTTTTCATGCATCTCTTCACATACAATTTTCCGTAAGATTTCTTGGTTTACTTATCTGGAATTCCAAACCGATTCGGCACCTTCGGTACCAGACAAATTCGTGTAAACAAATGATTCGGTTTGCATACAATGTAATCGTCATGACAGAGACCATAAATATTGCGCCGTCTATTTTCCCAGCCGCGCCATGTGTACAACAATGTTCCCTACATACACATTGGCTGGCGACTTACACCCAAGGGACCAAAGCAAATATGCATTCCGAGTCTCTTGGCATTAACTGAATCGGACAGCATAAACAAATCCAAATAGGAATTCAATACCTACCCTTACTAGCGATGCTATAAACACCATTTCCCAGTAACCTGGCTAAAACCCATTACACATTGCCACATCGCATCGTCGTCTCTTTGTTTAACCGCGATGCACATTTCTAACAAAGATCCCATTAGCATCCGACGAGTTCGGTTTTATTTGCTTTGCCGAAATCGTATCCCATGAATGCACTTTATGCCCTTTCTTGTAAACATCATCATCATCATCGGCACTACAACCGGGATCCGGTCTTGGCCTTATTTAACAAATCTCTCCACTGGTCCCGATTTCGAGCCGATGTCATCCAGTTTAGCACTCCCAGGCTCAGGGCGTCCTGGGCTACGCCATCCCTCCATCGCAGACAAGGTCTGCCGCGCTGTCTCCTTCCATACATCCTGCCACAAAGGACTTTCCGGGCAGGGTCCTCTTCGCTCATTCGAGCTAGGTGTCCCGCCCACCGGAGTCTACCGAGCTTGATTTTTCTTACAATATGAGCTTCAAGGTAGATTGCGTACAACTCATGGTTGCAGCGTCTCCGGAATCGTCCTCCCTCACATACGGGGCCAACAATTCTCCTTAAGACCTTTCTCTCGAACGCGGCCAAGAGTTCAGAGTGCTTTTTATTAAGCACCCAGGTCTCGGATCCATACATGAGTACTGGTAAGACCATGGTCTTGTACAGTAGTAGCTTGGATGTTCTGGATAAATTTCGGGATTTAAAGAGCCTTGATAGACCATAGTAGGCTTTGTTGGATTTAATCAGCCGTTCGCGTATTTCTTCTTCCATATTGTTATCGGCTGATACTATTGACCCAAGGTAGTTAAAGGATTGCACTACTTCAAATTCGTGCTCCACTACCCTGATAGTTTGACCAACGTTAGGTCTTCTCTTCGCAGAGGTTGCCACCATGTACTTGGTTTTTCCCTCATTAATGTGCAGTCCCAGTTTTTGTGCCGCCTGCTCGATCTGGGTGAAGGATTCCTGTACCGCCGATTCGGTTCTACCGATGATGTCGATGTCATCTGCGTAGCCAAGTATCTGGCTGGACTTGGTGACAATAGTCCCTCTAGTTGTAACGCCAGAGTCACGGATTGCTTTCTCCAACGCCAGGTTGAAGAGGAAGCAGGCCAGACCGTCCCCTTGTCGGAGTCCATTATAGATGTTTATTGGTTTGGACAGCAATCCCGCTACTTTTACTTGACTAGTTACGTTGGTCATGGTCAACCTACAAAGTCGTATCAATTTATTTGGAATGCCGAATTCTCTCATGGCATTATATAGTTCTACCCTGGCTATGCTGTCGTAGGCGGCCTTGAAGTCTATAAATAGATGATATAGTGGAATCTTAAATTCCAGACATTTTTCCATCGCCTGCCTAAGGGTGAATATCTGATCAATTGCTGATTTGCCTGGGATGAAGCCACACTGATATTGACCAATGATGGCTTTAGCGTATGGGGATATCCGGTCTTGTAGGATAGTGGAGAGTATCTTATAGGCGGTACTCAGCAATGTTATACCCCTATAGTTGCTGCACAGTGTGATATCTCCCTTCTTATGTATGGGGCAAATTATACCACGACGCCAATCTTCCGGCATCTCCTCTTGCTCCCATACGTGCACCACGATCTCGTGAATTGCGTGATGTAACGCTGTCCCTCCTTGTTTGATCAGCTCAGCTGGTATGCCATCAGCTCCAGGGGCTTTATTTGATTTTAGCTGTCTAATGGCTTTTAGTGTTTCCTCAATGCTTGGTGGCGGCAGCATTTGGTCCTGGTCTTGCATTGGTGGAGCCTCCAATTCTTCTGTGAGCTGACCATTTAGCAATTCATTAAAGTGCACTTCCCATCGCTCCAGAATGCCTTCAGGATCGGTGATCAGATTACCCTCTTTATCCTTGCAGTAAGTGCAGCGTGGTGTGTACCGCGTCATACTGCGGATTATTTGGTAGAACTTCCGCGCCTGGTGCGGACCTCGCTCTCTACTTTTCTCTATTTCACAGACAAGATTTTTTTCCCAGGCACTTTTCTTTTGTCTGTGAAGTCTTTTTTCAGTTCTTCTGAGCTCTTTGTATTTCTCCTCGCGTACCCGCGTCCTATGAGACTGTTGCATTGCCCGGTATGCAGCATTCTTACGTTCAGTCGCTAGTTTGCACTCATCATCAAACCAGTCGTTCCGATCTCTACGACTACTGCCTAAGATGGAGTTGGCAGTACTAATGACAGTATTCTTAAGGCGTGTCCATTTCTCTTCTACGCCCGGCATTCTGGCCCCAGGACTTACTCTCCCTCCGTCGAGCTCTTCGAGGGCGAGTCTTAACGCATGACCAAAGGTGTTGCTGGTGTTCTCATTGCGTAAGGCAGCCGTGTTGATTCGAACCTGATCCGCGGATGCAATACGTCTCCGTAAGGCAATCCGCGCTCGGAGAACTGTACCAACAAGATAGTGATCCGAGTCGACGTTGGCACCTCGGTACGTTCGTACCGTCATCAGGCTCGAAGAGTGGCGGCGATCTATCAACACGTGGTCAATTTGGTTGCGAGTGGCTCCATCAGGTGATACCCAGGTGGCTTTGTGGATATCTTTACGCGGAAACCTGGTACTCGCAACGACCAAGTTTTTCGATGCTGCCAGTTCGATGACTCGTAGTCCATTGTCATTAGTGTTCTCATGCAAACTATGGGAACCTGCGTAGTGCCCGAAAACCGGCTCCCGACCTATTTTCGCATTCAAATCCCCAAGAACGATTTTCACATCGTACCTTGGGCAGGCATTGAGGGCCCGTTCGACGTTCTCATAGTATTCTTCCTTTTCGTCGTCAGGGGACTCCTCTGTAGGTCCGTGAACGTTTATGAGGCTTATGTTCTTAAACTTGCCTCGCACGCGAAGAGTGCATAGCCTTTCATTTATTGCATTAAAGCCGATTATGGCAGGCTTCAGTTTTTGGCTGACTAGAAAGCCTACCCCGAGCACATGGTGTTTTGCGTGACAGCTGTAATAAATGTCATACTCTTTTCTTTGAAAAATACCACTCCCCGTCCATCTTATTTCTTGTAATGCTGTTATGTCAGCCTTATATTCGGACAGGGCATCGGCTAGTTGCTGTGCAGCTCGAGCTCTGTATAGTGAGCGTATGTTCCATGAAAAAATCCTTAAATCGTTTAGCCGTTTTCGTTTCCGTGGTCGTCGTCGTGTATCCGGTCCATATCCGAGGCTTGTTAAATTTGCCATAATAATTCATTTTTACGGGCCTGGTTATTAGCCTTGCGCCAACCTTTCTCAGGATGTCGCTGCATGCATTGGTTCACTACTTGGCGGGTGTCAAAGTAGCTATCCAGGGGTGTCACGTGGAGACTGCATGTCAACTTGGATTGAACAGGGACAAGGATCGTCCTGGCCTTCGCCGGGTTGAAGGCAATCAGCGACTCTGCCCTGTATGTTCGCACCCATCCCCCCTACTTACCGTAAAACCCCCATAATATTCAGCCAATTTCCTAACTTCACTAATGCAATCGCATTAGTATCTGAAAATGCTTCACGCATCATATAGATCAAATCTATGATCTTAAAAAGTCCCTGTCAAAAAAAAACTTACCTTTTCATGCATCTCTTCACATACAATTTTCCGTAAGATTTCTTGGTTTACTTATCTGGAATTCCAAACCGATTCGGCACCTTCGGTACCAGACAAATTCGTGTAAACAAATGATTCGGTTTGCATACAATGTAATCGTCATGACAGAGACCATAAATATTGCGCCGTCTATTTTCCCAGCCGCGCCATGTGTACAACAATGTTCCCTACATACACATTGGCTGGCGACTTACACCCAAGGGACCAAAGCAAATATGCATTCCGAGTCTCTTGGCATTAACTGAATCGGACAGCATAAACAAATCCAAATAGGAATTCAATACCTACCCTTACTAGCGATGCTATAAACACCATTTCCCAGTAACCTGGCTAAAACCCATTACACATTGCCACATCGCATCGTCGTCTCTTTGTTTAACCGCGATGCACATTTCTAACAAAGATCCCATTAGCATCCGACGAGTTCGGTTTTATTTGCTTTGCCGAAATCGTATCCCATGAATGCACTTTATGCCCTTTCTTTGTTCTAGGTGCATTGTCATCCATGAAAGAACCATGCACACATACCACCATGATCACGATTAGCGAGTGAGCTCTGCACGAACAAGATATCGCTGAGTCAAATTCCATCCGCTGACCATCATGGTCACGCGATCTTCCGCTCTTCGCCGGCTGCAGAGATGCGTAATATACCTCGGGGTCGTGTCAAAGTGTGTGCAACCTCCATGTCGAATATTATATTTGCTGCAGTCTTCGAAGATTGTGTTTTTATTGACTTCATAATGTAACTTTCACGCAGTGCTACCGTAAAATGTTAGTATCCAATACGAAAATAAAACTACAATAAAAGAACCCTTAATAATAGAAGAAAAGTGTTATATTTTTACTTGTCCGGTGTTTGGCGTTTTTTTTTTTTTTGTGTCGGTGGAACAACGGATGAACCTTCGCGCGTGAACAATTTATGATGGAGGAGGAAGTGAACGGAGTGCCCGTGTATTGGCACAATACTTCCTCCCCACAGAACTCTTGCGCTTCAGTAGGGCTATCTCCCACAGAGACCGGGACGATAATATTAAACAGCATCAACAGTTCTGGTGGTTGAATGGCAAATATAGACCTGGATACCAATGTCGGTAGAATAACAGTACATCAGCCAGCTTACATAGACTTAGCTTTTCTAGAATTAGGATAGTATAAGATTAAAGTTAAGTTCTTTTACGTAAAGTTAAAAAAAATAGAAGTAAGTCAAATTTAAAAAAAAAAAAAATCGACAAAACCTTCACCATTTTTGTGTCATACAAATAATCATAAGTACAGCCACAAACAAAGTTTTGTCGCCGAAAGGCAAATTATACAATAGTTATGTAATGTTTAGCTTAGAGCGCCTGCGAAGGACCAGTAAGTTATATAATAAAATAATTAAGCTAGAATTGAAGCATTTTTTGACTAGCACGTAATTTAAAAACTAAGAATATAAAAAGAAAATAAAAAAATGTTGTAAAAATGAAAAATGATATGATGACATTCTTCCAACGTGATACAAGGTCAAAGATTACTTTTTCGTAGAGGTGATGACTTTTTGAGGCAACCCTGCATCCAACCACTGCCCAGGTCTTTTACGGTTATCATACAGAATACAATTCTCATCACAGGTGACTAACCGGCGCAAAAACGGTTCAGTTTGGTTTCTTAATCTAAGCGATGCGCAAATTTCCAGGCGCCGTAGTTTTTGGAACTCGTTCAATTCATTTGGTACCCACTTATCGAGTTTCTTTACCTTTCCTGCGGGAGAAAGGTGTCGACTCATTGTCATTGGGTATACTCCCATGCTTTGTGCAATCTCCCGTACCGAGTTCGTTGTGTTCACATCCATCGTTGCTCTTAAAACATTCTCATCAAGTAACGTGTCCGGCGTCCCATGTGGTTCATTTTCGAGGCTGATCTCCCGTACGGAACTTTCCAAACCAACGTCGTATAGTGCGTTCGATTACCGCTACATCCTCAAATGCGTAATTAATGTTTTTCACTGCCAATGACGTATTATGTCCCATTTTACATTCATAAAGGAAGAGGGTTCGAATTTGAACTGCCGACAGCATTACTATTTATTGGCCCTTAGGAACCCGGAAGTTCACGACCGCACCGAGTCGACTTCCCGATCGTTCCCTGTCCTGTGCAATCTCCATCCACGCTTGACCATCTGATCCGATTTCCTCAAGGTCAAACCTTACATTGTCTTCCCATCTCCGTCGCGGCCGCCTTGTCTGTCTTTTGTTAATTTCCTTCGACATTTCGTTACTGGCCGTCAGTATCGTTCCCAGATATTTAAATTCTTTAACTTTTTCGAATATCTTGCCTCTGACGTTTATATGTGTTCCCTGGCGTCCACTTGCTCTCGCCGTAATCATGTTTTTGTTATGTCGTCATTTATATCTAGGCCCACCTCTTCTACCGGTTGCATGATGCTTTTACAGTTTTTAGTTACAGTTTCTAGATTATCACCCAAAACGGCGATGTCATCCGCATATGCGAGCACTTGTGTGGTCCCGTTCAGGGATGATCTGACCATATTGTCGTCTGGTAGCTTTCTGATAATATACTCTCGCACAGGGTTAAAACGACATGGTGAGAGATCATGCCCCTGTGTTAGTCCGTCCCGGATTTCAAATGGATCTGAGATGTGGTTTTCTATTCTAACTCGCCCTTTGTTTTCATTCAAGCAACTTTGAATGAGAGCGGCATACTTTTTCGGGATTCGCAGCTCGATTACAATATGGTAAATTTTTTGCCTTGCGACTGAGTCGTAGGCTTTTTTGAAGTCAACGAACAGTTGGTGAACCGTCTCTCCGTATTCCCACTTCTTTTCCAACAGTTGCCTTATTGTAAACATTTGGTCACTTGTTGACTGATTCCTACGGAATCCGCATTGGTAGTCTCCCAATATTTCTTCTGCGTACGGTGTGATTCTCGCCAGTATGACATTTGTTAGTACTTTCTATGCGGTTGGGAGCAATGATATTTCTCTATAGTTTTCGCAGTCATATCTGTCGTCTTTTTTGAAAATGGGGACGACTATTGAGGTTTTCTATTCTTCCGGAGTGACTTCATTATCACATATTGTTTTGATGAATTGGTGGATCTTTCGAGTGGTTGCCGCTCCTCCATGCTTCTTAAGCTCTGCCGGTATGCAGTCAACTCCGGGAGCCTTGTTGTTTTTCAATCGATTTATTGCGTCTACAACTTCGTTGAAAGAGGGCTCTGGGATCTGAGGCTCGGCGGTATGTAAGTGTAGTGTGTTTATTTGTGGTTGATGGGTGTGCACATTGAACAGGTTTTCAAACTACTGCTTCCATCTTGTCACGATATTGTTAGTTTCTGTGACCCGACAGCCGTTTGTGTATCGAATTATTTTGGCTCTCCCTCAGTAGCCATTTATAATTGAGTTTATGCCGGCATACATATATCTGATCTGGCGCAAGACTAATGACTTTGCCCGGAAAAAATAAATCATTATGAAAAATTTAGAAAGCCTCAGGACTTGCTAAATAAGGCCAAGACCAGTTCCCGGTTGTAGTGCCGATGATGATGATGATGACATACCTCTGATGTTCTTTGCTCTGGCATTTTCTAGGATTTTTTCGATCCGAGTCTTCTCCCATTCGCGTTTTGCGTTTGAAGAGAATCACTGTCTCTTTCCGAATTATCGTGTATCTCTCTGCGTTGACTTCATCATATCTTTCTAACTGGATCACTCTTAGGCGTTTACGTTCTTCGATCTTAGCCCTGCACTCATCGTCAAACCAAGGTTTGGACTTAGTTGTTTTCTTAAATCCTAATACCTTCTGGGCTGTTTGTTTGATTGTGTCTCTGATCGATACCCATTTAGTGTTCACACTACTATCTTCCTCTTCCTCACTGCTCCCATTCTCTAGGATGCTAAATCTATTCGTTAGTTCGACTTGATAGCATACAAAACGTTGTACTTCTCTTTATGGGTTTTTCTTAAACTTTACTGAAATTTACCTCGATTGGCCAATTCCCAAATAGATAGAAGTCAACGAATATTCAACCAATTCACAGGAAGGGTGATAAATCATCGACTTAATCCTACCCGCCTAGAGCAACACTAACTTCTATTCTCTCGAAGATTATGGAGTCACTGATAAACCGTAAACTATCTAGTATTGTGGCGGTTCCGCCAAATCCCACTGCCACCACAACCCAATCTGCATAAGTTTTTGCTAATGCAATCGCATTAAGCACCTGTAAATACTTCACGCATTAAATAGATCAAATTTATAATCTAAAAGTCCCTGTAAGAGTATCCTTAACTTTCATGCATCTCTTCGCATACAAATTCCCTATAAGAATTCTTACCTAACTTATCATGAATACCAAAACCAATTCGGCACCTTCGGTGCCAGGCAAATCTCAATCTCACCAAATGCATTGGCCCCTAGACGAATTCCTGAGAACAAAATGATTTGGTTTACATACAATGTAACCACCATAACAGGGATCATAAACATTGCGTCGCCTATTTCCCGGCCTCACGATGTGTATAATAAATCTCCTTACATACACATTGGCTGGGGACCTATACCCAAGGGAGAAAAACAAATATACGCATCTTGCGTCTTAAGGCATCAATAAATCCTACAGCATAGGTAAATGCAAATAGGAGTTGAATACCTACCCGTACCAGCGATGCCATAAACACCATTTCTTCGATGCATCGTCGTCTATTTATTTAGCCGCCAGCACATCATAAACCACGATCTTCCCGATTCCTTTGTCCTTGCCGCCTGCCTGCTTTATTTTCCCATCGCCTTCGCGCATGAGTAAACAACACAGATCTAAACGATCACACACATACCACCATGAGCTCCATTACGAGATCCGGTTTTCTATTCCACCAAGAGAGACTTTACGTTTCTCTGGTGGTAAGTAAAACATATCCTTAGTGGAGAGGATATCTACCACCACACCGTCAGACTCACCCAAAACGAGGGTTGAATCTTTGAGTCTGATTACAACCATCAAAGCGGACGGGTAGTCCGCCATCCACCGTACCGGCGTCGGTAATTTTTCTTGTGCCCCCCAGTATAAGGCCATGCAAGTAGAGTACACTGTCTTACATTGTGTTTGTGCGTCCGTTTAGTCGTCAGCGTAATTATAATCCGTTTTCGAGTAAAATAATTGTGAACCAGTTGCAAACAGTTTAATTAAATAAAAGAACCTTTTATACAGACAATCATATAGTGTTTCATTTCTCGGAATTACAACCCTGCTTTTCGTTTGTGCTTTCATTTAGTGTTCGGGGAACTATTAAGTGAATGATGGGGATGCGAAGTGAATCAACACCGTACGTCGGTGCACAATACTCGCCCCCCACAGTATCAAATGACTTTCTGAACAATTGCTAAGGTAGCTTTTGAAGCAACAGTCTTTACCGCTCCCCGAATGACGATCGACCGGCGACATTTTTCGAACATCTTTCACGTACCGTCGATGGGATACAAATCAACCACCCAGCTTCTGAAATTGTCGTCCTTGGCGATTTTAATGTCCGCAATTCCGACTGGTTGGTATATTCTAACGGAATCGACCAGGCTGGCGGAGATGTTTGCTGTTAGCCACAACTTGACTCAACTCGTGGAGAAACCAACGCGAGTGGCGGATGCCGGAGGCGATTATGTTTGTTGTTGTTTGTTTTCGACATCTGAACCGAGTATTTATACCGTGGAGGTTTCTGCGCCACTGGGAATCTCAGAGCACTGCTTGGTATCTATCGCGCACCCACTTGCATTTCAAGCGAACAACCGGCCTAGGCAACTTCGCCATGTATGGAAGTATGGGGCTGCAACCTGGGACGATTTGCGAGATTTTTTCCCATCCTTTCCATGGTCGGAGGTGTGCTTCAAAAACTCCGATGTTAAGGCCTGCGCGGAGTCGGTATCAGAGATTATTCTTCTGGGGATGGAGATGGTTATTTCACATTCCATCAAACGAAGTGCGTCTGATAAACCTTGGTTTGATAAAAAATGCGAGCAGATTATAGCGGCAAAAAATAGAGCTTTTAAACAATGGCGCTCCAATCCCACCGATATTAACAGAACGAATTTTGTTAGAATCAGAAACGCGTGTAACCAGGCGATTGATACCGCGAAGAAACCTCACAACGACGACAGGGTGATCAATAAACTCCTTCGGTGTCCGACTGGTTCGCGCACTTTCTGGTCAATGGCAAAAGCTGTAATTTCACATCCTCCTCTTAACCTCCGTTGGTGACAGACAGCGGGACGTTAGTCACGAATTCAAAGGATAAAGCTAATGTGTTCGCGAATTTATTTTCCGCGAATTCAAACCTCGATCCCGGCTTTTTGGAGCCACCTGTGATCGCGCCGGTACGGTCTTCGATGCGGGATGTGAGCTTTCGTCCGCGCACTATTCAACGCATTCTACGTGAACTGGATTGTAGGAAGGCAATCGGGCCGCACGGAATACAATAGTCCTTAAGAACAGAACTATCACCGTTTCTAGGCAGACTCTGCCACTTATCTTATGCACGGAGGACCTTTCCTACCTGCTGGAAAATCGCTCGAGTTCAGAATCCCAAAGACGGGAAAAAAATGTCTCCCACAAAATTACCGTCCGATAGCATTACTGTCTATTTTATCTAAGGTGATGGAAAAGGTCATCAATACTGAGTTAGTTAAGTATTTGGAGCGTAACGGACTTCTGCATGATCGTCAATACGGATTCCGTGGCAGGCGGTCCACGGGAGACCTCTTGACACTTATAACCGATATACGGACATCTGCGATTGAGCGACATGGTGAGTCAAGAGCGGTCGCATTGGATATCTCCAACGCTTTTGACAGCGTCTGGTACGAGGCATTGCTGAGCAAACTTCGTTCATATGGACTTTCCCAACAACTTTGCGACTGAACGAGGAGCTTCCTTGAGAATCGATCGATCCCAGTTGTTGTGGACGGCGAATGTTCGGATCTGTATCCTGTTAATTTGTGGGTGCCCTAAGGTTCTATTTTGGCTCCAACCTTGTTTTTGCTTTACATAAATGATTTGCTGGAGACAACGGATAACAAGGTGTTCAGTTTTGCGGATGATAGTACTCTTGTTTCCTGCTTTTCGAGTGTTCGGCCGATTGGTGCATCTACGTCGCATCAGCTGAGATGTAGACAGATTGACTCTCTGAATCAGGATCTAGATAAGGTCCTGCAGTGAGGTAGGGCCAATCTTGTCGACTTCAGTGCAGCGAAGACACATTCGCAAAGAAAAGTGGATCATCGGTTCCACAGCTGATGATGAATGGCCGGGCCCTCGAAGCTGGGGAAAGCTTGAAATTGCTCGGCGTCACGGTCTGTGGGAATGTATCATGGCTTAAGCACATATCGAGCATCGCCAAGTCAGCCTCAGGAAAACTGAGCTATCTTTTTATAGCCAAAAAATATTTTACTCCGGCCCAACTTCTTCTCCTATATAAATCCCAAAGTAGACCCGCGCTCGAATATTGCTCTCATGTTTGGAGCTCGGCTCCTAAACATACCCTCGACCTACTGGAGAGCATACAGAGACGAGCGATCCGCCTGATCGCGGACTCGGCGCTGACGTCGGGACTACAGCCGCTATCACATCGAAGACGCGTAGCCGACCACTGCCTGTGGTGGTATTATCACGGGTGCTGTTTTTCGGAGATTCTTGGTATTGTTCCACGCAATTCGGTTTATATGCGCTCCACAAGACAATCCGACGGATCGCACCCGTTTGTGGTTCATCTCCCGACGCCGCGAACATCCCTGCATCAGAACTCGTTCCGTTACAGAGTGGGGAAGCTGTGGAACTCCCTTCCCACGCGAGTGTTCCCGGAGCGTTACAACCTGCAACTGGTTATAAAGAACTGCAACAGTTATTTGGTGGCATCACGGGGCGCCCACTCGGCGATCTAGGTTCGCCTCTCCCGAGAGAGGTCTAATAAAATAAAAAAATAAAAAAATAAAAAAAAGCTCCAGGAGATCCACGGTCTTAGAGGGATTCTACTCTGTTTTTTTTTTCTCTTTAATTGTTGTTATATAGTATTTTGTTTTAGAACGATTGTATCTGTCATATTTAATATACAAACTTGAAAGTATTTGATTATATAAGTAATAAAAGCCGCTACTGTCACCCCAACATTGTCCAATTTGGAGTCACTCCACACACCACTACAAAAAAAAGAACAAGGCTCTAGCGATGGAAATTTCAAAAGTGTTCAATAGAATTAGGCATAGAGCTCTATTATCGAGGTTACCTTCATATCCAGTTACCGATTCAGAGATTCAATAGATAATTCTCTCCGCACAATCCAAGTGGGCATATCTGCTATCCATAGAATTAATTCTGGTATTCCACAAGGCCCTGTGTCTCGCCCGTTCTATTTCTCATTTTTATACACGTTCTTTTGTCCATTATCAGCAAGCCAATTCACTTTTGTGGACGACTGAAGCTGCGAAAAGTGCGGTGATATGTCGGTATAAGTTTATTTAAGAGATTCAAGAAATACTTGATTCCATCTAACCTGGCGATAGTGAATAATTAGTTTATCTGTCCCGAAGAGGAATTCAGTTCCCATATTTGGTCAGGCTCATTCAAAATTATGCTCCTCATGCTTAATAGGGCTCCTCGATAGTATAGTGGTTAGTATACCCGCCTGTCACCCGGGAGACCGGGGTTCGATTCCCGGTAGGGCAGCCTCTGGCGCAAGACTAATGACCTTGCCCGAAAAAAAAACAAATCATTATGGAAAATTTAACAAGCCTCAGGACTTGCTAAATAAGGCCAAGACCGATTCCCGGTAGTAGTGCCGATGATGATTATGATGCTTAATAGGATTCAAAAACTAAGTGCATGTCATTTTATTCCGTCGTCAGAACATAGGCATAACGTAACATGCCAATCACTTTTCTGTGGGTATTATCGCGGTCGTTGCTCAATTGTGTCGGGTAAATGTATCCCACTTCTCTAAACATTTTCCCACGATGTCCGTCAAACAGAAAGTGGGATTCAGTTCACGTTGAAAATCAACTTCCGACCTACAAATCATTCTTTACCCGAACTACACAACTGTGGAATGCATTACCTGATCCCTCGTTTCAAGACAGTCCAGACCAATGTACATCAACACATCTGCTCCTTATCTCTAGTACTCCGACCGCTTGTACAGCGTTTTGACAATTAAGGATACCACAAAATTCGCATTTGTGTGGGAGTTAGTGTGACAAAAAAGTGTGTAATTAGTGAAAAAATCCGGGCGAAGCTACTGCTAAAGCCATAAGTTACCATGAACTTGGTACGATACAGACCTCTGTGGGGTTATAGGTTGCGTTGTGGGCCGGCGCGGGCGCTGGTTACTCCTATTCCCCAACAATCAAAAGTTCCCCCGAACGTTGTTCACCACAAGGGGGCCAAGCATAAATGAAAACTCACTGGAAGGTTTTATTGTTAAACGCCTTTTTATTATTGTTACTATATTTATAAAGCGATCCACCTTAGCATAGAGGAACAAGTTAGCTTAATTAAATTGGAAAAAGTGCACTGAGACATAGAGTAACTAGGCTCAAAACTTAATAATATATTACACAATAGAATCTCGTTCATTTAAAGTTAGGTCGCCCACGTTTGAGGACTTGCTACGTACAATGTCGCTTTTGTTTAACTTTGTTTGGCCCGAAAATCGATTCTTAACTTAACGCAAAACAAAAGAGGGGAGCAAATTCAAATTCAACGGCTCAGCACGACACCCCGGGTTTGG
Source organism: Microdon myrmicae (assembly GCA_963931805.1). NCBI lineage: Eukaryota > Metazoa > Arthropoda > Insecta > Diptera > Syrphidae > Microdon > Microdon myrmicae. Next base: position 41,536,882 of record OZ007499.1, on the reverse strand, counting down.
TAAAAGGCAAGAAAAGTTTAGTTGCGTCGTGGCAGTGGAGCATAGCTAAAATAATCTCACTGCCACTTACTCGGAACTTGGAAGGGATTGCTATGTTTGCATAGGGAATTCAGTTCCAGCGAATCCTCGCCGTATAAGCTGAGTTGGATTCGTTGGTTGTGTATACTGGGAAATTGGTTTCGGCAGCATAGCCAAGTGTGATCAAGGGTCTTGATCGTTGTGATTGTTTCGTGGAAAATTAGCTGTCGCTTGGTTGCAAGGGAGAATTGTAGTTTAAGGATGAAGTGAACCGAAGTGGTTTTCGGGGAAATTGGAATTGCTTGGGTGCGAGTAAGGAATATCATTTAGATAAGATATTAACCGAAGCAATTTCGGGGAAATGTATGCGGCTCGGTATAGTTGGTGGTGATGGTTAATGTTCCATTGTAGGTTTGAATATGCATTTTATTACAGCATATGAATTTCGGGGAAATTAAGATTGCTTGGCCGCAAGGAAAGAATATTACTTAAGTAAAGTATTGGCCGAAGCAATTTTGGGAAAATGTATGTGGGGTGAAGTAATTAACGGAGATGATTAAAATTCCGTTGTAAATTGGAATATGCATTTATTTCAGCTTGGGAAATTGGTTCCTGGTAAATTGGGGGATGTATGCAATTGCGGATTGGGGACGGATGCTGTTGCATATTGGGATGGGTGCGCTTGCAGGTTTAGCATGGTTGCGAATGTGTGTATTGTAGGTTTTGAATGGGGAGTTGGGTTGCGGTGACGCGCTGTTAGCGGTCAAGGTTGGTTGGAATTGTGGGTTGGTTCTCCATGTGGTATAGAGAACCCCCACACCTCCATTAGCTTTCGATACAGACCTCGCATAGCTTTCCAGTTTATGTGTACATGAGTTTCTCATAACCGATTCACCTATGCACGACGAAGGGAAAAGAAAAACAAAAGATTGATGATGTATAATTTAGAGTGCTTGCGAAGAGCCAGTAAGTTAATGTAAGAATAATATTTGTCAAATAGAATTTAACATTTAGTCTTAAGTAAAATCTGTAATTGAATTGTATATAAATGTGGAGCTAAAACAAAAAAAAAACCGATTCAGTTACAAATGTTCCATGACTAACGCCATAGAAGTTAAGATGTCAACTAAATTACCCTAGACTATATACAAATGTTAATTAAACAGGTGCCTAGACGATTCCGTAAAGAGTAAAATGTGCTAAATATGTGCAATGTGACCTTTTACTTTCAATTATAAACCAACTACGCAACCAATTATCGCCTTGATTAACTTGTTAAAATATACGATGTGGAATACAAAAACAAAAAGACGACCAACGTTTTTCAAATTGAAGTTTTTCTTACCCCACTTCCTAGAACGCAGCAACATTTATAAATAACGAATGAAATTTAACTACAAACAAAAACAAGGGGAATACAAATTTATACGGACTCTCTGTTTGCATTTTTAAAGGTACTCAGCTGCATCTAGAAATAATTATATGCCACATTCGATTACGGTCGGTTGTGTGCTTGGGTTATTCTTCGTATAATAAACTCAACATTCGCAAACCTTACTCGGAACCTTACACATTCTATCCGAGATGGAATTGCTACTCCGGATATTAGCCACAATACTGCATGTGCTCGGAATTGTATTAACTCCAATCATAAGCGTAATCTGGGGAACACAAAGGATAAAGGTACCACCTCCGTCGGAACCAGAACTAACAAATGTTCCGGTAATTGAATTAGTGTGTAAAATTAAGGAACGTAAGGTACGTTTGACTACATCTCTTACACACATATATACAACATTTTTATATTTAAATTCTAAGTATCTTAATATTATATCAATCTTGTTTTAGTTAAAGTCTGAGACTTTGGTCCGCGCATATGTAGAACGGATACGTATAGTGAATCCAATTCTCAACGCTATTGTCGAGAACAGGTGTCCTGAAGCAATAAAAGATGCGCAACGAGTAGATCAGCTCATTGCATCAACTCCGCCAGAACAAATGGATTCACTATTTCAAAGATACCCTCTTTTGGGTATCCCTTTCACGGTTAAGGAATCATGCGGTGTAAAAGGTGAGGCACTTTGTTCTATCTACTATTTTTTTTTCACTAGCACATCACGAAGTCGATTTCCAACTCATACTGCGCTAACAAAATTAATTCAAAAGTTCCAGCTTAACCTCTGATCTCATTGCTTATTTAATCCGATGCATATTTCTGAGTTAATTAATTCAAGTTTTTTTTTTACCAGGAGTGAAAAGTCAATAGTTGGCATTTAAATAATTTCTTGAATTGCACATATTTTACACGTGTGTGTAAAAAGTCTGGAAGCCCAATGTTGAAAAACAAATATTCCTTTTATAGATATGTCATTTGTGGTCGGGAATATTCATCGCTACTTGGAGCGTAGTAAAGATGATGGAAAGGTGGTTGGATTGCTAAGAGATGCCGGATGTATTCCATTACTAGTATCTATGACCCCCGAGCTGTGCATGAGCTGGGAAACAAACAACAAAACGCATGGACGATGTAACAATCCGTATGATACTCGTAAAACACCAGGCGGCTCATCTGGTGGAGAGGTAAGTGGAATAGATACCAATCATATAGATCAGCCAGTGGCCTTAAATAATAAGTGATACAAACCGTCTTGCTACAATTTTTATATTCAAATTATACCTTCACTTGATTGCAAAGATCATTCCATGAACTAAATAGACCCTTGCACTCAGGCCATTGACAGAGTCCTCAAAGATCTGAAAATATATAAATCATTGTGTTCATATGGTATTGCCCAATAATTGTGTTACTGTGATCCCTTCACGTGCCATCATTCGGAAAACAGTTCTATCTGCCCAACTCAATTGGAGTATTCCCACATAGATGAAAAGTAGTGAAACAAAATCTACGATCCTTTCTATAGTTTGTCCGATAATTTAGATTCCGTCGAAGACAATGGACTTACAGCGTTTTTGTGAAGTTGCGAAGAACACAATTCGAACTCACACCAAAAAAGAACCAAATTGGAGTGGCTTCAGATCATGGCTACGTAAATGCAGAGACGTGAAGTCGCCACTGCTCTGTAACTGGCACTGATGATATTACTCGTAGTTTTGATTCTTGATTGTAGGGTTTTTTTTTGTGGTAAGGGTGGAAACATACCCCTTTGAACCACTCCAAGCGCCTGCAGAATTGTTACCCATTAAAACCTATTCTTCAGAACTTTCTATCTACTACATGGGCTGAAAGATCTCGCCCCACTAGAAAGTGAACATGACTCATTCGAGAGGCTCATCTGTCATTATTTGATGTATGTATTTTGTCCATTCGTTTACAAGTTACAGTCGTTTAAGCGACGCTACTTTCGGCTTCGTACAAAAATGGGAAAACATGATAATCGCATCTTGATCAAACATTGATTTTTGATGGGAAAAACTTCTGAAGAATCATTGCAATGGTTGCAGAAATGTTACCCCACATCTGCTCCTTCGAGAACAACAGTTTATCGGTGATTTAGTGAACTCAAAATGGGTCGTACAAGCATCAAAGACGCACCTCGCTCTGGAAGGCCAAAAGAGGTCAGGAATGCGGAAATCCTAAAGCAAGTGTGTGACGGTTCCTTCGAACGCCACTACTCACCTTCCCATTAACCATGTAAAAACTTCCAACCTAGAGCATTCAAAACGATATAAAACAAGTATTGTGGCAGTTCCATTGAACCTATGATGAGGAAACAGTTTCCTTAAACACATGAAAAACATGTACTTACCTTCCATAGTTGTACCAATATCTTCAGTAATGCTTTAGCACCATAATTGTCTTGATGCAAAATCCATCAGCATCAAATAAGTGTTTTTCCACAAGGGCATGGTTGCATTAAACGCATCATGTGCCTTAAAAGCAATTTGGTTGCACCATCAAGCAACCAACATTAACTAAACCACATCAATGAGATATCTCCTAACGAGTCAGCCACACACGTTCAGGAGATGTTTCTTCTTCTCCTTTTTATACATGCCCACAACGGTCGGTCAAGGCGCAAGGAAGTCGAGTCCTCAAAAAAGAAAAATTTCCAGCGAGAATTCGACTACGTGGAGATGCCGCCAAGATGTGCACGATCAGCATAAATGCTGTACGCAGTCGCAAATTATCTGCGTCGAGATATTAGCATCAGATGCAACCATGCCAGCTAATGTCCCCCTTGTGAATTCGGTTAATCCACGGTCCGCATACTTGTGAACACACACGATGAGCAGCAGAGGCGATCATCGTGTGTGTTTCGCGCCCTTATCCTGGGACCGATACAAGGAAAATCACCCCCTTATGTCGACAAGTGGAAGATGAATTTATCTTTCGAAATAATCAATCGGGATACGGATTCCGTGGAGGCAAGTCGGGCCTCCACGTTAAACAAATCGAGAGTCTGAACCCAACAATCGACGTGAACGAGTATACAGCTAAGTGTCGAAGCTATTCAGCGAAATAAGTGCAGCTAGCCCAAAATTAGTAAATTAACGGTTTTGTAAATTAACGCCGAGCTTTATTGATGTTATTTTCTAATTCAGTTTGTATAAATTAATGCAGTGCTTCACGATTTTTAATGGAGACAGTGTGAAGCCCTTTTGAACGGCGGAGCCATTTTATTTAGCGATTGTTTTCCATTTAGTTATATTATGTTTTATTAATATTAAAAGAATAAAAATGTATAAATACATCAAATGAAGATGAATCGCTGGCGTTTTCATTGTTATCAAATATTAACCACACCATTCGCCTTGGAAGGACTTGGGAAGTCTCGGTGAACCTGTGTCGGGCCGGCACCTAACCGAGACCAAATAAACCAATAAGTGCATCGAGTAGTTTTGAGTGATTTTTTTAATGCATTTTTTTGCAAAAGAAAAACAAGTACATATAAGGTTTTTTTACATTTCAACATATTACATTTTGATGTAATTTACTGTATGAGTACTCTAAATTATTCTAGGTACATTTATTTTGTTTTATATACAAATATGATACCTTTCACTGTACAGTATTTTTATTTATTATAGTGTGCACTTTAAACACAATTTACAAATTATATCAGAGAAAAAAAAAAGCAAAAGCTTGAATCTGTTACATTGTTAAAATATGAACCACTTCTTACAAATGGAAGTGTATATTGTTATAAAGAGAAATGTATTAGGAGAAAGATGTGTTGATATATATATATTATTGTTTATGCTGTATAATGCCAATTGTGATATAAATTATTGCTGCCAATTGTAACATAAAAGCTTCATATTGCCCAATAGTTTTGTACGTCTCTCGTGTAATTGCTCTTAAATTATGGTACTATATAATTGTTTGGTGACTACGGTTGCGCCAATTGCAGTGAAAAAGGATTCAATATATATTCTTGTTGTATCGTAAGATTTTTATAATATATAATTTGTTGCTGCATATGAGAATTGAGGTAATTGTAGTTTGATTGTTGTTTAAATTGTAATATACGATGTAATATATAATGCGTTATAGTATACTATTTGTAATTTAATTGCTGTATGCTTGCACTATATGTTAATTGAAACATACCTTGGTAGTACCTCCCCCCAGGTACTCACGTTTGCCGCCGTTCCAGTTGATGATCACAAGGAAGAATCCAGTCTCGGCTCCGGGATCAGCTTCAATAACCTCGACCTGTTGGGCTTCGGTGACACTCCACTAATTGGACTCTGATGCAGCAATGCAGTCGGACACCACCCAAGTAGTTCCGTGTACTCTCGCCGGTTCATTCATTTGAAGGTACCACTGCGTAATTTTTCTCAATTCTCACTTGGAGCTATACGTTTATTAGAAACTTCCTTCAATTAGAATTACATATATATTAGTACATTCCTTTTTGATTTAACATTTGGTAACTTCAATTAGAATCATTTGTATATTAGTTCATTCCTTTTTTACTTAACATTGGTTAATTCGACTTATATATGTAATCAAGACCTCCTTGTTTGGTTCTACGCAGAGCGCCGCCTGTTCCCTTTCCTTCGCCTTTTCTTTTACTCGTCCGACAGTTAATTAATTATATTACGGCACGTATAACGTTGAACAAAACAAACGTTTTCGATCACCATCAAGAACCAATTACAATTATATGCTTAGAAGTTAAGATGAGTTTTTCAACATTTACTCGTTGGATGTACAGCACTTTTTTACGGATAACAAGACGTTACCAACGCAAAAAGTTACCGAACGTTTTTTCTTGCTTCTTTGCACCGCAACCTCGTTAACGAACTTTTTCAAGACAACCGTCGCAACGGTCCCCCAAATCCGCACCCGTTCGTCTTCTCTCATTCTTTCTTTATCTTTTTCTCCCATCTCCGCTTCTTTCGAAGACTCTTCTTCGACGACGGTCGACTTCGAAACTAGCCGAACACACCACCGCCGAAAGGAAACTGGGTTTATACACCAATTGTATTTTAATCCAATTACAACCCAGCTGCATTTAATTGGCTTTCAATTTAACCTTAACCGAAATATAATCTAATTCCAGTTACTTCTATTTTTTGGATTATAGTTTTGTGTATTATTTTTAAACCATTTAAATTTTTCCAACTTCAATGCAGCTGAGTTTCCGTTTTAGTATTTTAGTATGTTAATTAAAATATAAATAATATTTACAAAAAAAATAACAAAAAAACATATAACGAAATTCAAAAGGTTTTGTAAAACAAAATTAGCTGGCGATCTTGTGGAGTACGGTTTGATGTGCCAACGTATGGGCACGCTGTTCGTTCGTATCCCCATCGAGTTCTGCTGCAAGAATTGTTCACCCGAGAAGATGGAATAAATAAACGCACTGAATGTTATTTTGAGGTTAATCTTTTTTTAATTTCACTGATTAATATTTTGTTTTTATATATATAATCCAAGAATACGGTTGAGATGAAGCAGCAGAATGTAAGGCACGCCAACACACTAAGTGAGTACGCCACGGTGGCATTTCCACGAGTTAAAACTGTGTGCATTATAAAATCGAAGAATAAAGACTTGCTGACCGTACGGAATTGGAATGGATCTAATTTAAAATCAAACTCTTTTTAACTCTTAAATGGGAATGGTTGTGGATACTACTCAAACTGCCGACAGACATGTCTTTGGTTTTGCTTCGCGCGCGAGCGTATGCATCCGCATGCGACCGATCTGGTCGATGGTTATGAAATCACTAATTCGAAAAGGGATGAAGTTGGGTAAATTAATGTTTGCACTTAACAACCAAAAGAGGACATACCTCTGCTCTCTCATTGCCACGTTCGTCGATGTGTGGTAGATTACATCGGTAAATTGATGATCGAAGAAAGCGGGAGGATGAGGGAACAGAAACACGATGTATGATTATCTTGGGGTGGATTTGTTTGTATGTGCATGAATCAATGTAGTTCTGAGCGAAACCCATTGACCTAATTCGGTAATATGGTGATCTCAGAGTACATTGATCTGTACGAAGACAGAACTGTGAAGGAGGTGAAATTAAGCTGATGCTATTCACCTGCGAGAAGAGAGCATTGATCCCCAGCGAATGAAGTGTCTGGAGAAAGTGTAAAGGACCCTGGCTTGGCTAGGGAAATCTGATCAAGGGAATTAACTTAACTGCTTTAATAATTTCCCCAGCGGTCGCAAAATTAAGCAACCGCCGTTTGATCAGACTATGCCGTTGCTAACCGAAATGATACGATTTCCTGTGGAAATCTCATGGGTTAGCGAAATGGGGTTGCCGTATGGCAAAAAGGTAGCTAAACTCAATTATGCATTATCTGCATAGGATAATGAGTTTAGCTATACGTCCGTTTAACATGTTTTACAGGGGAATAGCTTATATGGGGAATGGGTAGAAATGACGGGCTGAAAGCGGTCAAAATGAGGTATGGAATTGTGGTTGGAATTGTGGGTTGGTTCTCCATGTAGTATAGAGATATAGATATAGGCACAATGGAATTCCTTGCTGGTGGAAGATGGTATTCTTAAGCGTAAATGGGAAGCCGCGGACGGAAAATCCCATCGAATGCAGATTCTAGTCCCACCATCAAAAGTGAGAGGTTCTAACAGAAATGCACGACGGGGCCTCCGGTGGACATCTGGGAGTTAATAAAACACTTTCAAAATTACGATCTCGATTCTACTGGCTTCACATGAGAGATGACGTCGAGTCTTGGTGTAGGAAGTGCACAACTTGCACTGCGACCAAAGGACCAACAGCAAGACCAAGGAGCGCTATGAAGCAGTACAACATGGGTGCCCCTTCCGAGCGAATTGCGATTGATATCTCAGGAGCATTCCCAAAAACAAACGACAACAACAAATACATGTTGGTTATCGTGGATTACTTCAGCAAGTGGGTGGAAGTCCTTCCAATTCCAAACCAAGAAGCAACAACCGTCATTGAGCAGCTTATCAATAATTGGATCAGCAGATATGGAGTCCCCTGTGAACTTCATTCCGATCAAGGCCGAAACTTCGAATCACAGATATTTCAAGGCATCTGTGCGGCACTGGGCGTAAGGAAAACCAGGACCACATCCTTACATCCACAGTCAGACGGAATGGTCGAAAGGTTCAACCGAACAATGAAAGAGTATTTATCGAAGGTCGTTAGTGATCACCAACGAGATTGGGACAAATATGTACAAACGATACGACGGGCCATTCTCCAGCAAGAATTATATTTGGACGGGAGATACGATTACCAGCCGATCTGCGATTCGGAATACCTCCAGACGCCATAGATAAGACCGAAGACTACGTAGCCGAATGGAGAAATCGCCTCGATGAGATTCATCATTTGGTTCGAAAGCAAATCAAGGTATCCAGTGACAGGATGAAAACAAGGTACGACGTTCGAGCCAATGCATCCGGATTTAATGCAGGCGATAGCGTATGGCTTTATAACCCTCATCGGCAAAAGAGAAGGTCTCCGAAGTTACAGCAACATTGGGAAGGACCATATAAGATTCTCACAAGAATTAACGACGTTTAGGATTTAGCGAAGGCCGAACGCCAAAATGAAAGTGGTACATCATGACCGACTGGCGACTTTTGTTAACCCAGAAGACCAGTGAACTTAGTTCGGGACGAACTAATCTAGGTGGAGGGTAGTGTGACGCATATGACAGTCAGTACTGGAATATTCGGGAAAGTCCAAAACAAAGTACTGGAAAACTGGAGACTATGGATAATAGAACATTCAAGATTATGGAACGAACGGAAACGAAATACCGAATCAGAATGTGGGGAACTGGTATAAATACGTCGCACACAACTCATGGGGACAAGTAGAAAGTAATAAGTCTCGAGTGAGAAGCAAGCGATAAGTAAGAAGTAAAATACGCGATAAGTACGGAAGCGATGTCAAGAAATCGTTGTGTACGGTAAAAGTAACGGTTGCGGTTAACGGACTAATAAAGTGTTATTTTAATTCAAAATCGATTTGACGGAAATTGAAATTATAAAATAAAAGAATTAATTTAAGTAAAAGGAGTAAAAAGGAGAAAAGAAGAACTCTAGAGATAAAAACAGAAAGAAAAGGGGAGAAAGCGTGTAAACCATTATATCTAAGGGGGACGTGTAGAAATAATTTCCAGACAGCACCTCACATGCTGCCTCGTTGGCGGTTGAGCTGATACTTTTATAGCTGGCAAAGTTTTTTATTTGAAGAGTATTTCATCGTAGACGAGGATTTAATGTACATATGGCATTGCCACGATATGTGTCTAACCTAGGCATTAAGTCATATCCAGGTAGATTGAAATCCGAAATACCGAATTTAGTCCAAGCATTACTAGTCTGCTGTTGAATATATTGAGACTAAAAATTTCACTCAAGTTGTGGATGTTGCATTGATTGAAGCGAAACTCTTTACCAAAAACCAATACCGCGCCTCAGAATGGAATATAAGCTAGAGAGCGTAAAGGAGTTGAGTAATAAAAACTCGTGTGAAGTTCCGAACCTATCTCACCATTTATATTTTATACATGTATATAGAAGACTAAGCATTTTCAGTTAGCCCCCAATAGAAAAGTCTCGTAATAACAAAATATTAAAATTTGATATTCAATTATTTATTTTAATTTATTCTTCGTATCACACCGATAAAGATCCGTGCATACCAAAAACCAATACCGCGCCTCAGAATGGAATATAAGCTAGAGAGCGTAAAGGAGTTGAGTAATAAAAACTCATGTGAAGTTCCGAACCTATCTCACCATGTATATAGAAGACTAAACAATTTCAGTTAGCCCCCAATAGAAAAGTCTCGTAATAACAAAATAATAAAATTTGATATTCAATTATTTATTTTAATTTATTCTTCGTACCACACCGATAAAGATCCGTGTAATAACAAAGCAGTCGTAGACACAATTCAAAATGCAACAAATTGACACACATTCCGGTAAAAACAAACCTTGCAACTGCGCTCGCTGGGACTTCTAATTTTACCATAGTAATCAGAGTTTGGATTTATTTTAATTTAATCTTCTCAGCAAACAGTGACACTTTTGTGTATATATATGATTCTTTTGCTGAGCGTATTGGCATAAGGATTAAGGAGCCGCTACTTGTACTAAAATTCGGAGCAGTATACCGCGCTTGCACATTAGGAACCAATTTCTAGAGTAACTAGAGAAGCATATATACAAAGCAGTCGTAAACACAATTTAAAATGCAACAAATCGACGCACATTCCGGTAAAAGCAAACCTTCTAATGTTACCATAGTAATCAGGGTTTGGATCATGCTGTGAACCGTTGCTGTCAGTGCGTATATATTCCATATTATGACGGGAATTAAATATGCTCGAAAACGACTCAATTGAAAAATGTCTGTATATCTTTCTCAAATAGCTTGTCTACTTTCTCTAGAAATTGCTGGAAACAACTCAAGAAAATGGTTCCTAATATGAAAGCGTGATATACCGCTCCGAATTTTTGCACGAATAGTGGCTCCTTAATCCGTATGCCGATTCGGTCAGCAAAAGAATCATCTATATACACAAAAGTAACACTGTTTACATCAGAATATTAAAAGAATAATTTTATCCCACTGAATTATTGAAATGACCATTGTGTCCTTATTTGCCATGAAAAGTCCCTGTAATAATTAAAAACCAATAATTAAAATTGGTTAAGGGTAATGGTCTAAAATGTTTCGAAATTATTAAGATACCAATGTAATTTAGTCTTTGTGAACATACCTTTGCAAATTTCCAAACATGCTCGAGGATAATAAAACTATATTCAGAGGCACTCATGTTTAGATGAATTTAATATAAATTTTCGAAATACATATTTTTGTGTTTCTGACTCTTTCCTTTCTGGCTCAACGTTTTTTTTTTTGCTGATGTGTGAATTCAACGACGAACTAAATAATAATGAAATTGGATTGGAAATTTTCCGAATATTCAATCAAACAAATGTACATGAAAACGTGATGTTTTTCATTTATACAGGTAGTTTTGGATAAGGTGTTTTATACTCATAAGTTTCTTACGTCATCCACTTCACAGATTTTCCTATGAAAATAGCCAATTGTTATTTCCCTTTTTATAATTAATTTCTTTATTATAATTAATTATAATTCTTTACCTGAGGTGTACAAATCAAATATCTGCCTAATAAACCACGTATATGATCCTGCTTTTAGTTTTCTGGGCTGATAGTATTGCAAGCTACCGGAAGTTTTTTTTAGTTTACAATACGCATTTATTATAGAAAAAAGTTTATAGATTTAACTTGTCGTATATTATTTTATACAACAATTGTATATAATTATTTATTTCATAAACTAACCAAACTTGCCCCTGGTCTTATATATTTGACTTGATTGTTGTTTGGAAGAATGTTTGGTAGAACTGTTTTAACTAAAAGTTAATGACACTATTTAAACACTATTTTCTTTTCTCGTTTTAATTTTTATATTACTTCTATTAAATCAATGTTCACAAGGTTACAATAGTTTTGATTTTACAATTACAATAGTTTTGATTTTACAATTTTCGTTTTCTAATTTTCTTTTAATGCCCGACCGAAACACACACGCACACGATTCGATTTCAACCTAGCTACTTAAGTTAAACAGGACGAATCAAATTTAAATATTTGTGCGGAGCGACCGAACCACTTCACTCAACGCACGTTTACACAAGAAGGACTCATCTCGTGTCTTTTTCCACACATCCTATTTCGTTCCGCTTCCACGATAGTGATTTCGAGGAAGCGGCCGAGATGGCTAATGACTAATAGGTGGCGACTATGGTTACTACAAAGAAGATGACTATTGCAATGTGAATGGGGTTTTAAATGGGTTTTACGTTTATTTAAATTATTTTCTATTGTAAAGGGGATATTCTATTGTAATGGTAAAGGGAATTTAGTTAATTGGAGGAAAGGGAAGGAGGGGGGGAAGGATATATGTGAAGACACGAGATGTTAATTCTTCAATGGGGGAGGGATAATTAAATGAGGTTTAATTATATAACAAACTTAAGACTAAATGCTAAGCCCTATTTACATTTATTTTTCTTATATGAACTTAATGGCTCTTCACAAGCTCTCTAAATTGTACAATATGTCTCTTTATTTTGTTTTGCCTTTCGGCGTACAATATTTTCTCAATCAAAATTTAATATTATAAAAGTTATTTATTATTCATCATCATGATCATCGGCACTACAATCTGGATCCGGTCTTGGCCTTATTTAGCAAGTCTCTCCACCGGTATCCGGGACTTGCTAAATTGTCCATAATAATTTGTTTTTCCAGGCAAGGTTTTTAGCCTTGCCCCAACCTTTCTCAGGATGTCGCTATATATATATGCATTGATTCACTACTTGGCGGGTGCCAAAGTTGCTATCCAGGGGTGTCGTGTGGAGACTGCATGTCAACTTGGATTGAACATGGACAAGGATCGTCAGAGGAGGTTAGCGGCGAGAGAAAAAAAAACAAGATTGGTCGAGGACAAAGAAAAACGAGTTTTTGACAAGAACGGAGGAAGGGTGTGGATAGTTGGCGACAATACTAACGAAGTTCAAATAAAGGTTGCTAAATAAATTACTTTCGTTGTTGGTCTAATAAAATTACTATCGGAATTTCAAGAACAACAATCGTGGACGACATCGACAATAACAACATCAAGGTACGGCAATAACAACATCAAGGACCGCAACACATCATCAACACGACTCAAGAGAAACCGCGTGTAGGTTCCTCATGCAGTTTAAAATATACATTAACAAGAAGGCATTGCAACCGGAATCATACAGTCCACTCACCCCAAGGCACATCACAGTAACTTAACAGGCCGTGTGCCTCCATTTTGTATTTTTTGAAAAAAAATGCACCTTAATACATATATAAAAATGTGTTAAACTTCATTAAATTAACAATACATTTATTTTTCCCATCTAAACAAAAATACCAAAGAAGTAGTCGCTTTTCGTGTCTCTGCAGTGGCCAAAGGCCTTAAATACCGAAGTACCGGTATCAGTTATTACCTGGGTTTCGCTAAGAGCAAGGATGGTTTGTGATTAGAAATTTGGACAGACCTGGAGGAAAAAGTACATCTCCAGCCACAGATGTTACATTGGTCGACGGGGAACTCTTGTTTCATTTCATTACTACTCCCACTACTACTGCTACTCATTAGTCTATAAGACCTGAAAGTTCATTACCTCACTAACTCAGCTACGCCACCGTTCTCTGATCTGTTACCTTCCCCTCCACTTTTCGTCACATGGTCCAATTTATTCGAGGTCACGCTTTACACGGTTTTGAAACCAATGCATCTTTAGAATTGGATGCAATCCGGGATCCACAGTGAATGAGTAAAAACAAATTTGCTTGTTGTCTTTACCGCTCCCCGAATGACGATCGACTAGCGACATTTTTCGAACATCTTTCACGTACCGTCGAGTGAATACAGATCAACCACCCAGCTTCTGAAATTGTTGTCCTTGGCGATTTTAATGTGCACAATTCCGGCTGGTTGGTATATTCTAACAGAACCGACGAGGCTGGGAGGTTGGCGGAGATGTTTGCTGTTAGCCACAACTTGACTTAACTCGTGGAGGAACCAACGCGAGTGCCGAATGCCTCGCGTGATTATGCGAACACCCTAGATCTGTTTTTGACATCCGAACCGAGTATTTATATCGTAGAGGTTTCTGCGCCACTGGGAAACTCAGATCACTGCTTGGCATCTGTCATGCAACCACTTGCATTGCAGCTTCGCCATATATGAAGCTATAGAGAAGGTAACTGGAACGATTTGCGAGATTTTTTCGCATCCTTTCCATGGTCGGCGATATGCTTCAGAGACTCCGATTTTCACGCTTGCCCGGAGTCGGTCACAGAGATTATTCTTCTCGGGATGGATATCTACATTCCACATTCCATCAAACGACCTTCATCTAATAAATCTTGGTTTGATAAAAAATGCGATCAGATTACAGCGGCAAAAAATATAGCTTTAAACAATGGCGCTCCAATCCCACGGATGTTAACAGAACGAATTTTGTTAGAATCAGAAAAAAACCTTCAGTGCCTGACTGATTCACGCTCCGTCTGGTCAATGGCAAGGGGTGTAAGCAGTTACTTCGCTTCCTTCCCTTTCCCTGCATTGGTGACAGACAGCGGGACGTTAGTCACAAATTCAAAGGATAAAGCTAATGTGTTCGCGAATTTATTTTCCGCGAATTCAAACCTCGATCCCGGTCTTTTGGAGCCACCTGTGATCGCACCGGTACGGTCTTCGATGCGGGATGTGAGATTTTATCCGCGCACTATTCAACGCATTCTACGTGAACTGGACTGGAGGAAGGCAATAATATACCAGCAATAGTCCTTAAGAACTGTGCTCCAGAACTATCGCCGGTTCTTGGCAGACTCTTTCGCTTATCCTATGCACGGAGGACCTTTCCTACCGGCTGGAATATCGCTCGAGCTCAGCCAAAGACGGGGAAAAGTGTTTCCCACAAAATTTCCGCCCGATAGCATTACTGTCTATGTTACCTAAGGTGATGGAAAAATGCATCAATACTGAGTTAATAAGTATCGGGTTTTCCAATATCGACTTGAAAACTTTGAATTTAATTTGTGAACGCACTCTTTCACTAATTATCGAACTGTTACTGTCAATTTATTCAGTAAACTCAACATTTTTATCATAGTTAAGTACACGAGCAAACAACGTCTGCAAATTATAAAAATTTACTACCGAAATCTGTAGTCGGTGACGGCAACTATAAGAGCGTTAACTCCATTTTTCGGTCATAATTCTCGCCCTAGTTGACAGGCAATAACAAGTTTAGTGCAAAAATTTGAGTCTACATACCGTTGTGTGATGTTGCTGTGCCAGTGAGATAACGGGTTGGTCGAAGTGTCGAAAATGTCGCTGCCGTTCAGGCGTCCGTAGCAAACGATCCAAATCAGTCAATTCCACGGCGTTCTCAAGAATTGGGCATCGCCCAGACTACTTTATGGCGAATTTTGCGTGAGGATCTTAGTTTACACCCATACAAGATCAAGCTGACTCAAAAATTGAAGCCGATGGACCATTTGAAGCGACGTACGTTCTCCGATTGGGCTCTGGAAAAGATGCGTCAAGATGATGAATTTCATCGCAAAATCATGTTCAGTGACGAAGCTCATTTTTGGCTCAATGGGTTCGTCAATAAACAAAACATGCGTTATTGGTAGGGTGAAAATCCGCATGTGCTTCATAAATCACCACTTCATCCACAAAAAATAACTGTTTGGTGCGATTTGCATGCCAGCGGCCATATTTTTTGGTCGACGATAACGATCGTCACGTTACTGTGAATGGCCGTCGTTATCGCGCCATGATTACCGATTATTTTTGGCCCGAACTGGAAGATATGGACTTGAGCGACATGTCATTTAAACAAGACGGTGCCACAAGCCACACAGTACACGATACAATCGATTTATTGAAGAGTAAGTTTGATGAGCGTGTTATCTCAAGAAATGGGTCTTTCGGTTGGGCGCCTCGTTCGTACGATTTAACGCCTTTAGACTATTTTCTTTGGGGCGACATCAAGTCATTGGTCTATGTCAACAAGCTGACGACGTTGGAAGAGCTCAGAGCCAACATTGAACACGAAATAGCGGCCGTTTCGGCCGAAATGTGTGGTCGAGTCATCGAAAATTGGGTCCAAAGAATCGGCCGCTGCAAACGTGCCCGCGGCGGCCATATGAACGAAGTCGAGTTCCATTCATAAATGTTTTGATTGTACTTCATGCCTATAATAAAGTTTTTTAAATTTCTCAAATGGTTTGCGTTTTATTTTAAAAAAAAGTTGTCAAGTCGCTATTGGAAAACTCGATATTTGGAGTGCAACGGACTTGTGAATGATCGTCAATACGGATTCCGTGGCAAGCGATCCGCGGGAGACCTTTTGACACTTATAACCGATATATAGACATCTGCGATTGAGCGGCATGGTGAGTCAATGGTGGTCGCATAGGATATCTCTAAGGCGTTTCACTGCGTCTGGCACTGGGCATTGCTAAGCAAACTTCGTTCATATGGAGTTTCCCAGCAGCTTTACGACTGGACGAAGAGCTTTCTCAATAATCGATCGATCCGGGTTGTTGTGGACGGCGAGTGTTTGGACCTGTGTCCTGTTGATTTGGGGGTGCCTCAAGGTTCTATTTTGGCTCCAACCTTGTTTTTGCTTCACATAAATGATTTGTTGGAGACAACGGATAATCGAATGTTCAGTTTTGCGGATGATAGTACGCTTGTTCCCTCCTTTTCGAGTGTTCGGCCGATTGGTGCATCAACGTCGCAGCAGCCGAGATGTAGACAGATTGACTTGTGGGGAGGAAGTATGTACCAGCATGGGTACTTGATTCACTTCCTCCTCCATCCTTCATTCGCTGTTTATTGTCACTAAGGTTCCGCGGGAAAGAATGTCAAATGCACTGTCCACCAAAAGAAACAAAACAAGTACATCGTCTCAGCATACCGTCCACCAGAGGTAAAACCAAATGAAAATACTTGCGGCTTGTGGTTTGTAATTTATAACTTTAATTTTATCGATCCGAAGGTTTTTAATTTAACTTCGCCCACGCGACTTGCTCGATTTAAAAATACACTCGAGCGGGTGTTACTTTCGCGACGTTCGTGTCTCGCACCGTACCGGTGCACGCGGTGCGGCGGATAGTGACGCGACCGACTTGATCGGGGGTTGGAAAACGACTCAACCGATATCCTCTCCAATAAGGATATCGTTTTTACCTAACACCAGAGACACGTAAAGTCTCTCTTGGTGGTATAGGAAACCAGATCTTGTGATAAGGTCATGGTAGTATGTGTGGTGATCGTTCAGATCAGTGCTATTCACACGTGCTCGACAGCAGTGGAACAACGAAAACAGGCAGGCGGCAAGGACTAAAGGGAGAAATGACCAAATGCGCCGTTGGTAATGCGGGTCATTGTTTACGCGATGCCCGACGCTATTATCGACGTTGGGAGAAAAAAGATGCTAAAAGCAAATGGTTATGGCATCTCTGGCTGCAGTAGAAACCGGGTTCATATTTGCATTAGGAAATGCTGGAGAATTTGGTTTCAGCGTCTATTGCGCTAATTATATGCAGCTGCTTGGGTTGTTTGTTGGTAAGACAAACAAAAAAGGTTGCCAGGCAATGTGTATGTATGGTATATGACGCGGCTGGGAAAATAGACGGCGCGATATTTATGGTCCCTGTCATGACGGTTATATTGATTGCAATCCGAATTATTTTGTTTACAGGAATTTGTCTGGTGCCGAATTGGTTCAGAATACCAAATAGGAAAACAAAGAAATCTTATGAAAAATTGTATGCGAAGGGATGCATGAAGGTAAGTTTTCTTTATAGGGATTTTAGGGTTATAATAATTGGGTCTGTTTGATGCGTGAAGCATCTAAGATGCTAATGCGAATTGCATTAGCGAAAGCTGGTGCAGACCCGGGTTATGGTTATGGGGGTTTTTTCAGGAAGGCGAGCCGCGGGATCTGGCGGAATCGCCACAGTACTCCCCTCCCAGTGACGTAGTCACGAAAAAAAAAGGTAGGGGCGAGGGAATGCTCGATGGTGGGTGCTGTGATGATAGGGAGGTTGCTTCGGAATGCGCTGTGGTAATGTTACGGGACTGTCGTGGTGACCAGTTCCTGGTTATTGTTTGGGCCTTTATCGATAAGATGGACACAGTTGTTACCGCTTGATGCCATCAAGGGCAAATGTGTGCGGCGTGGTCCATCGGCCTGTTATGGGTCTCGTGGACCAACAGGCTTATCGCCCGAATAGGTCGGAACCTATCGGAAATCCGCTCACATCCGCAGTGACGAAATAGTGTGTGCGAGATGGAGGGGGATTTATCCCAGGGTAATTCCCATCCGCAGTGACGGGTTGCCGTGTGCGGAATGGAAAGGGACCAAGTCCAGAGCGGGTGTCTTTTGTCCATACGTTTGTATGGCGATTTGTTTGCCGCTGGGACTGGTAAAGGAGGGCGGGCCCTCAATTGCACGTTTTACCTATCGAGGGAGGACCGGTACATTGGTGCCAATGTAGCGGTAGCTGCGACCTCGACCGAATGGAAACTTGCTGTGAGGTGCCGGCCGTCGCTCTTGTTTAAAAAAAAAAAAAAAAAAAAAATAGGGGACATAACTTGATGAAACCACCACTTGACAACGTTAGTTTTACTTTTATTTGATTAATTGCAATCAATCACTTAAAATCTGAATCCTTTTGTGGTATGGACTCCACTGGCAATCATATAATATTCATGACAAAACTAAACGAAAAGAAGAAACAGCACGTTGAAAAATACGAATGATAATTTTTGTTCGATACTTGTAATTATTATGAACTCTATGAGTATTACACTCGACTATACTTCACACTGGGGGCGTGCACACCCCCGTGTGATCGCTGCGGTTACCAGACGACTTCCGATGTGCGCGCTCTGAAGGTTGTGATAAGACTCCAACGATATCCTCTCCAATAAGGATATCGTTTTTTACCTACCACCAGGGAAACGTAAAGTCTCTCTTGGTGGTATAGGAAACCAGATCTTGTAATACAAGTCATGGTGGTATGTGTGGGATCGTTGAGATCAATGCTATTCACACGTGCAGTGGAACAGCGAAACAGGCAGGCGGCAAGGACAAAAGAAAAGGCGACCAAATGGTTCGCTCTTTAATGAGGGTCATATTTATACGATTCCTCGTCGCTATTTTCGACGTTAGGAGAAAAAGGTGCTAAAAGCAAATTGGATGTTTATGGCATCTCTGGCTGCAATAGAAACCGGGTTCATATTTGCATTAGGAAATGCTGGAGAATTTGGTTTCAGCGTGTATTGCGCTAATTATATGCAGCTGCTTAGGTTGTTTATTGATAAGACAAACAAAAAAGGTTGCCAGGCAATGTGTATGAAAAGGTACATGACGCGGCTGGGAAAATAGACGGCGCAATATTTATGGTCCCTGTCATGACGGTTACAATGAATGCAATCCGAATTATTTTGTTTACAGGAATTTGTCTGGTACCGAATTGGTTTAGAATACCAGATAAGCAAAGAAAGAAATCTTACGGGAATTGTATGCGAAGGGATGCATGAAAAGGTAAGTTTTCTTTATAGGGATTTAAAGATTATAGATGGTGATCTATATAATGCGTGAAGCATTTACAGGTACTAATACTGTTGCATTAGCAAACTTAAGGGAGTTGGGTAGTAGTTACGGGGTTTTTTTCAGGAAGGCGAGCCGTGGGATCTGGCGGAACCACCACAGACTCTCTGAATCAAGATCTGGATAAAGTCCTGGAGTGGGGAAGGGCCAATCTCGTCGAATTCAATGCAGCGAAGAGACAATATACAACATTCACAAAGAAATGTGGATCATCGGTTCCACAGCTGATGATGAATGGCCGGGCCCTTGAATCTGGGGAAAGCTTGAAATTGCTCGGTATCACGGTCTGTGGGGATGTATCGTAGCATAAACACGTGTCGAGCATCGCCAGGTCAGCCTCAGGAAAACTGAGCTATCTTTTTAGGGCCAAGAAATAGTTTACTCCGGCCCAACTTCTTCTCCTATATAAATCCCAAATTAGACCCGCCCTCGAATATTACTCTCATGTTTGGAGCTCGACTCCTAAATATACCGTCGACCTACTTGAGAACATACAGAGACGAGCGATTCGCCTGATCTGGAACTCGGCTTTGCGGCCAGGACTGCAGTCGCTATCACATCGAAGGCGCGTAGCCGACCTCTGTCTGTTTTACAGATATTATCACGGGGGCTGTTCCTCGGAGATTCTTGGTATTGTTCCAAGCAATTCGGGTTATATGCGCTCTACAAGACAATCCGACGGATCGCACTAGTTTGCGGTTCATCTCTCGACGGCGCGAACATATCTGCATCAGAACTTCACCCGAGAGTAGTGTAATAAAAAAAAGAATTAAAAAAAATTAATGGTTTTATAGGCATATTATATTAAAAAATACGCATATTATATTAAAACAAAAACACTAATGGTTTTATACGCTTATAATAGGAGCCTCGCGCAAACCCTGATCACAATACTTTTATGACGAATTCTACGCCACAATCACACCACAAACCCATTAATGAAGAGATATTTTTCAGTAGTCTTAATCCTTTAGGGACCCCATGTGTGAAGCAAAACAGACTCTGATAAAGGAAGGATAGGGACTTTTCGTCTACTCGTATACTTGGTCGCATGAGTGGCGATCCTCCTGTTTACTTTAAATTCTACAGAAAACTGTTCATGCAAATCGATAAGTGCAACTACGTATCTTGTGTTTGTTTAAGATACCCGTCGGCCGGATTACATAACTGAAACTACAGCTTAATTTTTTCTCAACCATATAATTATATCTCTATTCTTTTTTAGGGTGCTCTGAATGGATGCGGTGCCTCTCCATTTGGTGTAGGATCCGATATTGCAGGATCAATTCGTCTTCCCGCTCTTAATAATGGAATTTTTGGTCACAAACCCACAGGCGGACTACTTTCCAACGCAGGGCATTTTCCACTCCCTGAAAACAAATATGTAAATACTTACTTACAGTTGGGTCCCATAACGCGCTTTGCAAGAGATTTACCAATCCTCTTGCACATCATGAGTGGAGATAACTCCCCCAGACTTGAGTTAACAAAAGAGATTCGCACAAAAGATATCAAAGTAAGTTTTCTAAATAAACCATTGACTCACAATTCTATATCTAACAAACGTTTATCGCAGATATATTATTTAATCGATGATGCGTTTGACCTCACACGATCGGCAATTGATAAAGATTTCAATATATCAATTTTAAAAGCTGTGAAACATTTTGAAAATAATGGACTAAAAACCAAAAAGGTATTCTGACCAACAGTCAACACAGCAGACATACTCAAAAAACAAACTTCATTTTCATTTTAGGTAGATCTTAAGATTTTCGAAAATATTTTGGAAATATGCTTTTTATCAATATTCTCTATTGATATACCGAATGCTCTAGTCGACCCAAAGAAACCAAATGTAAGTTGACCAGAAATAAAAAGCACACACTAACCTCACTTACTTTTTAGCATTCCGACAATATTTATAAAGAATTAGGAAAGTGCCTACTAGGTGGTTCAAGGTACTCCATTGATCCTCTATGTATCCGGCTTATTAATGGGATAAATTTGATGATGTTTAAGAACAGAATATCCTTTTGGCGAGAGGAGGCGGAAAAACTCAAAGCGGAACTAACCGTATACTTGAACATATCTAATTTATATCGTGCATGATTTAATGTAACTATTCTTTCTTTTTTAGAATTTATTGGGAGGGGATGGCGTCCTGTTTATACCAACTTTCCCCAGCGTAGCCCTACCACACAATACAAATTTACTGTATTTACCGAGTCTCGTTTATCTAGTAATCTGCAACATTCTTGGGTTACCTGCCACCCACATACCTATGGGCTTAAATCTCGATGGGCTTCCGATCGGGTTCCAAGTTGTCGCCAGTCCCTTCCAAGATAAGTTATGTCTACAAATCGCTGGCGAGCTAGAAGCGGCATTCGGAGGATGGGTGCACCCCAAATAGAAAATTTGTTTAAAATAATTATAAACGAATGTACAATACTAAGCTGATCGATTACAAATACGTGAAATTAAATAACCAACACAGATGACTATTCTATTCGAAAAAGGTTCTACGTGAGAAATTCGTTTTCTAAAGAAAGCTAACCTGTGACGTATGCGAGATCAATTCGGATGCAAACATTACCACGAGTTTGTGAAATTAAAGAATCTGAAAAAGAAGAAAAAAAAGAAATTAGTGACCTGTTCAAAACCGAAGGTGGGTAATGACTCACTTGTGATTCATGTTTCAGGGTTTTATCAGGCATTCTACGTGCAGCCGCCGTGAGTCGGTGACGTCACCGTATTGAGTCATATTCTAAACAGTCAGGACACTGGATAAAAATTAAGTGCAATCGGCATGTGTCATGCTTAGCCGTAAACGCGATGCACCCTTTTGAAATATCAACAATCGTCTAAATTAGTGTCCCAGAAACGACATTACGAAAAGATCACTAATTAGTTGTCTGATTCATTTGAAATGCATCCCTCTAACGTGGACATTAGTCGGAAATAGATATGATCACGAAACGATTACCGAACATTTGGGAAGACTTGCATACTTGGATGCATCGCACTCTTAACATAGAATGTCGCCCTACGACAATTTGTTGTAATGTTACATTGCCATCAATCTAAGCAAAACAATATTTTTCAAAACCAATGCTGAATAGATGATCAACGCAAAAGTGGTGCGAGACAATGAAATGGAAAAGAGGAAGAATATATTTATGATGCAGCATGAAAGCATGCCATAAAATGAGTTAGGAACTACCAGTGTTACATTGTATACGATTATTACAAACTGAGCAGGAAAACCAGGTTGATTATAATTAAATAAATTATAATTCTAGTAATAAGATCATATGAAGAGTTTGTTTGATCTCTTCTATGATTCTGTGAGAAGTATCGTCGAAGTGTGACAGGTTTACCTTGAAAGTATATTTACTTGCTCTCTGTATCTCGAAAACTCATCCTGACTGACCGACCTGGAGCCCAAGTCACCTTGATCGAACGTCACTCATTCTATTTAGAACTTCACTGTCCTGCTCGAAGCAGTTCTTTGTGCACTTTAAATCTCCCCGAAACGGCCTTCCTTGCCGGATTTGCCATCTCTGGTCATGAACCCCCTGACAACTGGTTAAGACACCCGCTTGATTTCGGCATTTCTCGATAATTTTGCTCCGTGTGTTGTTGTTGTTGTTGTTGTTGAATAACGCATTTATTGTACAATAATTTAACAAATGTTGACTTAGGACTAAAATGCTAAATCCTACTTTACAATCTTTTCTTATTCTTAAAATAATTTATTGGCTCTGCACGAGCGCTCTAAATTACGCGATACAATTTTGTGTAATGCCTTTCGGCGTACAATAATATTTTTATATTTGTATATTTTTATATATTTCCTATTACCCGAATATTTTAGAAGAAGAAATTCTCTCTCTGTATTTTTTTTTTTATTTTTTTTTAATAATAATAATATAAGGTAAAAAAGTTTACAAAAAAAAATAATAACAAACATATTCACAAAAATGTTAACATCAAGAAATTTTAAAACGAAAAGGAATCTAAATGAGAAATGGAAATTTAAAGGAAGAATAAATAAATATGAAAAGGGAAATGAGAAATGGGAAGGGAAGGAGTACCGTCCGTAGATCTTACTATATTTGGGGATATTAAATCCTTTCTTCATTGTTAATCCACCACCAGTTGGGATGGGATCGGTCATTTATAGATTTATCTCGATCGCCTCTTGCCATGCTGTAGTGCTCCAAAAAGCCCTACCATCTTTTTCTCCCATTCCTAATCCAAAATCCTATCAAAACCTGAAAAAACCCAAACATTATCCAAAATTCGCAATAAACGAATCAAACATTCGTTTATCGCATAACAATTGCCCCCACGGCATAATTAAATCCAGAATCAAAATTAAAATTAAAATTCACAATAAACGAATCCAATATTCGTTTATTGTTCTATATTTGCTCCACAGCATCACCCAAATCCAAAATTCAGAGATTGTTATCTCTATCCTAAAAATTCCATTGAGTTAAACAAACAAAAACTCAAAAGCAGATACATTCACACATCTGCGTAATGGTTTCGTAAGAATTCAAGAAATTGATTTCTTATCTTGTGTAAACACAACATCTCGCTCGAAATATCCAAAAGATCGAGATTGTTGCACGAAAATGTGTATCTTTGAGATACAATTTTCGATTCCTTTTCCTTTATAAAGGAATGGTTTCGTGATCTCCGGTCCACAGTTTAAATTCGTATCTTGTCCCTGGAGGAGAGAAATAAAATCTGAAAACTAAAACACCCGGTTTTTCATTTCACCAGGCCTGGAAGACCAAAAGAAGAAAAGGACATTCGACCCATATCTAAGGACGTTGCTCTTCCCTTTGGACTCAAAGGAAGCACGGCAAACGAACCCTGTTGTGCGACAGGTTTTCGGGAACTTTTATAAGAGATCTCTTAGTCCTTTTAAGGATTAAGACACACACTCCCCGAAACCAGAAGTACAACAAAAAATTATGGTGGCAGCGGTTTGGGATCCCAACATCCCCTACCAATAAAATACGAACTAGGCAGTGGATTAGACTGGTCCAAACATCCCCTACCAGAGGGAGAATACACGAGTGGGATATCTATAGATCCCGCTACCAACAGGAAAATTAATTCCGATAAAAACAGCGTGCCCGGGGCTAAACACCGGCAATAGTTACAAAATAGTAAATTTTAAATATTCTAAAGTGGTAAAAGCGTTCCTCTGGGGCATACACCGAGGAGAGGTAACAGTGTGAAAAATAACAACGAGCAGCCAAGGATAGACCGGGATTCCTGATGCAGCGGCAACACCAGGACCAAGCAGCTAGTGACGACAAACAACAGGACACCCAACAAACCTGCAGCTAGAAAACACAGGTATTAAATTTTTATTTATTTGTTAAGTGAAAAATGATATAAAGGTAACTTAGTTGAAACAAAAAGTGAACTAAAATTAAATTCAGTTTTGTCATTTTTGTCATTTTGTCTTGGAAATTGGCTCCCAAATAAGTAAATTTTTAAATGTTTGAATTGTTAACTAAAAGGGGACGCCAAGAATAAATTGAATATTTATTTTAATTGTTCTTTTACACTGGGATAAAGCTTATTAATAATTTGTGCAAGTGCATTTAAATTTAACTTGTTTTTCTAAGAATAATAAGCAAAGTTGTTCTCATTTTTCCAAGAAGAGTATACGCATAAAAAAGCCCAAAGTGATAAATATAATTAATAAAAGAAATTTTTCTCTCACACAAGCATATACAATATACAAGTACGCACTTACTTTTCGGCTAGTAGAGGCAAACATTTTAAATACATTTTTCTTAATAAACGGATCTTTCTTAAACGCATTTTTAAAAAACACATATTTTTGACAATTTTCAAAACTTTCTTCACGAATATATACATATACACATTTTTTCCAAAAACTTTTTCCCAAAATATCAACATTTTATTCTTCAAAAGGGGACAATATAAAAGACCCCACACAAAAATTAACTACAAATTTGGTTTTATTATTTATTTTTTTGATATATATTTTAATTAATTATACACATAAACATATATACATACACTTTCTTTTGGGAAGATTTTTCTTACGTGACAAGCTAAAACAATAACGAACAAATCAAAATTCTTGGTCCTTGTCCTTAGCGTCTTGTTTGGAAAATTTTCTTTGGGTTGAATCTTTTCCTTTGACTCATCTGTGGCTCTTCGGAAATCCATTTTAGGTTTAGACACTTTTTCCATAGGGCGAAAGGGTGGATTCTCTCACCTTAAGTAGAACAAAGGCTTTCTAATAGAATCAAAACTAACTGAGTTTGAAGACACTTCTCTTGTCGTTGGTCTTGTCTTTTCTCTTGGCCATATTACCCAACAATAATGAAGATCTCATCTCTTGGTTCTCTACCCCTTTTCACCATCATTTGGGAAGGTCTGTTTCACAAATATGTCGTGAGCGACAAAAATAAACCGGGTATGCGTTCGCAGAGACCTGAGCCCGAGCTCATACAAAATCGCGAGGACGAAATATCGGAAACCGTACGTATGGAAACACGCGAACAGAGTTCTAGAATGAACTTACCAATAGGATTAAGTGACATACTGGGACTCGTGCCGATATTTAACGGTAATCCTGACGAATTAGAGGGTTTCGTCTCTTGTGGAGACATTTTGTTCTCACAAGCACAAGATGACAATCAGAAGTCCTTTATTCTAAGGGTGGTCAAAACCAGATTGCAGGGACCGGCGCGTGATTGTATCAGGCATAAAATCATTTCTACCTGGGAAGATCTTGTTTCAGAATTAGAGGGAGAATTTAAACCTCTCATCTCTAGGTCTGCTGCCCAAAATAACTTAGTGGCAACAAAACAGGATAGCAAGGAGGGTGTGAAAGAATTTTCAAATAGACTCACACATCACCTGCATGAATTGGACAGCGCCACATACGCTAGTTCACCTGAGCCTGCAGTCAGAACTTATCTTCTGGCTGAGAATCAGAGACTCGCGTTGAATACGTTTGAGGATGGGATACGAAATTCCAGCCTCAGAATCTTGGTAAAGTCTCACAACGCCCCAAATTTAAAAGCAGCCATTAGCTACGCTTTAGAACAATCTCGAAGATTGGGTAACGATAACTCAATGCTAACTTCCACTAACAATTTTAGGAGAAATAACCAACCAATTGTTTGTCAAACATGCAACAAGAGGGGACATACTTCTGCGACTTGCTATCGCAACACTAATTTTCCTAATTTCGTCCCCCAACGCATTAAGACTGAGGCTGAACGTCTCCAATGCACATACTGTCGAAAGTATAATCACACTCAGGCAGAGTGCAGAACCAGGTTAGCTCATATGCGAAACCAGGACCAACCTTCAACGAGTAGAAATCCTTTCAGAACTCAATCCAATCAATCTCAAAATAGGACAATAACAAACTCGCCCCGCATTGAAAATCGTAATACCCGACAAAATCAAAATATTAACAGGGTATCCAATCAACAACAGGGAAACGAACTCACTCGGGCAGCGAGCAACGGCAATCCTTCTCGAGTTCAGACAATCGCCGATATACACCCCATCCCGATGTAAATTTTCAAATGCGCGTATTTTTCTGCCCTGAATTTAAGGAGCCAGTAATACGTGTAAAATTTAATCCATCGGATAAACAATACTCGACTTTCCTTATCGATACAGGCGCCGACATCAGCCTGATCAAATTAGATAATCTTTATATTGAACAATCTGTAGAAAATTCAGACCCAGTGACTATATCCACCATTGCTGGAAAAACGGTCAGCACATGCGGAAAGGTATTGGGGGAGTTCGAATTTAGAACTGATAGGCACTCCATACCCTTTAAGCATAATCTATTTGTAGTGGGAAGCAACGTAGACTTCCAACACGATGGCATACTGGGAAGCGATTTCCTCACGAAGCACCAGTGCCACATTAACTTTGAAAAGGGATTCCTTAAATTCGCTGTGAAGAAGAGAACCATGGTAGAACTCGAGCAGCCTTTAGGGAACAAAAATGAGGTCAAGGAAAATATTCAGAATGCCACGCCTTACGAGGTATCTTCCACGGATAATACAGGCATTCTTGAAAAATTGGATAACACCGTTCGTGAGTCAACATCCGAATCCGTTTGTCTACGGGCCGGATCTGATGCTGTGACAAACACAACGAAACCAACCACCCTTGAATTTTCCTCTCCCCCTTTAAATAAAGTTTGTAGTAACAGAAAAGGTAAGGAAACTGCCGAAAAACGGTGTTCAGGAAAACATGAACCCGAAACTCCAATATCCCCAGAAAATTTAAAACGAAATGCCAAAATCGATCTCATAAAATTGCATTCACGATCTCAACAAATAATGGAGATTCCCTTTAAAGAAAAATCCAGTCAAGAACTGATTATTAAAAAATCCGAGATCATGCCAGGGATATATCTGGGTAATAGTTTGACAACACCACAGGACAACAAAATAAAGGTATTATTAATGAACACATTAGACACCGATCAAGAAGTAAGCACCAACGACATAGAAGTCGAATGGGAAGATCTGGATGACTACAATGTGTTACAGGCGGATGAAACTAAGAACTTTCTAAAAAATAGGCTTGAACGGCTAGAATCACTCCTAGAGTTGCGTCATTGTAACCAGGAGGACAGGATATCTATCATAAACATCTGCCGCAGATTTAACGATCTCTTTTACTTAGAGGGCGACCATCTCACACACACTGACGCCATAGAGCATCAGATCATCACTGAAGAAGGAAAGCCCCCACTTTACATAAGACCATATCGCCTCCCAGATAGCTCGAAGCAAGAAATCCACAAACAAGTGAATGAAATGCTTCAGGATGGCGTGGTACAACCAAGTTACAGTCCTTGGAATTCCCCTCTCTTACTAGTACCCAAGAAGGCAGGACCTGATGGGACAAAACGGTGGAGAGTGGTTGTCGACTTTAGAGCCTTAAATAAAATAACAGTCGGAGATGCATATCCATTGCCCAATATTACTGATATCTTGGACCAGTTAGGAAAAGCTAAATATTTTAGCACTTTAGACTTAGCAAATGGTTTCCACCAAATACGCATGGACAATAGAGACAAGGCAAAAACAGCGTTTAGCACACCCTTCGGACATTACGAATATAATCGAATGCCCTTCGGACTTAAAAACTCACCCGCCACATTCCAAAGGCTTATGAATAATGTACTCATGGGTCTCCAAGGAATAGAATGTTTCGTCTATGTAGATGATATTGTAATTTACGGATACGATCTGAACGATCACCATTCCCGACTTACCAGAGTTTTCGAGCGATTACAAAGGCACAATCTGAAAATACAACCAGAAAAGTGTCACTTCATAAGGAAAGAGCTCACCTACTTGGGGCATGTTATTTCAAAGGAAGGTATAAAACCAGATCCAGAAAAAACTAAAGCGGTGAAAACGTTTCCAACGCCCAAGAAACAAAAAGATGTAAAATCTTTTCTCGGTTTTGTAGGCTACTATAGAAAATGTATCCCTAATTTCGCCGAACTGGCAAAACCTTTAAGCAGATTGCTCAGGAAGAATGTTCCATTTTATTGGGATGCCTTTTGTGACGAGGCATTCACAACTCTAAAAAGAAAGGTTATTACCCCACCAATACTGGCTTATCCAGACTTTAACCGGGAGTTTATAATAACTACGGATGCTAGCAATGTTGCGTTAGGAGCAGTCCTATCTCAAGGTACAATAGGACAAGATAAACCTATTGCTTTCACTAGCCGAACACTAAACGACGCCGAAACACGGTATACAACGTCTGAAAAGGAATTACTAGCAATCGTTTTTGCATTAGCACAGTTCCGACCATATGTCTACGGACGAAAGTTCACAATAGTAACTGACCATAGCTCTCTACAGTGGCTTATAGGACGAAAGGATCCTACATCCAGACTTATGCGATGGAGAATTCTACTCGAAGAGTATGAGTACACAATCGTCCATAGAAAAGGAAAGCTAAATGCAAATGCTGATGCTCTCAGCCGTATAACAATGACTACCCCAGTCGATCCCATCAAAAATAATATCCTCGTCACCACACGAAGTAAAGCCAAACTCGAAGAAGATGTGGCTGCACAATCATACAAAGATACTACCAATCTTGTATGGCAAGAACAAACAGGGTCCATCTATACCAAGAAAAAACTTGGACTACGTATTATAATCCTCCCATTGATAGACTCTGCTGAGGAAGAAAACCTGGCAGGAAGAATCCCAAACTTCACCAAGCCAGACGTAGGTAAAATTACGTTTCATGAGCAAGATGGGTTATGCGCCATCACATTGCCATTGCCTTTCAGAAACCTAAGCGACCAGGAAACCGCTAAGAGTTCCCTTATTGATCTGAAGAAGATTTGCAAAGACCGGAATTTCAATTCCATTGGAATTTTAGTGCCCTTCATAGAAAGCGAATCAAAAGTAACACTCAATAACTTGCTAAAAGAAACTTTTGCTCACCTCAACGTGACAATGTACGTTTTCTCCAATAAAAAGAAGCTTCTAACAGATCCTAACGAAATACAAAAGTTACTCGCGGAATACCACAACTCACCTTTCGGAGGACACCAAGGAGCCACCCGAACAATCAATAGATTGAAGCAAAAATATTACTGGCGCACAATGACCGCTGACGTCGCGGCGTATATTCGAAAATGTGCTTCCTGCCAGATAAACAAAAGTGGAAGGAATCCTAGAATTCCTATGAAGATAACCACAACAAGCTCAAAACCTTTCGAAAGAATTGCTTTAGATATAGTAGGACCATTACCAGTCAGCTATAATGGAAATAAATACCTACTAACGTTTCAAGACGATTTGACTAAATTTTCAGGAGCTTACGCACTGGCCAGCGCCGAAACCAAGGACGTGGCCAGAATTTTCGTTGAAAATATCGTCTGCCAGCACGGCATACCATCTTCTCTATTAACTGACCGAGGTGCAAATTTTCTCAGCGCACTTTTTAAGGACATTTGTTCCTTACTTAAAATGAGAAAACTCAATACAGCACCCTACCATCCACAAACGAATGGAGCACTAGAACGGAGCCATAGAACTCTGGTGGAATACCTCCGCCACTATGTAAACCAGAATTCTCTCACTTGGGACACCTGGATACCTTACGCAATGTTCGTGTACAATACTACACCCCACAGTAATACAGGCTACACGCCGCATGAATTACTATATGGTTTCCCAGCCGAAATACCCAGTTCTCTCAGACAAAACCCCGAAAGCACTTATAACTACGACCATTACGCAAATGAATTAAAAATGCGGTTACAACATGGTTATCGTACAGCTAAGGGAATACTGATAGAGAAAAAACAAAAATCTAAGGCATACTACGACCAAAAAGTAGGCCGTAAGAAATTTAATGTTGGCGACAAGGTTCTATTAAAGAATCACTCAAGACCTAACAAACTAACCTCCCTGTGGAAAGGCCCCTAC
Organism: Microdon myrmicae; assembly: GCA_963931805.1. Lineage (NCBI taxonomy): Eukaryota > Metazoa > Arthropoda > Insecta > Diptera > Syrphidae > Microdon > Microdon myrmicae. The sequence continues at coordinate 41,505,630 of OZ007499.1, read as the reverse complement.
GAAATTGTAAAGATCCTATCCGAAGAAAATTCAATCCTCAGAATAGGAAAAGGAACCGGAATAGTCCACAACAATAATATAAAACCATTTGTGAATTAGGCAATCACAAATAAGAAACCCAAAATAAATAAAATAAAGGTTGAAGGAAAGTAAATGTATAGATGTATTTATAACCTTACAAAAACAAAAAAAAGAAAAATAAATGTATATACGTATAAAAAAAAACCTTAGAAAAATCATAAAGTAACACTGTACGAAAATACCACGTTAATGTATTTAAAATTTGCCTGCAAAATTTTTCTTTTCAAATACTGTTACACGAATAAATAATCTTGTAAATATTATACAATATTTTAAATAACCGAAATAAACAAACAAAACAAAAAATATATCTATAAAGAAAAATATATATACAACTAATAATGTTAAATTCACCTCTTAACAAATTATTGTTCAAACACGAAATAGATAGATAGAATAAACAAAGAAAATTTATAAATTCAGGAGATAACAAATAAAATATAACAAGAAATTGAATCTCCACATAACTCATATGTTTCAAAAATAGAAGTTTCAAAACTATACTATAAACAAATATTGACTATCGAAAAATGTATTATACAAATATTTTAATCAACCATCACTAACTTAAATAAATAAACAAACAAACATTTTTGTAATAATAAATAAAACAAAACTTACGATACGAAATAATGTTAGAATAAGAATTTATATAAGTACAAAACATTTTGCAATGAATAAATTCTAATAAAATTTTAGTATAACTCAAAACAAATTTAAAAATGTCTAGAATAAAATTATATAAATAAATAAGGACAATGAAAAGTCCTCAAAAAAAAATGCTCTGTAAATAATATGTAATCAGTATTAATATGTAATACACAAATTGTAATAGTAAGCCTTAATAATCTTACGCAACACTTACATATATATTGTACCATAAATTGGAAAACCTATAATAATACTTTATAAACAAAAACAAAAAAAAAACATCTTATATAAAAAGAAGAAAAACATATTACTCACAATTGTTACTAAACGTAATGGAAAAAAAAAAACATAAACACTGTAAATAACACTTTTAATATATGTAATTACAACTTAATCATTGATCACTTTAAATATCAAAACAAAACAAAAATTGTACTGTAAGCTAAGAAAATAAATATTGCATACATAGAACTAAAATGAAAAAAAAAATCAGGCATATGTAACGGAATCACGATACCATCATCCTTATTCCCAATCACACCATTTTCCAGAAAATTAATCTCATAAAGATCAATTTTCTTTTTTTCAAGGAGGGGAGGATGTAGTGCTCCAAAAAGCCCTACCATCTTTTTCTCCCATTCCTAATCCAAAATCCTATCAAAACCTGAAAAAACCCAAACATTATCCAAAATTCGCAATAAACGAATCAAACATTCGTTTATCGCATAACAATTGCCCCCACGGCATAATTAAATCCAGAATCAAAATTAAAATTAAAATTCACAATAAACGAATCCAATATTCGTTTATTGTTCTATATTTGCTCCACAGCATCACCCAAATCCAAAATTCAGAGATTGTTATCTCTATCCTAAAAATTCCATTGAGTTAAACAAACAAAAACTCAAAAGCAGATACATTCACACATCTGCGTAATGGTTTCGTAAGAATTCAAGAAATTGATTTCTTATCTTGTGTAAACACAACATCTCGCTCGAAATATCCAAAAGATCGAGATTGTTGCACGAAAATGTGTATCTTTGAGATACAATTTTCGATTCCTTTTCCTTTATAAAGGAATGGTTTCGTGATCTCCGGTCCACAGTTTAAATTCGTATCTTGTCCCTGGAGGAGAGAAATAAAATCTGAAAACTAAAACACCCGGTTTTTCATTTCACCAGGCCTGGAAGACCAAAAGAAGAAAAGGACATTCGACCCATATCTAAGGACGTTGCTCTTCCCTTTGGACTCAAAGGAAGCACGGCAAACGAACCCTGTTGTGCGACAGGTTTTCGGGAACTTTTATAAGAGATCTCTTAGTCCTTTTAAGGATTAAGACACACACTCCCCGAAACCAGAAGTACAACAATGCTAAATCGCAAGTGAACTGCAGCATTTGATATATCACTGTTATAAAGAATCCGTTTGTCCCTGGCAGCACGAAAAGCGTGGTAAATAATAGGGACTCCGCGCTTGTTTTGGATAAGTCCTTTTCTATCCAAGAAAGGGAACGCTTCTGGTGGGATAAACCCATTTTGGAGTGTATTCTCCAGGTACATGTCATTGGGGTAGTATGCTCCCGAGATAAGATTATTTTTGCTGCACATTGCCCTTGCAGTGTGACCACGAATAATTTTGATAATGAAATTGTCTATCCTATTCAGTCCTGATTTGTCATACAGTGTCTTATTAGGATAGAATTTCCTGTATTGAGACTCAGGTGTTCTATATAATCCGAGGCAGGAACGCAAGCACTGCCTCTCGAACATGCGAAACTATTCCATGTAGGATGAGGAAACGTTAAACCATACCGGGCAACCATAGAGTAATATTGGACGAATAAATGCTGAGTACGAAATTATTTTAACTTTGTGATCTAGGAGACTATTTCGAAACAGACTTCTTGTCATTGCATATGCACTTTTAGCTACGGAGAAGGCAGCTGCTATGTGCTTATCAAAGTATAGGTATTGATCCATCCAAATACCAAGGTACCTGACAACAGTTTTCATTTGCAGCGGAAGATTATTGCTTCCTACAATGGAAAAGTTTTTCCAATTATCCCTTGTATCTCTTGAAGCTGTAGAAAGAGGTGTTCTGAAAAGGATGGTTTCTGTTTTTTGGAAGTTAATTTTCAATTTCCAATCGTCACAAAAGCGTTTGATTTTATTGAAGTCGTCTTGAAGAAGTCTGTTAATGACATCGATATTTTTTTTCTGATCTGTACACTACAATATCGTCGGCATATGCAATAGCATGATTAAGAGACCCAACTAGATCACTAGTATAAATATAGAAGAGAATCGGAGAATTCACGACTCCCTGCTGTAAGCCATTTTTAATATGGAAAGTTTTATTGGAGATTTTGTCCCCACATTTTACCACAAATTGTTTATCCATTATCATATCGTAAATGATTTATAACAGATATTCAGGCATGTGTATCTCGACCCTGACGAGGAATGTCGTCAGCCGAGATCCTATTTGATGTTGCTCCGCCGAACGAGAAATGTCGTTGGGGAATCGCGATGGTGAGCACGTTGCCTGAAACCAAAGTTTGTATTAACGAAAAGGAACAGCAATACCTCTGTTTAATCGTGCAGCCTGAAGTTCCCGATGATATGATGATCTTGTTGTCCCTCCGTGTGCAGTGATGAGTTGCGTTGGGTTTTAGCAGCGAATCCAGACATCCGCGCTGAACGGATGTATTTGATGAATTTGTTGGGATTTGTGTTTGTGTTCCTTATGTTTTTTGTCAACCAAAGTTAAAATATTTATGGTTAAACAATTGTGTACTTCACTACGTTTATAAGTTCACGAACGAAAAGAATTCAGTGTACACCAGACAACGCCCGAATATAGAAAAGATCGACTGAGTTCTTGATTGAAACAACTTCGTTTATTGAACACATAAAGTTCTTATAAATTCAACCATTAAAACAAAAAGCCACATGGTGGCGTGAGAAAGTACAATTAGGGTTCCATTACAAAACCGTCGATTGCACCAAAGGCCGTAAACAATGTACTCGCTGAAGAAAGTTGAAAGTCGAGCACCAACAGCAGTAAACAAAGCAAGACAGTTGTTTGGGCACTGTCATGTGGCCGTCGTCAGGTGTGGTGAATATTTGTCGGGGAAAGTACTAGACGATGTACTAGATTTGCCCCGAGCAAATCATCATGAATCCAAAACAAAGTCCTTCTAACCATACGGTATCGAAGGCCTTTTCAAAGTCAACCATACATACGCCTGTGCATTGTCGCTTTGCCTTGTTCCACTGTATATCGGCAACAAGTTTTGTAGCTGCATGAACTGTGTCGTGCCCCGCTCTAAAGCCAAACTGGTTGTTCGGAATGATGTCGTTTTCATCACACGGGTTTATCAATGCCTTTTTTATAACTTTCTCGAATATTTTGCTAATGTTTGGAAGCAGACTAATCGAGCGAAGGTTAGCGGGATTGCGCCTGTCCTTGCCCTTTTTGGGGATGGGATGGACTACTGCTATTTTCCAACGTCTTGGAAAGTATGCATTATTTAGAGCGTTATTGAACAAGGTAGTGTAAATTTTCACCGCTTCCGGAGGCAGATGTTGAAGAACTGTATTCGGAATTCCATTGTGGGGGTTCCACCAAACCCCACGGCCCACTTACCTGAAAAACCCCCCATATCCGCAACTCAACTCCCATTGACTCCCGCCAATGCAATCGCATTGGCGCCTGACAATATTTCCTTTTCCAAGGACATTAATGCATAAAAGCATTACACACAATTCCTAAAAAGGATTGCGTCTACAAGGGCATTCATACATTACCAAGCATCTCTGCATTAGGGGCCCAAAAACCGAATTTCCAATTAGTGTAGATATTCACAGTATAATTCGATCCAGCCGTCGCCATAGATGCCATGCATAATTGACGCAGATGGTATACACAATCGTCATTGTGTACCCATCTAAATTGCTTTCCGAAGACTTGCATCTATGGATTCAATTGCAAGCACTTCTCGCGGAAGTATTGCTTTGTTTGAATTTTTAAACAATCACCGACGCCAAGTTTCGCCGTCAGAGCGGATTCAATAGCATAAACATATGCAAAACAAAAGAATCCGATTCTCCCAGTCGGACGATATACGATATCTATTGTATGAAATCCCTTTTAGCATCTAATGAGTGGCTGCTATTTAGACAGCTGACCCTCATTACCGAAAGATGCCGTAGGTCGTTTCACCATTGTTCTTTTTTTCCTCGTTTCAGGCAAAAGGCATCAATGAACACGGTGATGTGTACGAACACACACATACACCACCGCGTCCCTGAAATCGCTTTCCATTGGTCACTGGTCAGAGGAAATTTCATTTCCTTTTCACCACACCACCAAACTCACCCCAAACGAGGATTGAATCCCCGGGTCGTCCTCCATCCTTCAGCGCACGCGCATCGTTTATTCTTATCATCACCCGTAGGGTGTGCACCGGAGTCTGCACCCCTGCGGGACGTATCCCTTTTACTCGCGTAATTATGAATTCAGTGAAAGTTGTACCGTTTTATTTTTTATTTTAAATAATTTTAAATATTTGTACACGAAATAAACAAACCTTTGTGAACAAAATTGCGGGTTTTATTTCTCCTGTTTTTGCTTTTCTTTGGTGCACGTTGAACCTTTAGCTTTGTGGGTTGGTGGTAGAACTCACACCCATGACGGTGCCACGACCACTTAACCCCGCACCATCGGTTCCATTTCTTGTTTTTAATGGATCTAAGGATGTCCATGAGTTCATTCTTATTCACAAATATATGTGTGTGCAAATTTCTAAGAGGCGAGTCCTCGGGAAGGCAGGGAATGTCATTATGATCTTTTCTTCTAAATACTTTATTTATTTGCGGAAATATATTCCCACCACTGGTTTTATTGGAGAGAATTTTACATTTCCATTCGTCATTAATTACTGATCTGTAGTTGTCACGGATCAGCTTTTAAACGTTTTTAATCAATGACTTAATTGTCTTTATTTCTTGGCTATAAGGATCGCTGAACTGTCTGTAGAGCAGTTTGAGCTGGGAGAGCAGAGTGCTTTTTTGTCTATACAGGGCATCAATAGTTGAGTTTCTGTATCTATTAAAATACTCCTCCATGTGCGCCGCTTTTGGAATTGAACGGTGCATTGTTTTGATGACAATGTTGTCCATCGTTGAGAGATAATGGTCTATTTCCTCATTTCGAAGGTTTTTATTAGTCGGAGGATCTACGCCATTGGAGCGTAGTTCTCTTTTTATTATGCGATCAAAGCGCAGCCAATGTGCTTTTCGGAAAACGAACGAATGTATTTGGTCGTACTGCTCAAGTATTGCATGTTCCTTTGGATTCATACCCGATTGTGCGAAGGCAATTTCGAGTAGTTAGGTCCGTGCCTGATAATTGTAGTCTCTCGTCCACCATAATTAAGTCCAGTGTAGTATTCCAGAATCCTACCCTTATTGCTTTAACACTGAATCTCATTACTTATCTAACACATCCTTAAAACTTCCTCTTTACATATCTTACATTCTCACTTAATACATAACATTCATAAACATTCACAATATTCTATATCAAGCCAGTTACAGCACATTTAATATCATGCCCCTTTTTATAACATGCATCTTTTTCATTCAAAACATACCACTTTGATTTTCGTTCAAAGTTTATTCAAAATTTAAAAGTCACAGAGACTAAAGGAATACTTTGATAAAATTTGTTTTGTTCAAATTATAATTTACAACCAATTAGAACAATAGGTAGCATAAGAAGAGAGAAATTTTAATTGTAAAATCAGTTTGAGTTAGAAGTTTGAAGTATTGTAAAGTTAGTATTAAAGTATTGAGTTTGAGATTACAGTTCTAAGTCAGTTTAGTTTTGGCAGTCGAGAAGAAAGAGTTCAGTTCGAAGAGGAACTCAGTTAGTAAAGTTGAGTTTGAAGTTCAGTTATTGTAAAGTTAAAGAAATACAATTGAGAGTTTAAGTTTTGAGTTTTTAATTGAGTTGGAATTTAAGACAAAATAATAAAAGGTCCACGCTCTTCCCTCATCAGAGGAAGCACGGCGTCCCGGATCGTAACACCAGAAAGGAGTTTCCTCTTGGATAAGATGGTGTACTTGTAGCGTACAATTCTAGTTTATATTCTGTTGCATTTGATTCCCACCTGTTGAATAGTGCATTACCTCTTGTGTTCGACGTGATATCACCCCAAGCATTGTGTTTGGAGTTGAAATCTCCCCCCAAAACAAAGTAATTGTTTTCCGAGTCTAACTTCAGATTACGAAAAAGGGTATCCAGTTCGCTGATAAATTGCGAACACTGAGAAGCTTCAGGTGCATACACGGATACCACGTATAGACTTTTCAAAGGTATATCTATAATGCAAGCTTCCAGCAGCTGAAATTTGTGTACAGCTGTGCTGTAAACGACCTTCTGGTGAAGGTCTTTCTTAATTAAGACAGCAACTCCACCTCCCTGTGTGGCGTGTGGACGATCTCATCTAATGACTTTATAGTTTTTGTAACCCAGTTTGTGCCTCTGGTTTAGCTTGGTTTCACACATCGGGGCGTTCGGCTTCAAGCAGGTTACCGAGATTATCCCTCCTTTCCACGTGGATTAGTGAATTCATATTCACAGCAATACATTTTAGTGTTAAATTAGTTGGATAGTTCATTGTGGTATGTTGGGTTGTCTGAGAGCAAGGACGATTAAATATATCTATCAGCCAGTTTTTTTTTCAAATCCAGCAATCTGTCCTTGTATGGCTAACAGGATTGCTCTTATATCTGAATTTGCCTCTGGAGCGGGCGCTTTTATGACGTTGCATGAAAGCTCCGCCGCCTTTGTATTAATTGGATTACTACCCATTTGAGAAAATGATATGCTAGGTGCGGAAGATTTTGTGACATTACTTCCCTGTGCCGCGAAATTTGAGTTTAATGGACTACCGGCAATTTGAGCGAATGATACACTAGGTGCAACGAAGTTATTATAAGAACGAACCTTCATTCGTTTCTCTTCTTCAAGTCGTTTTTTTTTTAAATTCCAACTTCGCTTTTAGTTGTTGGAATTTCGGACAACCTCTAAAGTTGGCCGGGTGACCTGTATTTTTGCACAGGACGCAAGATAGTTTGCTCCTATCCTGAACCTGTTCTTTACCTAAGGGGCATTCTCCTACTGTATGATTGTTTTGACACTTTACACATCTAAATTCCATACAGCAGTTAGATGCAACGTGGCCGAATCGTTGGTACCGCATACACTACAACACACGGTCAACTTTCCTTATTTTTTCGCAAATTATTGTTTGGTGGAAAATAACTTTAATATTCCTAAGTGCATCGACTTTGCTGTTGGGACTTAGGGAGACAATGAAGAACGGCAATTTGCGGTTGCGACTTCGGGAGAGTGAAGTGGCGAATGGCTTCACATCAATGAATTTTAAACTGTCATTTTCGACAGTTCGTAGTTCCGAGAGGAATTCTTCGGAGGAAAAAGAAGGATCAACTCCTTTAAGTAACATGGAGATAGTTTTCTCCGATTTAGGTGTGTACGTGAAGTACTCACTACTTGCTTCCCTTAGAGCAGATTTAATTTTATGATAGTCATCTAAACTATCACATAAAAAACTTATTTTTTTATTATTTAAATTTTTCGTTTTAAAATTTCTGCATGTTAACTTACCCAATTTAATTGGGTCCTTAGCTTCCATATAACTAACTATGATGGGAGGCACTTTCTCTTTCTTATTGGCTGCTGCTTGTTGTTTTTCCAGCAGTTGTTGTTGTTGCTTCTGCTACTGTTGTTGTTTCCGCTCTTGCTGTTGAGTGTTGCTTTCCGATAGGGCTTCTTTAATTTGTCGCTCCAGATCGTTCTTCTTTTTGGAGAGCTCCTCTTTCTTATTGCTCCGCAATAAATTGAGCACGTTCGACATCTATGTTACTCATTTCGCTATTGCTGGTTTTGTGGTCTTCTGTTGCCAGTTCTTTGAATTTATTCCCCTCTCCGGAATAATGTGGCTTATCAGAAGTGGTCACTCCTTCTCTGTGAGTTTTTTCCTTGTTGGTTGGGTTCGCTTTATGCCGTTTGGCAAGGAGGTTTGGCTGGGCTTTGGGCCTCCTCTTTGAAATCACTTTTAACATTGCTTTTCTTTTTTCCATTATTTGTTTCCACCGTTAGTTCTATTGTTTTATTTGTGAAGCAACATGCAGAGAACATCTGCTTTCACACGCATACACATTAACACACACACAGTTTTTTACTGGCCGTTCGGTATATACACGGCGGTAGACGCATCAGCACACACGTGTACGCGACAATACTGAAAATTTGTTGTGGACGAGCGGCGAACGATGTGTTTTCAACGAGAGTTTTAGACGGGCACTTGGCACCTAGTCGTTTCATTCAAAGTTACACCCTGTTTTTGGGTTTAATTAATATTAATTATATGTTTTACGCGCACCTTGCACAACACTTTGGCTACGAGTTCAATGACTATACAGCCGTTCTCAGTGACGGCCACACTGTTTTGTGTGCTCCGTGTGTACTGCAAATATTGCTGTTAAGTAACCATTACCAATTTTTAAGAACATTCTAATAACCATAAATCTTTTTGCCTTAATTTGCTAGGAATTTGCAATTTATCTCTAATTATCCGCGATAAGCGGTTGAGACAGGATTGTGTTTTTTTAAGTAAAAACAAAATTTGAAGTTTTGATACAATGGGTTTACTTTGTTTTTTAGTAATAAGTACTTCCTCCCTCTTTACTTACAACCTCTAACATTCTTGATGGAAGAGATTTAAAATGTTTTTTTTAATATATGTTCGAGGGATATTCACCCATTCAGTTTTAATGGCATCTTTAATATCTCATACGTTATTGAATTGTCGTCCGCCTTGGTATACAGATGTTCCCATACAAACACAATTATGTTGGGGCCTGGAGACAATGCTGGTCAGTCACTACACCTCGACCTTGTTGTCGTCGTCTTAAAAACAGCGCGTCCTTCCTCAAATCATGAAAATAAAGATGAAATCCGTTAGGTCCACCAAGGCGTTCCTCATCGGTGAAGATGAGAGTTCTCCAACGCTTATTCCATCTTATTTGATTTCTGGCAAAAGTCAAGCGGGCATGTCGAGGACGTTATAGGTGAGCGAATTTTATTTTCAAACGGCTTCTTTTAAGATGTTTCACTTTAGGTAATACACACTGGCAAGTCCTTAGTTTTTTTGTCCACATTTCAAATCGCGGCTAATCCCGCTATTAACCTTCTTGTTCCTAAAGAATTTGACGCATGTATTAGTAGGGACCTCCGATGTGCTGCGCTTTGGCTCAATTTTTGGTGATTCTAACTGTCATAGCGTCAGTTCGAATCACACGTTCTTCACTATCATCCCAAACGCCATAAATCTACCTTGAAGCATTTTTTTAATGTTTTGGTTTAACATTTTTTCAGACCCCATTTTACTTTTTTATTTCTAACACGTGTTGACTAGGTGTATGCATACGTTTTTTCCGGTTTCATTAGTAACGTAATGAAATAATAATTAACGTAATTTTCTAAGGAAATTAATTTTTTTTTATTCAAAATATTGACCATCGGCTACTACACATTTTCCCCATCTTTCAGGTAATTTATGAATAGCATGCCAGAAAAACGTGGTAGGAGCGAACATACAGGACAAAGTCTCTGACTGCTTTCAACCCGGCGAAGGCTAAACGATCCTTGTCCCTGTTCAATCCCAGGTGACATGCAGTCTCCACGTGACACCCCTGGATAGCTATTTTAGCACCCGCCAAATATTCAACCAATGCATGCAGCGACACCCTACGAAAGGTTGGCGCAAGGTTAATAACCGTGTCCGTAAAATCCAATTATTATGGAAAATTTAACAAGCCTCGGATATGGACCGGATACACGACGACGACGACGGAAACAAACATGGCTAATTGATATGAAGGTTTTCTCGTGTAATGTCCGCTCAGTATGCAGAGCTCGAGCTGCACAGCTAGCTGATGGCCTGACATAACAGCATTACAAGAAATAAGATGGACGGGAGTGGTGTTATTTGAAGAAACGAGTATGACATTTATTACAGCTGTCATGCAAAACACCACGTGCTCGGGATAGGCTTTCTAGTCAGACAAAAACTGAAACCTGCCATTATCGGCTTTAATACAATAGACGAAAGGCTATATACTTTTCGCGTGCGAGGCAACCCTGCCCAAGATACGATGTGAAAATCTTGGAAAATCTGTGCACCTCACCACTATATATTACCAAAGATTGCCACTCGTCCTCCTTGTGTGAAGTTGTTTATGCCTCTGATTCAGCTTAGTTTCGCTAACCAGAAGCACGTCAGGACTTTTGTCTTACAACATTTTAAAGAGAGGGGCTCTTCTCTCGATTCTGATAAGTGAATTTGCATTCACGACTACGAGGGTTGCCTTTTATATTTCGGGATTAGAGAACAAAAACAAATATTGATCATCGAAAATCACTTTATTGTTTTTCAAAATATTTCCCATGAAGATCTATACACTTTTGCATGCGTTTGAACCAATTGTCGAAGCACTTTTGCCACTCTGATTGCGGTATCTCCAACACATGCATTCTGAATGCAGCAACCGCTTCTTCAAGTGTCGAAAAACGTTGACCTCTGTTTGCTTTTTACGTACGGGAATAAAAAGAAGTCATTCGGTGGCAAGTCAGGACTATACGGCGGATGACCCATCAAATCGATGTTTTGGGTGCTCAAAAATGCAGTTGTCGCAGCCGATGTGTGAGAGCTCGCATTGTCGTGGTGAAGAGTGATCCGTCTTCGGCGGTTGGTTTTCCTGATTTCTTGGAAGACAACTGGCAAACAAATAGTTGTGTACCACTCAGAATTGACTGTTCTGTGTTGTTCTAGTGGTACGGTTGCGACATGTCCAGTTTTTCCGAAAAAACAGGCGACCATTTGCTTGGAAGTGCTTCGTGCTCGAACAACTTTTGTTGGATTTGGCTCATCTTGAAACACCCAGACAGTCGACTGCTGTTTACTTTCGGGCTCATACGCGTAAGTCCACGATTCATCACCTGTCACGATGTCATAGACTTGTTTCGAAGCACCGCGACCGTATTTTTTGAGCATTTCTTTCGACCAATTGACACGAGCCTTTTTTTGGGCGATTGACAAATTGTGTGGGATCCAACGCGAACAAATTTTTTTGACAGTCAAATGTTTATGCAATATTGAATGTATGCTGGTCCCACTAACGCCTAATGTTGTCTCAATCTCACGATAGGTCACATGACGATCTTCCAATATCAGTTCGCGCACAGCATCAATGGTTTTCGGAACAACAACTGATTTTGGACGACCTTCACGAAATTCATCTTGGAGTGAACTACGACCACGATTGAATTCACCATACCATCGATAAACACTGGTCCTTGATGGAGCTTCATCGCCAAAAATTGAATTAAGTTCATCCATGCACTGTTGCTGAGTTAATCCACGCCGAAAGTTGTAAAAAATAATCGCACGAAAATCTTGACGATTTAATTCCATTTTTGAGGAATCTTTTAAGTTACTGTAAACAACACAAATAGCGCTCGTATGTCAAAACGTTCTGAGTGCGTATAACCTCAAAAATGTCCAACTTTACGACAGAGCTGTCAATTGCCAGATTGCAACACTAGGGTTGCCAAATCCCGAAACATAAGAGGCAACCCTCGTATAACCCTAATTTTGCTTTCTGTTCGGGGGTTTATATTGACGGATGGCTACACAACTGCGAATAGTCCTGACCCAGTCTAGTCTAGAGTCCTGCTCTTTTATTTGTTTTTGCATTTGTGTCATCTGCGTTTGAATAGCGAGCAAGGTTGTGAGCACATCTGCTAGTGTGATTGTTACTGGAGGCACCGTATGTTGCGGCGGTACCGCATACGAGAACTGGGGTGTTACGTTTAGTGCAGGTCGAACTTGAACTATCGGGCGTTTTTTTTTCCGTTGCTGTGAGAACTTTTTTTCCTGAACTTCGCGGAGTTTAGGACAGCCTCGATAATTAGCGGGGTGTCCTTTGCTCTTACAAACTGCACACTTTAAAAGAGATATGTCGTCTACCCTTTCTTTACCTAACGTGCATTGTTCTGCGCTGTGGTCCTGTCCGCATATTACGCATCGATACTGTATTTCGCAATTTGCCGCTGAGTGCCCGAACTTTTGGCAGCGGAGACTCTGCCTTTTTTCAATTTGTCCCATGTGACAATTTGATGGTTCAGGATAGTGATTTTCCTAAGTCCAGCAATTTTGCTACCAGGGCCCAGCTGCACCAGGATTTAAAAGAAAGTATTTACCAGGTGTATTCATACGTTTCGTTTCATTCCGGTGTAACTAAGAAATGGCGCCACCGAAAAGTACGCAGCACACGGCAAAACTAGTGAAAGACACCTTGAAACCACTTGGGTGGGACATCCTTCTGCACCCGCCTTACTCCCCATGATGACTTGGCGCCATCTGACACGCTATCAGAGCAGCACTTTAGCGATTTTGAGGAAGCTGGAAAATGGCTCGACGAATAGTTTCCCACGTAAGACAAGCAGTTTATCTGGCATCACCATCATCATCATCAGCACTACTACCGGGATCCAATCGTGGCATTATTTAACAAATCTCTCCCCCGGGCCCAATATCGAGCCGATGTCATCCAGTTTGCCACTGCCAGGCTCTGGGCGTCCTGGTCTACACCACCCCTCCATCGCAGACATGGTCTGCCGCGCTGTCTCCTTCCCTACATCCTGCCACAAAGGACTTTCCGGGCAGACTCCTCTTCGCTCATTCGAGCTAGGTGTCCAGCCCACCTGAGTCTACCGAGCTTGATTTTTCTTATAACATTAGCTTCAAAGTAGATCGCGTACAACTCATGGTTGTAGCGTCTCCGGAATCATCCTCCCTCACATACGGGGGCAACAATTCTCTTTAAGTCCTTCCCCTCGAACGCGCCCAATAGTTTAGAGTGCCTTTTAATGAACACCCACTTCTCGGATCCATACATGAGTACTGGTACTCACCATGGTCTTGTGCAGTAGCAGTTTGGATGTTCTGGATAAATTTCGGGATTTAAAGAGCCTTGATAGACCATACTAGGCTTTGTTGGATTTGATCAGCCGTTCGCGTATTTCTTCATGCATTTGTTATCGGCTGATACTATTGACCCAAGGTAGTTAAAGGATTGCACTACTTCAAACTCATGCTCCACTACCCTATCGGTGATCAGATTACCCTCTTTATCCTCTTTAGCGTGGTGTGTACCGCGTCGTACTGTGGAGTATTTGGTAGAACTTCCGCGTCTCGTGCGGAACTCGCTCTCTATTTTTCTCTATTTCACAGACAAGTTTTTTTTTTCAGGCACTTTCCTTTTGTCTGTGGAGTCTTTTCAGATCTTCCGAGCTCTTTGTATTTCTCCTCGCCTACCCCCTTCCAATGAGACTGCTGCATTATCCGTGATGTAGCATTCTTACGTTCGGTTGCTAGTTTTCACACATCATCAAACCAGTCGGTCCGATCTCTACGACAACTGCCTAAGATGGAGTTAGGAGTACTAATGACAGTATTCTTAAGGCGTGTCCATTTCTCTTCTACGCCCGGCATTCAGGATCCAGGGCTTACTCTTCCTCCATCAAGCTCTTCAAGGGCGAGTCCTAGCGCATGACCAAACGTGTTACTGGTATTCTCATTGCGTAAGGCAGGCGTGTTGATTCGAACCTGATCCGCGGATGCAATACGTCTCCGTATCGCAATCCAGGCTCGGAAAGCTGTACCAACAAGATAGTGATCTGCGTCGACGGTGGCATCTCGGTACGTTCGTACCATCATTAGGCTCAAGGAGTGGCGGCGATCTATCATGGTCGTGGTCAATTCGGTTGTGAGTGGCTCCATCAGGTGATACCCAGGTGGCTTTGTGAATATCTTTACGCGGAAACCTGGTACTCGCGACGACCAAGCTCTTTGATGCTGCCAGTTCGATGACTCGTAGTCCATTGTCATTGGTGTTCTCATGCAAACTATGGAATTCGTCTTTTTCGTCGTCAGGGGACTCCTCTGAAGGTCCGTGAACGTTTATGAGGCTTATGTTCTTAAACTCGCACGCGAAGAGTGCATAGCCTTTCGTTTATTGCATTAAAGCCGATAATGGCAGGCTTCGGTTTTTGGCTGACTAGAAAGCTTACCCCGAGCACATGGTGTTTTGCATGACAGCTGTAATAAATGTCATACTCGTTTCTTTGAATAACACCACTCCCTGTCCATCTTATTTCTTGTAATGCTGTTATGTCAGCCTTATATACGGCTGTGCAGTTCGAGCTCTGTATAGTGAGCGGACGTTTCATGAGAAAATTCTTAAATCTTTTAGCCATTTTCGTTTCCGTGGTCGTCGTCTTGTATCCGGTCCAAATCCGAGGCTTGTTAAATTTTCCATAATAATTTGTTTTTACGGGCACGGTTATTAGCCGTGCACCAACCTTTTTGGGATGTCGCTGCATGCTTTGGTTCATTACTTGGCGGGTGCCAAACTAGCTATCCAGGGGTGTTGTGTCAACTTTGATTGAACAGGGACAAGGATCGTCCCGGCCGGGTTGAAAGCAAGCACAGAGTTTGCCCTCTGTATTCGCTCCCATCCCCCCATTTTAATAACTATAACTATATTGAGTGTGAAAGAGAAGTGTTACAAATCACCGTGTTTACAGAACCATAATCATGCCGATTATTCTATACGGATGCGAAACATGGGCTCTCACGAAACGGGAAGAAAACAAATTCCGCGTATTCGAGAATAAAGTTTTAAGAAGTATCTTTGGTGGTAAATATGACGGGGAAGCAGGACATTGGAGGAACCTCCACAATCACGAATTGGAAGACCTATACCGCAAACCTACAATGGTGAGAGTAATCAGGCCGTGAAGATTAAGATGGCCCGGAAGTGGCCCAAATGGGCAACGATATGACCGTGCCTAGAATTCTTGACGGAAGACCAACGGGAAAGAGACCGACAGGAGGGCTGCGACGGAGATGGGACGGCAATGTTAGGTTTGACCTAGAGGAGATCGGATCGGATGGTCAAGCGTGGAAGGAGAGCGCGCAGGACAAGGGACGATGGTGGAGTCGAGCCGGCGAGATCATGAACTTCCGGGTTCCTGCAGGCCAATAAATAAAAAAAATAATAAAATATGGTAGACAATTGATTGATTAATTGATTGAAGGCGGAACCCCCATTTTTATTTAGCTTAATGCAAGCTTAAAATTAACTTAACATAAAAACCTTACAGACTATCTTAAAATCGCGAGTAGTGATTAAGGCGTTATTCAATTATTCAATCGAAAAAAAAGTAGAAAAAAACCAGGAAGTTAAAGATTACTGGGCGATAGGGGAGGTAGGAAGCCAGGGAAGAGCGAGTGTATGTGGGGGTGATGAACGCGGCCTTTGAGCGACAGTGGAGGGCATGTGTACGGACTGATACAAGGACGGGGGTTATTGAGCAGGGAGTGGGGATTGTCGGTGGGGTTGGAAAGGTGTACGGGAGAACGGCGAGAGGAGAGGATTGCAGGTTAGAGGGGTTATTGAAGGGAGGGGACGGATTTATTCTGAGACGTCGTTTAAGAGCGGGAGTGGAGATGTTGAAATCGAAGGAGGTTGAGAAAGAGTTGGCCTGTCGTAGCATACGCGAGTTGGGTTCGTTAGCGCCGTAAGAAGTGTGATGAGCGAGCACGTAAAACAGTCGAGGGTTACGTACGTTACGGGGGTTTGTGTGCAATGTTAAAGTGGAGAGCAAGCTTGGGCAATTGATTAAGCCAGGCAGAAGGCGATGGCCAAAGATGATGTCGGCATGGATTCTGCGCTCTTCAAGTGTGTCTAGATTGATTATGGGGAGCCGGCTTGTGTATGGTGGTAGAATCAGCGGATTTTCCCAGTTTAGTCCGCGGAGGACAAAGCGCAAGAAACGACGTTGAACACCCTCAAACCTGCAAATGTGAGTCACTTGATACGGGGGCCAGACCCGACTAGAATACGCTAGTACGAGTAGTGGCCGGACAAAAGTTGTGTAGAGTGATCGGGTGACATAGGGGTTGAGGAATTCCTTCTACCAGCGTTTGATAAGCCACGTTGGCCTTGAGGATCATGTCATCAATATGTGCGGTAAATTTGAGCTCCTTGTCGTATAGGACGCCCAGATCGCGAATCAATTCGACCGATGTTATCGGTTGGTTCAGTAAGAGATAGGAGCGTGGGTGAGTGGGGGAACTCTTCCGAGAGATGGTGATTGTGTGACATTTGGCGATATTCATTTCTAGGCAATTATTTTGGCACCAAGTCGAGAAGCTGTCAAGATCCGTTTGGAGAAGTGAGGAGTCCAGGATTGTCTTGAAAATTTTGGAATCATCCGCGTAAAGCGAGATGAAGGAGTGATTAATGCAAGAGCCTATGTCGTTTATGGGCTCCTCGATAGTATAGTGGTTAGTACACCCGCCTGTCACCCGGGAGACCGGGGTTCGATTCCCCGTCGGGGAGCCCCTGGCGCAAGACTAATGACCTTGCCCAGACAAAATAAATCATTATGGAAAATTTAACAAGCCTCAGGACTTGCTAAATAAGGCCAAGACCGGTTCCCGGTTGTAGTGCCGATGATGATGATGACTATGTCGTTTATGGTTAGGATAAATAGGAGAGGGCCGAGATGACTGCCCTGGGGGACACCTGAGGTTGGGAAAAAAGGATCGGAGAGGGTGGTTTTCTAGGGCAAGGAGTGTGTGGGATATTAATTCGACAAGATTAGTAGTAATGGACCTGCCTGAGAGGAAGCCGTGCTGGTTCGGAGAGATGATGGGTGCGCAGCGAAAACATAACGCCTCATATAGTAGGCCTTCGAACAGTTTAGGAATGTGTGAACGCTTAGCAATGGGACGATAATTGGATATATCGTTTTTTTTTTCCTTTTTATGGAAGGGGGTTATGTAAGAGGATTTCCAAAAGTCAGGGAATAGACCTTGAGCTAGGGATAGATTGAAGATTGATGCGAGCGGGAGAGAGAGAGAAGAGGACCATTTTCTTAAGAGGATAGCAGGGAGTCCGTCTGGGTCGGGACTGAAATCATCTTTCAGTTCTTCAAGTTTTTTTTGTGACTTTGTGTTGTTGAATGTGTAGAGGGATGAGAGGGCCGAGAGAGAATTCAGACATGCCAGTAAGGTAGGAGGGGTTAGGCTCGAACGAGTCGTCCGTGAAGGATAGTTTGAAGAAGGATGCGAAAAGATTGGATATGGAGAGATGATAGGTGCGCAGCGAAAACATAACGCCTCATATAGAAGGCCTTCGAACAGTTTGAGAATGTGCGACAGCTTGGCAATGGGACGATAATTGGATATATAGCAGACAACAATTTTCTGTTACTATTTCGCAGGTTTTAAATCAAGTACCCAGAGAACTACTCAATATATCTTCTTATGGCCTGAGGAAAAAACCATTAAGAAATCATCCGTTAAGTGGGGAACCTCATGAAAATAGCCTGTTTTTTTTTTTTTTTTTTTTTGAAAAATGTGATGCGAAGATTAGTTTGCAATTTAAAGCACAATTTATTGACGTTATAATATTTAAAGATAACATTTTTTTAAGACTAATCGTTAAACATAAAACGGTGCAATGGCGGCTTGAAAACAGCGTCTTGAAAATGCGCCGTGCAGCATACAGGTCGCAAAAATGATCTGAAACAAAAAATGCAAAATGGGTCCTTTAGTTTATGCAAAAACGCTCAGCTCACGTTCCCCTTTTATTAAAATTTGCAAATTTGCAAAAATGGCGAAGTTTTGAAAAAAAAGGATTTTCTTTCATAAATAATTTTAATAACAATGTTTTAAATAAAAAAAAAATCGGAGCTCGTCATGCTGAGGCCAAATATCTATAGAATTTCTATACCAAACTTTATAAAGATCGAATGATTAGTTTTTGAGCTACTTTGCATGGCGTGCGAAATTTTGCGTTTCGAGAAAAACGCGTTTAAAATTCGTGATTCGCTCTAACTTACCGCAGTTTTTTGCTAATCTGCGATTCCAGGGCCATAGAGTAGACCTTCCTCTTCTTCAAACTGTTCTGGTCTGAACCGAAAGGCCGAGGGTCCGACGTGCGCTCGACTTTTTGAGTGCTCCGCCTAATTAGACTGTTTACTTTCTTTTGAAAATAAAGTACAAGGAGGTCTCGGATCACTTTCTAACTTTTTTTCTCGTATTTTTGAGGAAATTTCCTATCAATTTAGGCAAAAACAAAAAATAGCTAAAAAATTTCATTTAACATGAGGTAAAAATTAAATCACATTAAAAAAATAGACGAAGAGAAAAAGAAAAATGGGAGGAAAAAGAAGAATAGGGAAAAAAGGGAAAGAGGTAATATTTTGAATTTAAACTCTTCTAAGAATATTTCACTAAAAATTGCAAGTATTTAATTTAAACAACCTTCTGCAGAAAAGCCTTTTTAGGCTTCGCAGATTTTTCTATGTAAACAAAACGTTATATGTACCATATTAACTGAATAACATGAAAATAACCATTCCCCTCTGTATTAAATCATATATGACCAGAGATGGAATGGAGTAATGTAGTTATCCAAGAATATGCTCTCAAACATGAAAAACACCTACAGAATCACACCAACGTATAAGCTATTCAACTCTTGGATATTCCCCACCAATCGAGAAGGCTAAAACGGACGACACACTAGTAGCTCCGACTCTAGCCTTTACCAAGTCAGCAATATCCTAAATCATCTGGGCAGACAACTCGACCTTGCGTTCACGACAGACCCCTGTAACTCCTCGGTTACCCCTAGTCCTCACATCCTCTCAACCATTGACAACCACCACCCCCCACTTCTCTTATCCTTATACCGTGACTACTCAGCCCACAGCACACCCACTCCCCTCCCCTACCAATACTCTTTCAATTTCCGAAAAGCCAATTTCGGGCTCATAAATGAGTACCTCAGCAATACCACACCCCGCTTAAATGATATTGGTGTAGAGGTCGCTACAGCCTCGCTCTACACAGTAATCCACAACGCCATATCCCTATTTGTCCCATATTCCCGAAACAGGTTATCATTCTCATCGCCCCCTTGGTATAACCGCAGACTCCGCACACTTCGTTACAAGAGGAATAAATTGTGGAATACTTTCTTAAATACGCGTTCTCCTGTGGACTATTCCAACTATCTCGGTTACTATTACTTACCAATTCACCGAGCTTTATAGCTCCCTTTACCACAATTACCTTGCCAAAGCCCAACTCAATCTGATCAATGACCCCAAACCTTTCTACCACTTTATCAACTATAAACGGAAATCAGATGCCTACCCCAACTCTCTTTTCTTCGACTCAACTACTTCATGTGACTCCCAAACCATAGCCAATCTTTTCGCGTCCTTCTTCAAACTTTCCTTCGCGGACGACTCGTTCGAGCCTAACCCCTCCTGCTTTACTGGCACGTCTGAATTCTCCCTTGGCCCACTCATCCCTCTACACATTCAACAACACCAAGTTAAAGAAAAACTTGAACAACTGAAAGACGATTTCAGTCCCGGCCCAGACGACTCCCTGCTATCTTCTTTAAAAAATGCCCCTCTTCTCTCTCTCTCCTGCTCGCGTCAATCTTCAATCTATCCCTTGCACAGGGTCTATTTCCCCACATTTGGAAATCCTCTTACATAACCCCCATACATAAAAAGAGGCCAAAAAACGATTTATCCAATTATCGTCCCATTGCCAAGCTTTCGCACATTCCTAAACTGTTCGAAGGCCTTCTATATGAGGCGTTATGTTTTCGCTGCGCACCCATCATCTCTCCGAACCAGCACGGCTTCCTCTCCGGCAGGTCCACTACTACCAACCTTGTCGAATTTACATCCCACACACTCCTTGCCCTAGAAAACGGCGATGAGGTTGATGTAGTCACTACCGACTTTAGCAAGGCCTTCGACAAAATTTCCCATATCCTCATTCTCTTTAAATTATCTTCCCTTGGTTTTGAACCCCTGTTGATTAAGTGGATCTCATCCTATCTTAACTCTCGAACCTGTCGTGTGCGATTTAGATCCACCCTCTCCGATCCTTTCTCTCCAACCTCAGGTGGCCCCCAGGGCAGTCATCTCGGTCCCCTACTATTTATCCTAACCATAAACGACATAGGCTCGTGCATCAATCACTCCCTCATCTCGCTTTACGCGGATGATACCAACATTTTCTAGACAATCCGCTCTCCCCTTGACTCATCACTCTTCCAATCGGATCTTGACAGCTTTTCGATATGGTGCCAAAATAACTGCCTAGAACTGAATATCGCCAAATGTCACACAATCATCTTCTCTCGGAAACGCTCCCCCACCCAGCCACGTTCCTATCTCTTGCTAGGCCAACCGATAACATCGGTTGAATCGATTCGCGACCTGGGCGTCCTATGCGACAAGGAATTTAGATATACCGCACATATCCGATGACATAATCCTAAAAGCCAACGCCGCTCTTGGCTTTGTAAAACGCTGGTCGAAGGAATTCCGAAACCCCTACGTCAGCCGATCACTCTACACAACTTTCGTCCGGCCACTACCCGAATATGCTAGTCAGGTCTGGTCCCCGTATCAAGTGACTCACATTCGCAGGTTTGAGGGTGTTCAACGTCGTTTCTTGCGCTTTGGCCTCCGTGGACTAAACTGGGAAAATCCGCTGATTCTACCACCATACACAAGCCGGCTCCCTATAATCAATCTAAACACTCTTGAAGAGCGCAGAAGCCATGCCGACATCATCTTTGTCCATCGCCTTCTGTCTGGCTCAATCAATTGCCCAAGCATGCTCCCCACTTTAGCATTGCACACAAACCCCCGTAACGTACGTAACCCTCGACTGTTTCACGTGCCCGCTCATCACACTTCTTACGGCGCTAACGAACCCAACTCGCGTATGCTACGACAGGCCAACTCTTTCCCCACCTCCTTCGATTTCAACATCTCCGCTTCCGCCCTCAAACGACGTCTCAGAAGAAACCCGACCTCACCCCACCCCTCCCCAATTTAAACCTCTTCCCCCAGTTTTCAAACCCCGCCCCATACCAGTACGTAGACGTGCCCCTCATTGTCATTGTCTCACAAAAGCCGTATTTGCCTCCCCCACATACACTTGCCCTTCCCTAGCCTCCTACCCCCCCACCCCACCCTATCGCCCAGTCTTTTTCATCTCCTGGTTTTTCTTTTTTCTTTTTTATTCTCCTTCTCACTTTAGATTTAAGATAGTCTTTAAGGTTCTTTTTATATTAATTAATTTTAAGTTTAATTTTGAGCTTGCATTAAGCAAAATAAATGAGGGTTCTGCCCTCACTAAACTAAACTAACCCCAATTCAGTAAACCCTCACACGTTTTACGTAATTAAACTAGTTAAGTAGTATTCAGATATACTATTAAATTAAATTGGTAATATTATACTATTCTCATCCAATAAAAGATGTTATAAAAAAAAATAATAACAGTGATCTCCAATTGGAATTCGTTCTTGGTGAAGCTGCCGCTAGCGACACGATGACGACACATATCAACATTTCGTACCAGAATTAGTCCACTAGGCAACCAAGCAGAGCACATCGCCCATTTATGTAGCTCTCACTGGTGATCAGTCAGCCAAATGTACTAAACTGTCAGTATCACAAATGTAAAAAACTTCTTTGGATTGGTCACCTGATTTATTGCTCCAGAATCTACACACCACCCCATGCGCTCGGTACTGTTGCGAGCTATGACCGTGAGGAAGTTCCCACTTCTCCTTTCCCAGGTGTTTAATTTTGTTGTCAGACTTACAATCTGATTCCAAATGACTTAGCACATAGCAGCAACAGCACTGTCATGTCGTTGTGTGTAAACGTTCCCATCATTTTCCAGGTTGGTGCCTATATAGACATTTTGGAACTGTTCCCGTACTTCTTTATATTACATGCACGACCTATGAATCTCCGACGTATAACCCTCGAACGGTATTCCACAATTAAACTGTAGTCCAACCACAAGCATAATACCGTCGATGTATCACCCATTAACCTGCCTTTATAGTGGATACTATATAGCTTTCTTCATAGATACAATCTGCGGCGAAATTTTGGTCTCTCATATTTTTTACAAGAGATCGTATGCTACTTTCGTATGAGTTGATTATCCTCCCCTGCTAATATCATGATCGCCATCGTTTTTCGGTTTCGTTTATCCCATGTGATGTTGTCCCTTCGGTTATAATATCCCAAAACCAGAGAAGCATCAAAAGAGCTTGTATTTTTTAGGATGAGTACAGAAGTTCTTCTTCGATAAGCGACTGTTGTCATCCCGTAATGCAGCAGACATGATCAAAATAAGCTAATACTCATACTATACGAATATTATATCTTCAAGATTCCATGTCACGCACAGCAGAGAATCAAGCCAATTCCAATAAAACGGCGACTAAAAAGGTTCGGTAAGGGCATAGTTAAGGGCTTGACACAGCACACATCCCAAATTTATAACCAACCCTCAGTATAATACTTATACAAATCTATGAAACTCATCACGCACGTTTTTCACAGGCGCATCTCTTATACCCCAAGTCTCATATGTCAAAAGCTATGGGTACCTTCATCATAGCTTGCAATCCTCTGGCATATTCATTCAAACAAAAAAAAATAGAACACCGAAGATTATTAATGAAAACTAAAAGATAAGCAATAGGAGCATTGAATCCCATTATCAAACATATTCTTTTAATTACAAACCTGAAAATCTATTCATTATTTATTGCTGAAGAATGTGAAATTATCAATAAATGATAACATTTTTGTGTTGAGTCATTCTGAATGTCATCAATTCCAGTCATAGAAAGAAAACGATTTGTAGTCGTTTTGGAACAATAATTGATAAAAATCATACAATCACATTATTTATCTACCAAGATCATTGAAAGTGTACGAGTACTTACCTGAATTTTATCAAAATGTTGTAAAATACTCCCGATTATCTGTCAGTTGTGTTAAACAGGAAATCTAAAAGTGCACGATTTACCATTACCCACAAACTTTTTCATTCTTCTTTTTTCATTGTGTTCTGCAAAGAAGTTTCAGCACTACCTGGTCAACAAAGAAAAGGTGGCTGAAAAAAAAGTTTCCTGAAAATCTCGAAATGCCTTCCCTCTAAAAAGGCCGACCGTATTAAAAAACTTGATAAGCTGCCAAAATTTTACTTGAATAATAATTGATGTTTCAATCCGGGGTATATTCTTCAACTCGGCTTCGTGGGCATAAATCCTGGCGGTGAAATGTGTTTCGTAATCATCACCTTCAAGTTGGCAACACTTTTTTCACTGACAACCGATTGGATAGTAGACAGTTTATTTTTGCTAATTTTGGTGACATGAGAACAACATTTACAAAATATTCAAAATAATAGTTCCGTTTTTACAAACAAATGCAAAGTTTCCACGTAAAATTTTCTTCAGTGACGAAGCTCATTTTTGCTTGAATGGCGATGCTAGAAAGCAGAATTGTCGAATTTGGAGTGAACAATAATCTACGAGCCATCGTTAAAAATCCATTACCGAGGAAATCATTGAACTATGCTTTTTCAAAAGTGAACACTCAACAAAGAACGGAAAAAAGATGAGATTACTAGTTTTTTTGCGCCTTAATCGGGTTCTATTGACATAGAGACATGTGGTGTGGGGATTCTCTATACTACACGGAGAACCAACCCACAATCCCAACCAATTTTGACCGCTAACAGTGCGTCACCAGAACCCCAATCCGTAATCCATGCGCAAACACGCAAAGAACACATCCCAATATGCAACAGCATCCGTCCCCAAATCTGCAATTGCATACATCCCCAAACTTACCGAGAATCCATTCCCCAAGCTGTAATAAACGCATATTCAAATTAACAACCGGAATACTCAACATCTCCAGCAACAACATCGAGCCGCATACATTTTTCCAAAAACCGCTTCAATTCATTTCTTATCTAAATTATATTCCTTGCTTGCAAGCAACTCTAATTCCCCCCCGAAAATCGTTCCGGCTCACTTTCTGCTTAAACTATTTTCTCGCTTGTAACCAAGCAACATTTAGTTTCCCCGAAAATCATTTCAGCTCCCACCCTACCCAATACCAATCCCCCATTACTGGCAAGTCACCAGCACCATGCGTTGCATTTCCGCGAAACAAACATCGCAACGACCAAGACACACATTCCTTTGTCTAACCGACAACTCATACCCAAACCAATTTCCTCGTATACATAGCGCCAGAGGAATTTAACTCAGCCTGTACGACAGCGATGTTCCGGCACCCAATCCCCTATCCAAGCATAGCAACCCTTTTCAAAGTTCCTAGTAAGTGGCAGTGAGTTTATTTAGCTATGGTCCCACTGCCACGACGCGATGAACTTTTTCTCGCTGGTAGTGAGTCAGTCGCTAATCGTCCGCCGAACCGTGCACCTCAGCTAATCAGCCGAAATTTCACCGCCACCGGGGCTACCCAATAGAGTCTAACGCCAACCACCGAGGAACCAAGACGAGGTCGAGTGTCGCGACAGCCAGGCAAAGTCGGCACTCGAAAATTCACTCGCGTTCCGAAAGTAGTGTACCCCATCGATTCATACCGCCGCGTCAATCGTGCTGAATCCTTTAGTGGGCCGACGCGATGAAAAGCCAATCGGTCGTGACAATAAACGTAAACGTGAAAATAAAAAGGAGCAATAGACAAAGCCAGTGTTATTTTAACCGAACAATGTATAAAAATAAGAAGGAACAATAGACAGACAGACCCAGTGTTATTTTAATCGAAGAATGTATAAAAATAAAAAGGAACAATAGACAAAGCCAATGTTATTTTAATTGAAGAATGCATAAAAATAGAAAGGAACAATAGACAAGCCAGTGTTTTTTTGATTGAAGAATGTGTAAAAATAAAAAGGAACCAAGCCAGTGTTATTTCGATCCAAAAAGCACATAAAAAATAAAAAGGGTGATTAAGCAACTAGGAATCATCAGCGTTTTTATTGTTTTTTACTCTTCAGTGGTGCGCAGTTTCGTGGTTTGTTCCCGTGCCGGCACCACGAAACATCCACCCCCACAGTGGCTCCAAGAAGACGGGGTCACATGTCATACAGTGCGCGATACAATTAATTTACTGAAAATAACATTTGACGAACGATTAATATTGAGAAATGGGCGTGTCACTCACCGCGCTCGTGTGATTTAACTACACCTGTGTTGTATGCTTTCCTAAGAGTGGGTATTTGTTGCTATACCTTACGTTGGTTATTCGGCCCTCTGAGTGTCGACTGCTAATATCAGATTGTGTCCTGTGAGTAGAGCGTAAGAATATTCTCACAGCTAGGCCGCCTTTACGTAAAAGATGGCGACTAAGGGCTGAGTGGTAAATGGTGTAGTAATACTAAATCACTATTCCCATCCAATCCCCATTATTATCCATAATCCCAATCATCTTCCCCAAGTGAATCATATGAGCGACAAATTATACCAAAAATCCATTTGTCGGACATTGATTCAATTCCCAATAACCCTAACATTATGAAATGTCTAATTCCAAATGCATTTCATGATTTTTCCTCCCGGGAATTTGTTCAACCAAATTCCCATTCACTTTCTAGAATCCCATTCCAATTGAAGCACACACAACATCTTGTTTGTACTTCTTGGAATTATTATCTATAATTTTTAACAAATCTCTGTAGATGCAGAGTATAAAAGGACGGCGTATTTTTGATTCGATATGAATAATCTCCTACTTTAAGCCACAGACCTTGATTCTAAGCCTCAATAAAATCGTAACCTACGATCGACAGACGTTCTGTAAGGTCAACGATACCCTGAAGGCCAAGGAGGTGTGTGGGGGTTCTTTACGGCGCCCGAAGAACCACCCATCGTCCTAACCCAACTCCCTTTTCCCAACCTGCAAATACCATTACCGATCATAAGCCGCTTACCTGCATATGAGCTGTTCAAAGCTCTCCTTCATCAGTTTGACCTGAAAAATAATCCCACGGCAAGATCATTATCTTACCATGGCATCAATCAATGCATACGACCAAATCATTTTGGTTCATCTTACATGAACCATTTAGGAACCCGATCGGCTCAGCTTGTCTGCATCCATGATCATCAAATACACGACAATCTTTCTGTGTGTTCTTGTTCCAACAATCTGTTGGTCCAAAAAGACACGTCAAGCAACTTACTTGCGTACACAGCTGCAGCCAAATTTCCGATGACCGATCACCCAAGCGACAACCGATCATCGAAATGCACACGACGATGATTGTTATTCAAACAATCATACCAAGGATCATGTCCCACGTACCGTTTTGCTAACGCGAACAATCTCCACTCTAGCTCTTGCCATGGTAAACAAATTTTCTGTTGACTTAATGTCACAGAAAAATCTATTGCCTGCAACGGCATGATTTTAACCGATCATGTAAATAACCGATGTTCCTATGTTGCATCAGCTAAGGCAAACAAACGCGCGTCTTAGCGTCTGACCCCCGAAATAGCGTTTCTGTTTACTTAATACACAGAAACCTATTTCTGCATCCGGCGATCCCCACTATCGTTTACGACAGCGATGCCTGCAGCCCCTACTACTTGTTTTTTTGTTTGAACAGCTGAAGGATCGATCGCTGTCGCTTGCATGTAACCGCCGATGCACCATCGTTGTCCGCACTTCCAGTGAGTGGGAATTATATCAGACCAGTACGGTCGCAATGGAAATACTTCCATTAAAACTCAAATCAATCGTTCATTGGTCGTCACCAAAGAAAATATCGGATTTGCCCCTCCCATGTCGGTGGAAATCCACCACCATTGCAGCTAGCGGTATGTTGAGTGCAGCAGCCATCTGGGAGTCCGATTTTTAACGGCGAGGCGACCGGTCGAGTTTTACCCACCAATAGCGAGTGTTAAAAATTAAAAAACGCCGAGTGGAGAACTAATCTTGTGAGTCAATTGCATGGACGTCAGTTAAATTCGAGTTTCAAAAGTGCGCCGCTTACCTGGTGCCCCTTTTTCGCGCACATACTTTCTTACTCGGAGGATGTTAATACCGTGTTGTTAAAATAGACTGAAATGTTTTTAAACTCTTACTCGGTGAATACAAATTAGAACCCGCCGGTCCATACTTAAAGGAACAGTTTAGTGCGTGATTCCTTACTCGGTGGATGTTCGTACTGTGTAGTTGAAATAGACATAGATATTTTTAGTAATGTAAACACTAATTCCAATGCATACACAAGTAAACTAATATTATAAAATATCACCGCCGAATGGATGTTCGTACTGTGTTGTTGAAATAGACAGATGTTTTTAGTAATGTGAACATTAATTACAATGCATAGACCAGTAAACTAATGTTATAAATATCACCGCCGAATGGAATTGTTACAACATAGTGAACCTTGCTTACATGTGACTGAGTTTATAATCAATAAAAACAACGAACATAAATCAGTGTTTTATTTCTCTTGTTGGGAACCGCTTGCAGTGCAGTTTTACTTGGACACGTTAATAAAAGAACGTAATAGAGTTTCTATTTTTCACCATCGTCGCTTGTGCGATTAGTGTTTCGTCCTAACTCTGTGGGTGTTTCCACGAACCCACGTCCGTGCATACGTACGTGTAAACACGACCCACAGGAAAATTATTACACATTCACCCCGGCCGACGAAAAGTCGAGGACCATGCTCTTAAAACGAGTCGCTGCCTGTTGGGAAAAGGACGACATCGTAACTGCTCTTGAGGCAACATTTCCGAACGTCAAATTCACTGATGTCAAAAAATTTTCTCCCCCACAACGACTTGTGAAAATCAGACCGCAAGAATACAGCAAGGTGAACATATGGGAGCTTCACCTTGCCCCAGGAACCAACGTTGACTCCATAATACGGACAAAGTCGCTTCCAAACCTTCATCAACAAGTTGTCTTCGAGGTATTTCATTGTTATGAATACTTAATGCCGACATTGCCAACGTTTCGGGCATGTCTCCCGCAACTGCAGCATGGATCGCCGTTGCGTCCGTTGTGGAAAATCCCACGACATTGGCAAGTGTGAACTCTTGTCAGCAAAATATGATCCCACAACAACTATGCAGGATAAAATTACGTTGCCAACTTGCTGCAACTGCGGTAAGAAATGACATCCTTATAAACGTCAATTCCCCCGTTTCGCTATCAAAGCATATGATAGTCTCTGATTTCATAATGGATAGCCGGTGGACGTGGTTCTTGTAACCGAAACTAGGTTGCATCCATGTCACCGACCCGCTTTCCCAAATTTTTCAATGATACGAAGAGATCGAACCCTTACTAGCAGTCCCACCATCAACGGAGGTGACACCTGTATACTAGTTAATAGTGAACTTCGCCATAAAGCTATTGACCTCCCACATTTCGAGCCCCTAGAGATCTCCGAGGTTGAACTGCATCTAGCTAATGACAGTAGAGTGAACATATACTCCGTATAGCGCTCGCATAAAACCAATAATGGCCCCATTAATCCCGAGGATATCGGCCAATTATCCTTGGTCGTCGGGGCATACACCCTTCATCATAGGCGGCGACTTTAACTCCAAAGATCCCCCCAATGGAACAACTCCGTCTCTTGCCCAAATGGCACAATATTTTACCAATGATACACCGACAACTCGCATGCCCTAAATTTTGAAATAGTCGCACCTACTGTTGGTACGCGAAGAAACTCAATTCTGGACATCTATTTCGTGTCCAAAGATTAACTTCCCCAAATTACTTCTCCTCAAGTATCGGCGGTATCTTATAGAAAAGAGGTAGGCTTAATACGATGTTCCTATGTTCTAACGATGGAACTGAACGACTTACGACAGTGTACGCAATAAGTTTCTCTGCACATGAGCTCTTCGTGATCCTTTGGAAAATGTGAACGCTGCGGGAGCTGTATTTCAGGAAATGTACAAGGTGAATGAAAGAAGAAAAGCTCTTGCGCTTCAGTGGGGCTATCTCCCACAGAGACCGGGACGAAAATATTAAATAGCACCAACAGTTCTGGTGGCTGAATGGCAAACATAGACCTGGATACCAATGTCGGTAGAATAACAGTGTGGGGGTACAAGATCGTGGCGCCAGCATGGGCGCAGGGTACTACCTCGTCCTCACAAATTGTTCGCCTATAAAACTCTGCACGTCACCGAGGGGAAGGAAAACACATTAAAACACACTAGATTGTTGGTTGTTGCTTGCTGTTTTTATTTTATATTTTATTTTATGTAAAGTCGAATTCTACACATTACTATTATAAAGGATACTAAAGGAATAGAGCGGATTCGCTCTTTACACACACATTTCACGATCAGGTGGAATTTATTTTCATTTGTTTTTATGGATAATTACGGCTGAGCACTTAGCACTGACAATTAAGTTAATTTACGGTAAATCGGTTGTTCGTCTCCTGTTTTGTTGATATATTATCTTTTTAATTCACGACATTGTGCACAAATAACCACGACTAAAGGTTTTGTTACCGAAAAGCATCCGCGGTTGGATTACGACTTCAGTATGTACGCGTCTCCGCAACGCTACGGAGAGCGGGAGGTGAACCAACCGGATCGGTGGTTGCAATAAGACTCCGCGATATCAATTCGCTAGGAAAGGAAATTCGGCCGGCGGTACGGGCTTTCTTAATTGGGGTGTGTTTCCTATTACAAGAGAAACGTGAAGTCTCTCTTTGGGGTAGGTAACCGGATCTCATAGAGAAGATCATGATGGTATTCATGTATGTGTAAACATTGGTTCTTTCATGGGACAAGGCCATGAGAACGAAGCTGAAGCAATCAAAAGGGATGATGGGCATCAATGAGATGTGAGTTCGGCTAAGTAAACAAGCCGTATCTCATTGGTTACTAATGGATTTCTGCTTGCTCATGCCGCGAGATCATGAGAAGCGGATCCAGAAATATTGAGAGACAAAGAGATCGCGTAGATCATTCTCTATGATATGCATTGCAGCTGTATTGATAGACCGCAGTGCATCGTGGACATGGTGCTAATTGGTTTTAGCATATTCACTGAGAATTGGGTTTTATGGCATCGCTGCCAAGGGTAAGTACACAATTCCTATTTGCGTTTGTTTATGCTATAGGATTTGGTTTATGCCTTTAGACGCAAGATGCGTGTATTTGCTTTTGTCCCTTGGACAAAGGTCGCCAGCCAATGTGTATGTAAGGAAATTTATTATACACATGGTGAGGCTGGGAATAGGCGACGCAATGATCGTTATCCCTGGTTATGATGGTTACATTATATGTGAACCGAATTGTTTCTTTACAGGAATTCATCTAGGGAAAATGCATATGGTAAGATTGGGATTTGCCTGGCAACCGAAGGTGTCGAATTGGGTTTGGGATTTATGGTCCGATAAGATGGACAGAATTCTTGTAGGGAATTTTGAATGCGACTTGGTGCGTGAAGCATTTACAGCTGCTAATGCAATTGTAATAGCGTGAAGCTATGGAAGTTGGATTGTAGGTATGGGGGGTTCTTCGAGTAAGCTAAAAAGAACGCCCACAACAGTATCATCAGTCAGCTTACACAGACTTAGCTTCTCTAGAATTAGGGTAGTATAAGATTTAAGTAAAGTGCTTTTAAATTAAGTTAAAAAAAAATAGAAGTAGTTTAAATTTTAGGAAAAAAAAAAAAAAAAAAAAATTGACACAAACTTTTCCTAATTTTCCTTTGTCATTCAAATAATCATAAGTACAGCCACAAACAAAGTCCTGTCGCCGAAACGCAAATTATACCATAGTTATGTAATTTTTTGCTTAGAGCGTCTGCATAGGATCAGTACGTTATATTATAAGATATTTCAGGTAGAATTTAAGCATTTTTTGTGTAGCATATAATTTAGAAACTAAGAACATAAAAAGAAAATAAAAAATGTTGCAGAAAAAGAAAAAGTTTCTCTGCACATCTTTGGATTCTATCGAGCATCTGTAGCACCGTTTTGGATGCGCCTGCCAAATATGGGTGTTGAATTCCATTTTAGAGCGAATATACGCCCTAAATAGTGGCCAGGTTCGATGGTAAAGTATTTTTAGAGTGTTTTAAGGAACCCCATGCATTTGGCGTACTTTACGCCGCTTCAAATATGTGGTCGTTCCAATTAAGAGTCGAATTAATTCTAGTGCCGAGGATTGATAGTTCCTTATCGACAGTGTATTTGCTTCGAGGTTCCTCTTTAACGCTAAAAGGCAGCACTGTTGTTTGCGTTCAGCACATTTCAAGCACCCCAAGGTGAGCTTCGCCCTGTCTAAATTGGCATGTTGGAGCTGTAGGGTTTTCAACAGATACACAATATACATGAACCATAGTGAAGCACCAAATGAAATGGAGTAAAGCATCAGAGCCGTATACCATATCAATTAACATAGCATTTCCACTTCAGTAACGAGCACTTAAGACTAACAATCCATCTCCCACACGCGGCTATTGATCTCCTACACTTTAAAACAAGCATCAATGAATGTTTTGGGACCATTTGCTTTTGCCGGAGAAATTTCTTGAAATGCCACATGACTCACTACAAAGTGTGACCAATTTACGTGAAGTAATGCGCACTATAGCTCTTCGATAGTATAGTGGTTAGTATACTGGCCTGTCACGCGGGAGACCGGGGTTCGATTCCCCGTCGGGGAGCCTCTGGCGCAAGACTAATGACCTTGCCCGGAAAAAACAAATCATTATGGAAAATTCAACAAGCCTCAGGACTTGCTAAATAAGGCCAAGACCGGTTCCCGGTTATAGTGCCAACGATGATGATGATGATGATGATGATGAATGCGCAAGAACAGAGCAAACTCCGGTAGCTACGCGTAGCACCAATAAGTTACACGTTTTCATTAAGGTAATTGAAGTTAAGAAACCCCTTGAAACTCCTTACGATGCCTACGCAAAGTTCGGATGACTGTGCACAGTGAGCATCGAAAGACTTAAGCCTTGTTTCCTTGAACACAAAGCGGAGGAAACACCTTTGTCTGAATCCTTAAAACCGCTTGCAAAATTGGACATATCTGAAAGCCTCTTGACCAGGCACGTTCCACCAAGTAGTGTAATAGAGAGAAAATTGACCTAACCTCTACGGTAGATTCAGCAGTATCTGGTATCAAGACACTACAAGGATCAACCACGCTAGATTAAGCACGTCGGGCCATCGCAAAAAAGCGAGTGAACGCAAACCGAGGTGTCATTCGAAAATTGGAGGTATCGAGTCGCAACTCGCGGAAAGTGTTCGGATAATTGTATATCGGCACCTCCTTTCCGTATTCACTTCTTCTCCTTCCGATCCCACTGTGCTCTGACATTTAAGGGCACTGTAGGGGTTCTCTATATTACATGGAGAACCAACCAAAAATGCCAACCCTATTTCGCCTGCTAACAGCGCGCCACCTCAACCCCAATTCCTCCTACCAGCTAATTCACCTGAAATAAAATAGATCCCAAAAATAAGCATGATCGGAAGTCATTAATCTATGCAGTTAATGCACAATTGCATTTGCATTGGCATCTAAAAACATTTCCCTGTCCAAGGACAATCAATGCTCCCAATGCATTACCTAGAAATTCCAGAAAAGAATTTCACCTACGAGGGCATTTTTCCATGCATCAACGCATCGGCAAACATTTTCCCAACGAAGAATTCTTAGCATTTATAATCCAATGCATCATTAGAATTCGCTGGAAAATAATTCGTCTGCATACATGTATCATAAGTAGGAAAACTATTGCGGCACCATTGTTTGCCAAGCAGTTTTGTCCCTCATGTGCACCCTAATCTTTCCACATGCACATATCTAGCAGACCCTTTGTCCAAGGGACAAAAGCAAATACGCGCATCTGGCGTCAAGTGCCATAAACCGAATTCCTTCGCATGTAAAAATGCATAAAATTCAACCCATGATTTGTTTTCCTACTAATAAGCAATCACCAATTTCGTGCTTTGTCACAAACGAATTACTCTGCATGTACAAATGCAGACAAGGGATTCGTTTCGTCCACCGACCCAAGATACGATATATTTTCATTGTATAAAGTATCCCAATCCATTAGCACCTTTTTCTAATGGCAATGATTCTATTTACGTAAGGGCATCACTCATCCAAGACTTTTATGATGCCCTCGCCCCATCTTTCCTTTTAGCACAATTTCCTCGATGCATAGACGTATATTTATTTAGCCGCAATGCACATCATAAACAAAGATCTTCACGATCCCTCTGTTCTTTTTCCGTCGATGTAGGTTTCGTTTATCCTTTGCTGAAATGCATCGATAAACACGGTGATATGTACGATCACACACGCACACCACTGCGTGCCAGAGATCGCCTTTCAATTGGTCACTGGCAGTAAGGAAAGACGGCACTTCCTTGGTGACCACACCCTTAAGAGAAAATTTTCTCTTTCACCTAAAAATCTCACCCTTAACCGAGGGTGGAACACAGCTCGGAGTTCTTTCCCTGGGCAGTCTTTTTGCAACCGCTGATCCGGTCGGTTCACCCCCCGCTCTCCGTAGCGCTGCGGAGACACGTATATACCGGAGCCGTGATAGTGGTTAGTATACCCACCTGCCACGCGGGAGACCGGGGTTCGATTCCCCGTCGGGGAGCCTCTGGCGCAAGACTAATGACCTTGCCCAGAAAAAACGAATCATTATGGAAAACTTAACAAGCCTTGGGACTTGCTAAATAAGGCCAAGGCCGGTTCCCGGTTGTGGTGCCGATGATGATGATGATGATGATGATGTAAATTTGTAAATTGAGTCAGAATCAGTAAATAGCAAATATATTCGATTAAAAGAAATTTTTCTTATGACCCCGGTCCGAATACAATAGTGTATAACGTAAAAAAAAAGTTAAACATGAATCAATAAACGGTTAAGACAATTTATTAAGCCATGCGTTTAGATTCCAACCAACAATAAAAACATTCGATACAATAAACCAAAACAGTGTCTTTGATTTACCTCTGGTGGACGGTGTGCTGTAACGATGTACTTGTTTTGTTTCTTTCGGTGGACAGTGTACTGTGGAACATTGCCATACGGCAACACTATGGCATTATTCCCATGAGATTTCCCCCGGAAATGTCAATGTCATATTGGCTAGTAAGAACCAATTCTGACCAAATGACGCGGTTGCATCATCGTTCAACGGCTGGGGTAATTATCGAATTCTTTAGTTTGCTTCCCACGGTCATATTTCCCCAGCCGATGTAGCGTCCCTTTGAAAAATGTATTTAACTCCAAGCATCGAATATTTTGAACTTCAACTATAGCTACTGTTGGAAGAGGGTGGCAAGTCAATAATTAAGAACAACGGTTAAAACACGAGGATATATATATATTTGTCTTATTACAAATGTAGAGTATGTATAATAAACGTCTGTTCTGTATGGATGGTGCTATGCAACTGATTCATTCCTCTGTCTCCCGCCATTGGCTTGGTGGTAACGAAACGCGACATTTCTACTTGTCGGTAAGGTCGCTATCTCTACAATCTCCCCCTCGGAAAGTTCTCCTCCCGAGCTTGGATCTTTTCGCATGGATAGCCCTTGAAGCATCTTGGACCGGTGAATCTCATGTTGATTCCTTCCGAGAGATTTTGTCAAAATATCTGCCATATTTTGATCCGTAGTCACGTATTTCAGTTTAATTCTTCCATTTGCAACATTTTCCCTCGCGTAGTGGTGTTTGATTGCAATATGCTTCGTTCGGCTCTTGCTGATGTAACTCTCTGCGTGTGCCATCGCAGATTGACTATCGCTCAGAATGATCGCCTGATCCCTGGCGAGTTCGTTCAGTCCAACTGAGTTCAGCAAATTTCTCATCCATATGACTTCCCTTGCACAATCCGCTAAAGCCGTATATTCTGCCTCCATTGTGCTCAAAGCGACTGAAGTTTGTTTCGTGCTTCTCCAAAGTATTGGTGCTCCTGCCAATATCACCACGTATCCACTGATACTCTTCCTGTCCAATGTTGATGTGGCCCAATCTGCGTCACTGTGCGCCATCAACTCCTTTCCTGTGGTTTTCTAAATCAATTCCAACTTTTTGGTTTCTTTCAGGTATCTCAGTACTCGCATCACAGCACTCCAATGTTGTTCGTTGTGTCGAGTACAAAACTGAGCCAATTTAGCTACGTGAAATGCTACGTCCGGCGTGTTCGTTGAGAAATGTACAGAAGTCCTCCGATGAGTTCTCGGTACGGCCGATCACTTTCACTTTCCTCATCCTGTTCCTCCAGGAATGTTGGTCTCACTTCCATAGGTGCTTGGAATCCTTTGGCGTTCTGTAGTCCAAACCGCTCTACTAATTTATCAATGTAGTTTTCCTGCGAAAGTGATATGCTTCCCTCTCGATTTTCGTGGAAATCTACTCCCAATAGGTTTGTCAACTTCCCCAAGTGTTTGACATCAAAGCATTTGTTTAACAAGTCTCATACGTGTTTCCTGGTGGCCTCGTTTTCGACAATTGTCACCATATCGTCGACGTAAACTGTCAGCAATGCTCGTTCTTTGGTAT
Source organism: Microdon myrmicae (assembly GCA_963931805.1). Lineage (NCBI taxonomy): Eukaryota > Metazoa > Arthropoda > Insecta > Diptera > Syrphidae > Microdon > Microdon myrmicae. The sequence continues at coordinate 41,469,234 of OZ007499.1, read as the reverse complement.
TCTTTAGTTCGTAAACGCACGGGTCTACCTTGTTTCTGATGAATCCCTTTTCAATCAGGGTTTCGTTCATGTGCTCGTTCCAGCACCTTCCACTTTGTTTCAATCCGTAGATTAATTTCTTCAACCAACATACTTTGTATTCGTCACCCTTTTTGACGAAGCCCTCTGGTTGTAACATGTATACATCTCGTTCCAGCTTGCTGTGGAGATAAGCGCTCTTTGCGTCGTATTGGTCAATAATCCAGCGCTTTTCAACTCCAGCCGCTATCAGCAAGCGTATTGTCTCGAAGTTTGATACGGGTGCGTATACTTCGTCATAATCGATGTCTTTTCTTTGCGAACATCCTTTAGCCACGAGTCTCGCTTTCCACCTCAGTGCGTCACTCATTGTTTTCTTTGCGTAAACCCATATGCACTTTATCGGTGTCACTCCGCTTGGCGGATCCACGAGTTTCCAAGAATTGTATTTTATCAGTGAGTCATATTCACCGTTCATCGCTTCCTGCCAGTGTGCTGATTCTGGAGATTCAATTGCTTCTAGATAAGACGATGGTATCTCCTTTCCGTTGACGGTTGATAAGTTCGCTTAGTCTGGGGTTTCTCTATTCAGCTTTGTCCTTATCTGTTTCCGAAAATCTCCCGGATCAAGTTCTAATGCTGGACGTACGGTTTCCGCTCACTCCGTTTCCTCTGCATTATCAGCAATCTCGATTTCTGAATAGTTTTGGTCCCTTATTCGTGGCCTCAAATTCATTTTGTGCGATACTCGTTCTTTTTCGTGTTCGGGACCTTTCCTTGGTCTTCCTCGCCTTGTTCGTGTCGCTCGCCCCTCGGTATCGATTTCGATCACGTTCGGTGTTGACGGTACTGGTTCATTATCGTCTTCGTCCAGCTGTATTACCTCCGTTGTAGATGATTCCGCGACTGTGCACTCCTCATCTCCGTCGAGTTCTCCTTCACTCTCATTTGCCCTTGGCTCCTCGGCTTGGACTGTTTCTGGGCAATTTTCTTTTGTTCCCTCGTCCGGGTTAGCTACTTTGGATTCGTCGTGGTAGTGTGCTTCCTTGAAGACGCAGTCTCTCGATTCCTCGATCCGTTGTTCGTCTTCTAGCCACACGCGGTATCCACGTCCTCTCTTAGCGTAACCAATGAGTCTTCCTCTCTTCGCTCTGGGGCTGAGTTTGGATTTTCTCTTTGCTTTGGGTATGTGCACGAATACCTCACATCCAATCTCACGGAAGTAACTCACGTTCGGCTTCTTCCCTGTCCAAATTTCGTAGGGCGTCCTCTGGTTGTCGTGAGAATTTGTAACTCTGTTTCTTATGTATACAGCTGTGTCCGCCAGTTCAGCCCATGCCGCCTTTGGCAATCCTGTGTCGTGTAGCGTTGCTCGTAATAGCTCAAGTATCGTCCTATTGAGCCTCTCTGCTACTCCGTTTTGCTGTGGTGTATGTATCATCGTTGTCTCATGGATGATACCCTTTTCCTGACAATATTGTTTTTAAATGTTTGAACAAAACTCTAGACCATTTTCAGTTCTAAGTCGCTTTAACTTCTTGTTCGTCTGGTTTTCCTCTTCAGTTAACCATTTCTTGAATTTCACAAAGGCTTGGCTTTTGTGTTGTAGGAAACTCACGTATGCGTATCTGCTTGCATCGTATATGATGCTCATCATGTATCTGTTTCCTCCCCAACTTGCTTCATCCAGTGGTCCCATCAAATCTGCATGTACCAGGTCGAGTATGAGGTTTGTCTTGCCATTTTTGTCCCTTGCCAAATTGCGTTTCGGGAATGGTTGTCTGGTCGATTTGCCGGCTAAGCAATCATCGCAATGCGTCGGATTCTCATTGCTTACTTTCATACCGATCACCACTTCTTTCTTGGCCATCTCCAGGATTTTGTTTTTGCTCACGTGCATCATTCTCCGGTGTCATTTGTCAAGTGCTAAGGTTTTCACGTTGACTTCCTTTGATATGGCATTCAACGATGCGCTTTTTCGTCCTGGTTCAGTGTCCACTGTGTACAGCCTTCCCTGTAGTCGTGCCCTGATCAGTGACTTGCCTTCTTTGCTCAGAATGGAACATCCGTCTTCGTCGAAGATGACTTTCTTCTCATTTTCGATTAGACTTTTCACTGACAGGACACCATAGTCCAGTCCCGGAGCTAAAATTGTGTTTCTAGCTTCGAACTCAGTGATCTCAGTAGGAGCATTCTTTATCCTTATGCTCGCAGTTCCTCGACCCAAAGTTGGCGGTGTACTCCCGTCTGCCATTGTGATTTCATCATTGTCACTCTTACTTACTTTGGAGAAATAATTCTCGTTCGGTGTCATGTGGTGCGTCGCGCCGGAGTCAATGATCCAGCTGTCTCGCCCTATCCCCATTGGGCCGCATGACGTTCTTAATACCACTATGTTCGAGTTTGCAGGCTCGTTATGCTTTTTCTTTCGTTCTGGACAGAATTTATATATGTCCAGGTTTCTGTTATATGTCCAGGTTTCTGGCACACATAACATACAGTTTTCGGGTTGGCTTTCTTCTTATCAAACGGTTCCTTATTCTTCTCAGGCTTGGCCCCGTGTTTCGGTTCTGCCTTCGTATGTTTCTTTTTGCTAAAGGCCATTAATACAGTTTCTTTATTTGCACCGCTTTCTCGGCGTCTTGCTTCCTCAGCGAGTAGCCTCATTTTTACAGTTGCACTCTTGAACTCATCTGCGGGAAGATTACACAAATTCGACGCTACGTTGTCGTAATCGGTGGATAAGCCGCACAGTATTATCATCGCGATGACGCTGTCGTCTATGACATCTCCAACACTAGACAAATCGCCTGTAGTTTTGTTGATCTGTCCCAAGTAATTTTCCATGTTTCCACTGTCGCTCATCTTGTGATTGTAGAGTTCTCTTCTCAGTTGCACTGTACGAAACTTGCTGTCCCTCGGTGCGTAGAGGTTCTGCAGTTCGTCCCAGACTTCCTTCGCCGATCCTTTGTTGCGAATGTGCATTTGCTGTTCGTCGCAAATCGCAAGCGCAATCTTGGCGTGAGCCCTGCTCTGTCTGGATACGTAATGCTTCTTTTGAGCTTCGGTGGCATTGTCCGCTGGTGAGTCTTCTCCTGGTTCTATAACGGACCATAAATCAGCTTCCATCAGTGTCATCTGCATCTGATATGACCAGGTGGCATAATTCGATCCATTTAATTTATCGATCGAAGACTTCTGATCCGTTCCCATCTTGCTCATAATATTCTTCTCGATACCTTTTCGATTGTATTACGAAGCGCTGGAACCTTTCACTCACTATCACAAAAAAAAACGATTCGTCTATTGATTGCCACGCGTGTAACTGTTCACTTTACTTGCGTATCACTGGGCCCATAACCATTGTTGGAAGTGGGTGACAAGTCAGAAATTAAGAACAACGGTTAAAACACGAGGATATATATATTTGTCTTATTACAAATGTAGAGTATGTATAATAAACGTCTGTTCTGTATGGATGGTGCTATGCAACTGATTCATTCCTCTGTCTCCCGCCATTGGCTTGGTGGTAACGAAACGCGACATTTCTACTTGTCGGTAAGGTCGCTATCTCCACAGCTACAAAAGTATTCGCACAACTAATACTTAATAAAGGTAGATACTCACACATTCAATTGAACTGATAAGCGCATCTTTGTCGAAACGGGTTCACTTCTATTTTTAGACTATGTCATTCCATTTCCAGGAAGATGTCGCTTCAATACAGCAATCAATTATTAGGAAGACCCGATCCGAAACAAGTCTGTCAATTCCCTGGGGACACCATATTGGGGACAACAGCAATCAATTCCTAGGAAAACGCTACCGGTACGATAACAGCATACACAGGAGCTGCTGGACAATGGCACATGAGAACTATGACCGTGTGCGGGATACACATAAAAGTCGAAGAAAAATTGTAAACCGTTGAGTTCTGTTCTGGAATTCAAGAATCATGTAATTGTAAATAAATATATATAGAATAGAAAAATGTTTGTGTTCTTTCGAGAGAAGTAGCTTTCAGTTATTTCCCTGTTCTTCAGGTATCCTAGAACGCTTTCCCCCACCAGTGGTAAAGGACGTTCAACCTGATTTTACTTTTACCGGTACCCCAGAGCACTTCCCCCCCACCAGTGGTAAGGAATTCTCGAAATCAATTGCTCCTTGGTTATTTTTTTTTAATACACTTCTCTCGGGAGGGGTCAACCTATAGCGCCGAGTCAGTGCTCCGAGATGCCACAAAAAATTGTAACATTTCTTTTTGAACAGTTCCAGGTCTGGAAACATTCACGTGGGGAAGAAATTCCATAGCTTTCCCGCTCTGTAACGGAACGAGTTCTGATGCAGGGATGTTCGCGCCGTCGGGAGGTGAACTCCAAAGTGGTGCGATCCGTCGGATTGTCTCGTGGAGCTCATATAAACCGAATTGCACAGAACAATACCATCAATCTTCGAAGAAGAGTACCCGTGATAATATCTGTACAGACAGACAGAGGCCAGCTACGCGCCTTTGATGTGATAGCGACTGTAGTCCCGACGTTAGCGCCGTGCATCTGATCAGGCAGATCCCCCGTCTCTGTATGCTCTCAAATAGGTTGAGGGTATGGTTGGAAGCGGAGCTCCAAACATGAGAGCAATATTTGATAGCCGGTCTAATTTGGGATTAATAAATAAGAACAAGTGGCTCCTCGATAGTATAGGGGTTAGTATACCCGCCTGTCACGCGGGAGACCGGGGTTCGATTCCCCGTCGGGGAGCTTCTGGCGCAAGACTAATGACCTTGCCAGAAAAAACAAATCATTATGGAAAATTTAACAAGCCTCAGGACTTGCTAAATAAGGCCAAGACCAGTTCCCGGTTGTAGTGCTGGTGATGATGATGAAATAAGAAAAAGTAATTGACGCAAGGCTAATGACCTTACCCGGAAAAACAAATTATTATGGACAATTTAACAACCCTCAGGACTTGCTAAATAAGGCCAAGACCGGATCCCGGCTGTGGTGCCGATGATGCTGATGAAATAAGAAAAAGTTGGGCCGGAGTATAATATTTCTTGGCTCTAGAAACATATCTCTGCTTTTCTGAGGCGGACCGTGACGCCGAGCAATTTCGTGCTTTCCCCTCATACGAAGGTTTGGCCTTCCATTATCAGCTGTGGAACCGATGGTCCATTTTTCTTTGTAAATGTTATTATATATATTGTGAGTTCGTTGCAAAGCTGCTGCGAAAGTCCGTATGAGCGAACTTTGCTCAGCAATGCCCCGTGCCAGACGCGGTAAAACACTGTGAATAAATCCACGGTGACCGCTGTTGATTCACCAAGCCCCTCAATCGCAGATGCCCATATATCGGTTATAAGGGTCAAAAGGTCTCCCGTGGATCGCCTGCCACGGAATCCGAAATGACGATCATTCAGAAGTCCATATCACTCCAAATACTTAACTAACTCGGCATTAAGGTCATCATCACCTTAGAGAATATAGTAATACCTTAGAGAATATAGTACTCGTAATACTATCGACCGGTAATTTTGTGGGAGACACTTTTTCCCCTTCTTTGGGATTGGCTGAACTCGAGTCACCTGTCAACCGGTAGGAAAGGTCCTCCATGCATAAGATAAGCGGAAGAGACTGGCAAGAAATGGCGACAGTTCTGGACCACAGTTCTTAAGGACTCTTGCTGGTATTCCGTCCGGCCGGTTGCCTTCTTACCGTCCATTCCACGTAGAACGTGTTGAATAGTACACGGGCGAAACGTTACGTCCCGCATCGAAGACCATACCGGCGCCATCACAGGTGGTTCCAAAAGACCGATATCGAGACTTGAATTCGCGAAACATAAATTCGCAAACAAATTAGCTTTATCTTTTGAACTTATGACTGGTGTCCCGCTGTCCGTCACTAGCGGGGGAAAAGAGGAGGAAGCGAAGTTATTGCTGGCAGCCCTTGCCATTGATCAGAAGGGACTCGAACCAGTTGGGCACTGAGGGAGTTTATTGGTCACTCTGTCGTTATAGACTTTCTTCGCGGTGTCAATAGCCTGGTTGCAGGCATTTCTGATTCTAACAAAACTCGTTCTGTTAACATCGATGGGATTGGAGCGCCATTGTTTAAAAGCTCTAGTTTTTGTAATCTGTAATCTACTCGCATTTTTATTAAACCAAGGTTTATCATATCAGTTTCGTTTAATGGAATGCGGAATGTAGATCTCCATTCCGAGAAGAATAATCTCCCTGCAAGTGTTAACATCGCAGTCTCCAAAGCACACCTCCGACCACGGAAAGGATGCGAAGAAATGTTTGGAATCGCCCCAGTTAGCAGCCCTATACATCCTTACAAGACGAAGCTGCTGAGATCGGTTATTCGTTTGAAAAGCAAGTGGTTGCACGACAGATACCAAGCAGTAATTTTAGTTACCCAGCGGCGCAGCAATTTCCACGGTATAAACACTCGGCTCAGAAATAGATCCAGTGTGTTCGCATAATCACGTTGGGTATCGTCCACTCGCGTAGGTTCCTCCACGAATTGAGTCAAATTACGGTCAACAGCGAACATCTCCGTCAACCTCCCAGCCTCGTCGGTTCTGTTAGAATGCACCAACCAGCTGTAAACCTGTACATTAAATTCGTCAAGGGCGACAATCTCAGAAATCGGGTGGTAGAACTCTACCCAGTCGACTGTACGTGAAAGATGTTCGAAAGGTGTCACTGGTAAATCGTCATTCGGGCAGCGGTAAAACAACAAAGATATTTAACAAAATTCCCCATACGGCCTTCAACCACATGATGTCCAAGTTATTGTGTTTGTAACGCCTCCATTCTTTGGCAAGCTAGATAGGACAGCGAGAAGACGCAGACTCCACCCTTAAAACGGAATCTCGAATGTAAGTCGCATCCTGAACAGGGAAGATATGACGAATCAGTTGACAAATCGACCTGGGTCTCAGTTACGGCAAGAATATCAAGATTCGCCGTTGCAAATATTGGTGGACGGCGCTTACATTCGTACTGGTGAAACCGATTCCCCTGATGTTACAAAAGGCCGTTATCAGTCGAACTTCGACAGAGTTTCGAGAACGAATCCAATTACGCGATGACGAATTTCTTAAAGTTCGTTTATTTATCAAAATATTCGCGATATTTGCACCCCCCCCCCCCCCCCCCGCGCGATCCGAATGAGAAACTAGTTTACCTCCGGTATTCTTTATCTCAGAAGGCACTATTATGACTTGTCTCTGTGTCAGTCCGAGCCATCAGCCATACATCCAAAACATAATCGAAAATTCGAAAATTTCTCTCAACGAATTCGCGGAATGTACAGCGTGACGGGGTCATCGAGTAACATTTTTAATTCGGAATCGGTCCATCAGACAAGCTCCAAAGGATGGCCAGGGATTTATAGCGTTTGCGATGATAGTGAAGAGCGTGTGAGTCGAACCGACGCTATCGCGGTTAGAATCACTAAAATGTAGAACCAAAGCTCAACGCATCAGGCCACTGCCGCGTGTACGAATTCGATTTCTAAACTCAAGTACATTCGACTGATGTGGAAATGTTTTATTATTTCTATGCTGTGCGGCTTTAATGGATGTGCTTTTGGTGGTGTTATTCTTCACTATTGGTCGTGTGTATGTGCTAGAAACGCCACTTCACTCCCTTCCCAGTAACTTTCGTTACGATCAACTTTGAAATGCGAACGACTGAGCGAGGAGCGATCGAGAGAGCGGTCGAGAGAATGTCAGAGCAGGCGAGTGAGCCGGTGCTCTGCGTAGAAGTCGTGTGATTGTAATTAGTAAAGTTCTGTGTGGGTATGTGAGTGTGTGTTATGTCGTACAGACCACGCCGGGGTCAACAGTTATGGCGTTTGCGACGATAGTGAAGAGCGTGTGATTCGAACCGACGCTGTTGCATAATAAACCCCATAGCTAAACTCTAAAGGTATGGTATTAAAATAGAAACTACGAGTATAAGCATTAACATTCCATTGTGAACTTGCACTTACTGTTAGCAATGGCACGCACCTGCATTGTTGGGTTGCCAATCGTCGAGCACACAATACTAGCGAAGAAGGTTCGAAAGTTAGCGAAGAACGGGGAATGGAGAGAGAGTGAACCTCAGTCAAGAGTATGAATTCAGATCACCTCCGCGAAGGAGGTAGCTTTAATTTTTAATCGCGCGAAGTGAGTAATTTAGTTTCTTTTTTATGTCAACCTTTTTTTTGTTGTTTTTAATTACTGTCTAAGATGAGTTTTAGTTGAAATGTTGGTTAAATAAATACGTCTACGGAACACGCTTATGTTAAAGGAGAAGTTCCGTTTATTTGTACTGTTGAACTGCTGTTTGAGGAGAATTCCGTTCGTTTTTTCTGTTGGATTACTGGTACCTGAGGAACACGCCCACGAGACCAGAAAAGGATGTCCCTTTGATGAAGTCCCCGGAATTTACGAGTAAGTGCGGCGTGTGACAAAAGCATTCAAGGTGTTCCGGAGGCTAAAGGAAAGGTTTACCGTGGTCGCCCCGCTGTCAGATCGGGTAACCACTAACGGTACGTAACGGACCGTTACGCTGTGCCCATTTGTCCTGCGTGTACACCCCAGAATCCATTTTACGTGTTTCACTCAGCCACACAACTGCAGCTGGATGAATCCTGACTATTGTGGCGTTGCATGGATTCCCCCCACACCTGGTGCAGCCCTTTTTCCTTCTACATCAACTGGTTCATCTGGCAATTTAGTAAACTCATCATACCAAATGCATCTACAACATTTGTCTCTTCAGTCTGTGACGATTTTCATATGAAGCTATCCCATTTTTATTGCACTGGCGCAGCACTGTCGGCGTGACAACAGACTTATGGTAGCCATCGATATTACAGTACCATTGCATGCTGTAACTACTGGCTATCAGTAACCAATAACAACCAGCTCGTTACTATTCGACACGGCACAAACTGGGCGCGGACAGGGTATACGTCCCAAACTGACGCTGCAGACAGGATGCAGTAGCCCCCTATATAAGGATTTAATTAAGACGTCATATTCCTGCATGTGACTACTCGCGCTGCGGGCAGCGGCTGAAAAACATTATATTAATTTTGCTGTCATTATCATATATAACAACGGGCAATATATATACATATTTTATTTTTTTCAAATTCAATTTTTATTTGGTAGATAATTACATTTATGGTATATTTTACAACTAGTACTTAAGAGATTTAGGATAGCAATTCCTTTACAACTATAATCTTAAATCTATATAACGACAATGCGTGCAATATTATATAACAACGCTAGCAGGTTTAGAATCAGTAAAATATAGAACCAAAGCTCAACGCATCAGGCCACTGCCGCGTGTACGAATTCGATTTCTAAACTCAAGTACATTCGACTGATGTGGAAATGCTATATTATTGCTATGGTATGGTTTGGTTTGGTTTGGTTGCTATGGCTTTAATGTATGTGCCGTTGGTGGTGCTATTCTTCACTATTGGTCGTGCCAAAAACCCCACAGATTTCTCCCAACCATTTCACGGAGCCTATAGTTTGATGGAGTGCTATTTTACCGGGTTACAGGGCGTTGGAGCCCCACCTACCACTCGGCCTTTAGTCACCTCTTACGATAAGCCGACCTAGCTGTGAAGTTATTCTAACGCCTTACCCACAAGGCATGAGATACACGAAAGGCGTTTCCCCAGCAGTGGTAAGGGATACCTCGCGGGAGAGAAAAATGTAAATAACACGGCCGATCGAGCCGGTGGAACGCGATAAGCTAGGATCTAGAAGGGCGGCTTTCAAATTAATCTGTTTTCAGGGTATCCTTGATCAGCCAGGCACCTTCAATACAGTCCACTAGACCATCGGAAGTATCGCGGACACGCTGAGAGCAAGACGTCCGTTCAACGAAATCATAACAGTTTATATTAAGAAACCTTTAATTTGTAAATATTAAAAAAAAATGAACTCTTGTAGTACTGTGGAGGTTTTTTAAGCCATTTCCAAAGAGCCACCCATTCCCTTTTAACTGTCTCCCACTTACCAGGCAAGTCTTTCTACTTACCTGCAAACGGGCTGTGATTTTACATAAAGTTAAAAAAAAAAAAAAAAATAGATAAGTTAAGTAAGTTAAATTTTAAGAAAAAAGAAAACAAAAAAAAATTGACAAAGTTTTTCAAATTTTTCTTTGTCTTTCAAATAATTATAAGTATTGCCACAAAGTTCTGTCGCCGAAAGGCAAATTATACAAATATTAAGTAATGTTTAGCTTAGAGCGTCTGCGAAGGACCAGTAAGCTATTATATAAGATATTTAAGCTAGAATTTAAGCATTTTTTGTCTAGCCTTTAATTTAGAAACTAAGCATATAGAAAGAAACTAAAAAAATGTTTAAAAATGAATGACACATAAAAATCATTTCATATCCCCTACCGGTTCAGCTCGTCACCAATAAACGATAAACACACGCTGGCCAGCGTATTGTGGACACAGCTGCAGCCGATATTCTTCCTACGGTCCATAATTAAACCATTGCTCCTATACCCTTAGGTTCGCAACACTTGCGACCAATTCCCTATTATCGGCTATCAACCGATCATGGGATTTTGGGCATGAATATGATCGATGTTTAGGCAATCATACCCACGTTCATGCTCTATGATAACCCTACTGGAAATCAAAGTTAACACACAGTACCTCACTGTGTTTGTTTTGCTTACCAACGCTGGTCAATGGTTCACATGGGTGGCAAATTCCTCACCACCATATCCATGTACCAGTATATTAATCCAAATAAGATAACCATCCAGCCTGCCCCTTTGCCACCGTCGGCAAGATTTCTGTTGACTTAATGTCAACAAAATATCTTCCTTTCTAAAGCACCAGAGCCATACGGCTAAATCAAAGAAACCCCAAATCTTCGGTCGACCTATCGTCACTGATGAATGTATCGCCTACAACGGCATTACATGAACACAATGCCTGCAGCCGCTTTTTGCTCGTCTATTTGTTTGAACAGCTGCGGTATCGTTCGTTGTCAATATGCAGGCTAAGGGGCATCGTACTTGTCCTATACGGACATATGGGAAATCCTCCCATTTAACTCCTTTTCGATCGCCCACTGGCCGTCGCCAAGTTGAGCCTGTTCGCTGCTCCCACATCGATGTGATCCACCACCGTTGAATCTGACGGATGTGGGTTGCATCAAAGAGTCAGATTCTAGTCGCCCAACAAGTCACACGTGGAGGTCGTGGCGCAGTAATAGTTGTGAAAGTTACGTGTTAAATTTAAATTCAATTTTTCGGAAAATCGTGTTTTCCCGCTGGTTATTGTTCGTTGAGTCAATTTCTCACCGAACTCTAGTATGTGAACAAATTGCCGATCCGTCGTGCCTTGAGAAGTAAATATATATATTGCAACGAGAGATCTAGTGGAAAAAACAAATTTATCTTGCGAACTGATTCATCCGAAAAACAATTATTATAAAAAAGGGAATTGTCCTTTTATACTTGTGTAATGTTTGTACGATTTTGCGCTTGTGAGGTGTTATGATTGTACAGAGGTTTCCCTCTTGGAATATAAAACTCAGTTTTAAACAAATAAGTAAACAATATTTGTACAAAGGATTAAAGGAACACAAACGTTATTTTCTTACAGTAAAATAAAGAGACGCAAATTCAAACACAAATTCAGAACAAGTCGAGTGTTTTTCATTTTTCCTTGTTTTTACTGGCACATGGTGCGTGGCGGAACTTCAACTTTTGTGAACAATTTCCTGGGTGCTTTACTTTCACTCTTTCTCGTGTGAACATTACTGATGAACAATTTTCGGCGGCACATAGTTGGTGATAGGTGAAAATCCGTGCCCGTGTTAGGTACATTACCATCTAACCCACAGTACCCCTTTAAGAATTCCCAAATAACACCCCAAATGCCATGTATTTAATAAATTTCTAGGTAGATGTAGGGTGTCACAGTAGGTCTTCATCAAAAAGCAAATTATTGGAAATATCGTATTAGGCAACATTTTATAAATGAATAAATTAATAAAATATTCTTGATTATTCTTGTAATTTATGTCCGTGACATAATACAATTAGCTCGTTATGCTCATATATAATTATTATAAAAATGAGTAACTTAATAAAGAAGGTGAATAAACAAAGCACTCCTCAGTGATAACTACAAGAACATAACTGAATTGTTGCCATTGGAACTAACTACGTGGGTTTCGCGCAATACGCGTGAAACTGGCGTCTTACAGTAAGATTTGATACACCCATCAACCAAAACGTGAATTCCATTCCACATGGCAAAGAGCAGAAATACAGCCTATTCTTACATGCATCAACCGTCGATTATAAAACCCCCCTGCAAACATCAAGCGCGAATCAACTATTATGCCGCTCTAACACAAACGTCGTTTGGATAAACATTTTAACGAACATTCCAATAATATCATTCCATGGCAACCCTAAAAAAGTGGTTCACCTCAAAAGCTCTTCGCCAAGTACGTACGCATGTATATCCTTTGCCATGTTCTCCGCGGTCTTCCGTGGACCGAAACAGTAACACAAAGCATAAACGTAAGCCATGCACTCCAGACACCCGCTCGCCGCGTCACTAACAATCATCTGGCAACACCGTTTATCAAACCTATTGTATCTCTACCAATTACTACAGACGATTCGTGGACAGATGACTCACTTCACCCCCTAACAACCCGCTTCTAAAGTAATCCAGCATAACACACCATGCCAACGCTAACGGCAGAGGGAGACACCAACTGAGAGACACTCTGGATCTGGTAACGATAATAATGATGACTCAACCTGTGAAAAATACGAGAGTGAGAGAAAAAAAACACCCAATTCATTTTCCTTCTTCATCCGGCAACACACGGCATGCACACACGCACACACACCACCGCATTCACTCACAGTTTCTTCACCACGCGCACGCACACTCTCTCGCTCTCAAGCGGGAAACCAGAAACAGAAACAGCAGCAACACACTACATGTGTGTACTCGAGGTCGGCGCGCGGAGCATTTCTCGTGAGTCGTGACGTGCGGAATGGCGAAACCCGTAGTCTAAGCGGACGGCTTCGTACTCCATCCCAGCAACAGTATTTCTGTGTCGACCGTTTTCGAGTGAACAACTAATCGGGCGCTCGTGTGCTAGAACCGAACTGGCATCGATATTCACGTAACCGCAAACGATACACAACCAAGCGTCAGTCAAAGCCCAATCAGTCTGCTCTACACACTTTAGTGTTTACCTGCGTTTTTCCCTACTTTTGTATTCACTAAGTTGAACGTGGCCGCCGCTACCGCCCCGCGTATTTAAATGTGCAACTGAACTCTAACGGACAAGAAGTGCCTTCTGCAACGATTTCACCTCTTTGGCCACCACCTGCCCCACATTCGAGTGTTTAGTGTTTTCCAACAACTAGTGGCAACAACAACAAAAAGTATTTTTCCAACTTTTCCAACGATTCCTACAAGTGCCTCTGTGTAAATTCAAACTGCAAGTGCATACAAAAATAAATAAGAAGAAAATATTTAATGAAAAAAATCAAATAAAAAAGCAAAGCAAAGTACAAGAGAAAAAAAAAGAATATATAAAGTGGTGTAGCAACATAAAACAACATAGAGATTCAACAACATATCAGACAGGAATCAGGCAACAGATACATCTTCGTGACTCATAAAAGTGAAAATATCCAAAGATGAGGATTAAGCGAGAATCACCGTGCCTCCTGCTTAGGTTTAGGCCCGTCAGCATAGCAAGTAAGTAAAGTTAAAGTAAAACAAAGTAACGTAAAGTACAAGCTCTAGTTGATCTCAATTAATGCACCAGCAGTGCCTTGATACAATTACTAATACCACGGCTGTTCTTTTGATTAGATACAATATCTATTATACTAGATTCGTGTGTTGCTGTGTTGTTTTGTTGTTGCTGTTGTGTTCGTTTCGCGTGTGTCGCATTGTTGTTTTTCCTTCCTCCACTTCGCGATGATTACTCATCATTTTGCCATCGCCATCGACATCGACATCGTCAACAGTTGAATGGGCGCAATTTCGGTGCTATTCGTCAGAATGTGGTAAGATGAGGGTGATTGGCGAGCATGTTGTATCAATGCTACGGAAGGGGATAGGTAGAGATGGAGGAGACGGTGGATTGCAAGCTGCAAACACTAAAAACTTGACTAGCAAGCTAACCTGAGACTGACTGATCTCTAGTCACTTGGTGTGGTGTAACGAATTGTCGAAGGAGAATGGTAGAGGCAAAGTAACGCGTGCGAATATAACTGCCTAGAGCTCTTTAAAGGGTTACCAGACCCGCATGTATGGACTGGGACAACTTCTTTAACTTTACTTTAAAGACACTACGACGTTAAATAATGCTAAAGTAGGGGCATTACCTCGTGCCAATAAACCCTGTTGGTTTAGTCGCAAATATTACTAGTTACTAGAGCTAACTAATTGAACGAGTAAACTGATAATTGTCAAGACTCTCTCAGACAGAAAACACTTTGATATTCTTCGTTATTGTGATTATTGTTTTAACCTTTGGATCATACCATAAACCTCCTTTCTACAATGTGTCTAATAATAAAATCTCCGAAACCAAATGTATCCTCAGATCAAAGTCCAGAAGTTGAAGGTATGAATCTCCCTCCTATGAACAGTTTTCAAAAAAATTCATGGAAGTTGAAATCGAATACTGCTATATAATGGAAAGTTGAAATCGAATACTGTGATGGACAACTCAGTAGCTCCTGTTTGAACTCAGATTCAACTTGAAGCGCATATTAGTCTAATTGTCGCATCACTCCTTTGATAAGAATCACGATTACTACCGTGAACCCAATGAGAATGATCTCTGGTATAGAAACAAGTCCACGATCACTATCACGAACTGAGTTATCAATCTCCTGGTAAGGATAACGATATCTGCCATGACCACTGAATGATCTTTGGTATAGAAGGAATTTCACGATCACTATAATGAACTGAGTTATCAATATCATGGTAAGGATAATGATCACTGCCATGACCCCAATTAGTATTATCTCTGGTATAGAAGGAATTCCACAATCACTACCATGGACTAAGTTATCAATCTCTCGGTACGGATAACGAACACTGCCATGACCACTGAATGATCTTTGGTATAGAAGGAATTTCACGATCACTATCCTGAACTGAGTTATCAATCTCCTGATAAGGATAACGATCACTGCCATGACCCCAATAAGTATTATCTCTGGTATAGAAGGAATTCCACAATCACTACCATCGACTAAGTTATCAATCTCTCGGTAAGGATAACGAACACTGCCATGACCACTGAATGATCTTTGGTATAGAAGGAATTACACGATTACTATCCTGAACTGAGTTATCATTCTCGCGGTAAGGATAACGATCACTGCCATGACCCCAATAAGTATTATCTCTGGTATAGAAGAAATTCCACAATCACTACCATGGACTAAGTTATCAATCTCTCGGTAAGGATAACGAACACTACCATGACCACTGAATGATCTTTGGTATAGAAGGAATTTCACGATCACTATCCTGAACTGAGTTATCATTCTCGTGGTAAGGATAACGATCTCTGCCATGAACTAAGTGAGAATGATCTCTGGTATAGAAGGAATTCCACGATCAGTACAATTAACTGAGTTATCAACATCATGGTAAGGATAACGATCACTGCCATGACCCTGTTATAGTTATGTATACACAATTTGATTTAAGGATATGTAAATAATATAGGTATTTATTTATTTAATATATTTGGTAAGACTAAGAGGAAGTAACGTAACTTACTTGATAGACCGTTGAGCGGTCGCTGTTGCTATTGTTGATGTTGATTGGAGACGGCGGCTGTTGTTCGGCATCAAGGTGCAGGGGGCGTTGAAGGGATACTCCCCTATGCAGCTTCAGTCCCAGTCCGTTGAATTATTTCTTTAGATAATTCTTTCTTTTAGATAATTCTTCCTTTAGAAGTAATTCTTCCTTTTAGATAGTTCTTCCTTTAGATAATTCTTTCTTTAGATAATTCTTTTAGATAATTCTTCCTTTAGAAGTAATTCTTCCTTTTAGATAGTTCTTCCTTTAGATAATTCTTTCTTTTGATAATTATTTCTGTACGACTGTTGTCGTTCGAAGCTTTACGTCGAATGTCAAATATATTTTTATTTGCCGTTGACGTTTAATTTTTATCCGGCGTCAACGCCGTTTTATTATTATTTTCTCTACCAAGTAGAATTTGCACAAAGTAGTTTATGCAAATTAGCTACTTGGCGAGTTGTTTTCCTTTTAGAGGTAGAGAGGGGAAACTTACGAAAGGGGATTTGCGGATGTTAGGGGGGACCTGGACGCGAGGTAGATCCGTAACAACCCCAATGGGAATGATCTCTGGTATAGAAAGAATTTCACGATCACTACCATGGACTAAGTTATCAATCTCGCGGTAAGGATAACGATCACTGCCATGACCAATGAATGATCTTTGGTATAGAAGGAATTTCACGATCACTATCATGAACTGAGTTATCAGTCCCCTGGTAAGAATAACGATCACTACCATGGCCCCAATGAGAATGATATCTGATATAGAAGGATTTCCATGATCACTATAATGAACTGAGTTATCAATCTCCTGGTAAGGATAACGATCACTGCCATGATGAGAATGATCTCTAGTATAAAAAAAATTCCACGATCACTATCATGAACTGAGTTATCAATATCATGGTAGGAACAACTATCACTGCCATGCCCCCAATGAGAATGATCTCTGGTATAGAAGAAATTCCACGATCACTATCATGAAAACGATCACTGCCATGGCCCCAATGAGAATGATCTCTGTTATAGAAGGAATTCCACGATCACTATAATGAACTGAGTTATCAATCTCCTGGTAAGGATAACGATCACTGCCATGATGAGAATGATGTCTAGTATAGAAACAATTCCACGATCCCTATCATGAACTGAGTTATCAATATCATGGTAGGAACAACGATCACTGCCATGTCCCCAATGAGAATGATCTCTGGTATAGAAGGAATTCCACGATCATTATCAAGAACTGAGTTATCAATCTCCTAGTAGGAATAACCATCACTGCCATGGCCCCAATGAGAATAATCTCTGATCAGTTTGGTGATGATACACAGTCTCAGAATCCTGTGTATACGTTGGCCAGAGAATTTAAAAGTGGGCAAGGACGTATCGAAAACGAAAGTCATGATCGACGCCCAAGGATAAGTCGTACAGATGACAACATCTGTGCTGTTCGAGAGCTTATTGAAAGTGATCGCCGCTTAACTGTTGGAGAAATCTCATCAGAATTGGGTATCGGCTAAGGAATCGTTCAATCCATTATCACTGATGATCTTAGCTTCAAAAAAAATTACTGGTCGATGGGTTCCGAGGTTATTGACCAAATCAAAACAGGTCAGGTCGAAGATCAACAGAAGACTTCTGGATCAATTCCGACAAGAAGGGAAGGATTTTTTGAAGTGTATCGTCGCACGTGGTGAGACCTGGGTACACCATTATACTCGTGAGACGAAAACGGCAAGTAAGGAGTGGCGAAGGAAGGATGAAAGCTGCCCAGTGAAGACCGAAACTCGTCTCCCAGCTGGAAAAGTTCATGAAACGTTTTTTTTTTTCTGTTCAAAGGAAGTTTTAATGATTGATTTTGTTCACGAACAACGAACAGTGAATCCAGCTTACCACTGTCAGTTGTTACAGTCGACAAACGCCCCCCCCCCCCTCGCCACCCCTTTAACGGTTTTCGTGACGACGTTATTCTTCGTTCCTGCCGAGATGTGCTGCTTGCCATGCAAATTGCATTAACATTTTCCCTTATTACAATCTCTGCTTCTCCCAACTTCGACTATGTCTCCATTAAAATTGAATATTACTTAAAGTCCTTATACGCCATTTGCTTTTAGTTTAGTTTAGTGAGGGCAGAACCCTCATATATTCAGCTTAGTACAAGCTATAAAACTTAACAACTATCTTAAAACTATATTTAAGAATATAAACTATGGTTAAAAAGAAAAAGGAAAAGAAGAGGGGGGGGGGGGGTATGTTTGACGAGTTGGTTACTGGGTTTATCCATCAATTATCACTCATTCATTCATTTTGCATACCGCCTTCACAAACTATCGAGTCACACAAACTCGCGATTGCTGCAATCGACCGCTTAACTGAGCTGAGTTCTTCCCAAGATGAGATCATAGTCCTTGGCGATTTTAACCTCCATCATCTCCAAAACCCCACAACTGCCAAGGAATGTCTCTTGGTAGACTCTAGCGTTTGTCAAGTAAGCAATGTCCTAAATCATCTGGGCAGACAACTTGACCTTGTGTTCACGGCAGACTCCTATAATTCCTCCTTGCCCTTAATCCCTACACCCCCTCAACTATTGACAATCACCAACTCCCGCTTCTATTGTCCGCGTATGCTACGAACGGCCAACTATTTCCCTACCTCCTTTGATTTCAACCTCTCCGCTTCCGCTCCCAAACGCAGTCTCCTAACATACCCCCCCCCCCCCACTTTTTCAGCCCCCCCCCCCCCCCCTCAACTTCAATCTCAGCCGCTCTGTTCTCTAACCCCGCACATATACCGTTCACTGACGTTGTCTCACAAATGCCACATATGCCACACCTACATATACGGAAGCACGGTCAGTAGCCTGATGTGTTACGCATTGGTTCAATTTTTGGTGATTCTAACTGTCATAGCGTCAGTTCGAATCACACGTTCTTCACTATCAATCCCAAACGCCATAATTGTGACTCGCCGACGTGATCTGTACACACAGCACACACCTTCCCATAGTAAACAGAACTTCACACACGATCATAACTTCCGCATAGAGCACCAGGCACACTCGCCTGCTCCGACGTTCTCTCGCTCGCTCCGCCGTTCGCACACGAAGCTGATCGTAACGAAGTTACTGAGGAGGGCGTAGTGTAGCGTCTCTAACAGATACACACACAATACACAAGCAAATAGTGAAGAACACCGAACGAAAATCGAATAAGAAAATGCATCAAGCCATATACCATAGCGATAACATAACAATTCACATCAGTGGAATATCATCATCATCATCGGCACTACAACCGGGAACCGGTCTTGGCCTTATTTAGCAAGTCCTGGGGCTTGTTAAATTTTCCATAATGATTTATTTTTTCTGGGCAAGGTCATTAGTCTTGCGCCAGAGGCTCCCCGACGGGGAATCGAACCCCGGTCTCCCGGGTGACAGGCGGGTATACTAACCACTATACTATCGAGGAGCCACTTGTTCTTATTTATTAATCAGTGGAATATACTTGAGTTGAAAAATCGAATTCAAAACACGGCCAGTAGCCAGATGTGTTACGCTTCCGTTCAATTTTTTGTGATTCCAACTGTCATAGCGTCAGTTCGAATCACACGTTCTTCACTATCAATCCCAAACGCCATAATACCACTTCAGTAGTTTCTGGACAGTTCACAAACGATCTTTAGCAAACTGCGGAAATAGGAGAAAAGAGAACAAACAACAGTTACGTCAAGCATATATAAATTTCAAGAAAATTTGATGGCGTCGGTTTTTTTTTCTTCGGTCTTTTGGTGTTGGATTACAAGCACAGACCAAATGCGTGATATTTAGCATAGAATACTACGACGATAACCTACACTCAATGGGAGCTTACCTATGCCGATTGTTCAAAACGCGATGTCAACCTTACTGTATAAATATGGGCACACCCACAGATTAGCTTAAACTACTGCGAAGCTGGAAAAGATCGCCGTTAATGAACGGTAAAAAAACTTAACATAGACGTGGTACTTATAAACGTTCATAACTACTAAATTAATCGACTTCAAATTAGTCCTCAAATTGAGGTAAAAAGTCTCAAACGTATTTTTGCTCAACATCCACAATAGTGTAATCGTCAATTGAACATTTGATTTATTGCGCATGGCTCAAGTATTTTGCGTTACAGAAAGCTCAGACAGACAGCACTTAGGTTGTTGAGTGTTCAAGTCGCCATCACTCTAAACGCGTTCCCTTTGAGAACTAGACAGTCCCGCTATGTTTAGTTAGTGAGCTAAAAAAAAATTTTACATTTTTATCTAACCAATAACTAGAAGTAAAGTTTTTTTCTTCTGAAACAAAAAGAAAGCAAAAACACACTTTGCACCTTATTGAAAACTAAGTGAGCTGTTATTTATTCAGATATTCAAGCGATCATCGATCTTAAGCTCAGCATTAGAAGTGTCTCCTAACATTGGAGACACTAAAGCATCGCTACGATCACTTAGTATTCTGAGTTAAATTTTCACAGAGCGAACTTCTATAGTTTTTTATTTATTCAATAAGTAGAAATAAGATTTTTCATTCGGAAACTTTGTATCTTACTGAAAAACAAGAGAGTTCAGTTACTCAACCGATGACCATTTTTAACCTGGGAATTAAATAGGTTTGGTTCGTTAGAGATTCTTGTAAGAACAAGGTATCTAATTAAGTTTTAAATTAATCGCATTAATGTTCAGAACCAGATTTTGTGCATTTTTGTTTAATCATTTGTTTAATAAATTGGTATAAGCTCTTGCCTTTGTGGAAATTAAAGTAAGTTTTAAACAAATGCTAAAAGTAAGCATGACACAAATACTCTACCCTTTGCAGGGTGCAAAAACGAAGACATTAATGAGTTATTCGATTATTCAAGCGGCGATCGCCCTTGACGTGGACGCCAAGTGTGTCTAGTAAATGTTCTTTAATTAATTTTTTATAAGTTTAATCGCCGGCGAATGGCATTTGCCTTTTTATTTTTCCCTTGATACATATTGCAGTGCACATTTTTAAATGTCTAATCCACTTGGTGAAAGATGTCATTGTATGTTATTTTAATTAATTAAACAAATAATCATTTGAAAGGATTTGTTGTTCTAATGTTCAAGAATGAAATTCACTCTATTCAAAGTTCCTCCGTTGTATTCAATTCATACCACTTAATTAAAAACGTACTGCAGTAAATGAGTAGATCCATTCTTTAGCAACCGTACTGAACAATATACAACAGTGTGTATCAGAGGTTTGAGTGGCTTATCGCACTTTTATGTCAAAACATCAGATCGGAGGCAAATCAACTTGTACTTTGCAAAAGGAAATGCTTACCCAATTATTCAAGACTGAACAGTCAGTGTTTGAATTCGAGATTCCTTCGCGACTGACCTGCGGCACCATTTCATTTCCCAGGTATCGGAACCTAGTTAGTACATTGGCCGTGCACGCAACTTCAGCTGAGGCGTGTGAATCATACATTCCGATGTAGTCCAGTCATGGCATTTCAAATAGCGCCAGGAGGAACTTGATAGTTCGCTAAACCTCGAGCGGTTCAATTCCATTAGTTTAGTCAAGTATATTTCTTAAAAAACGATCTAAGCCAGAAGAGGTGTTTGAACGCGATTAGAATACGGTGTGTGATGTCATAATGATGTAATTACAGGTACAGAATGTTTAGAGGGATATCTCGCATTACACATTGTGATAATGAAAATGGATTTTGCTAATTTGGTATCTAATAACGGAACGAATCTAATGCACACGTGGAAAATGATCTCTTGTGATGCAATGAATATTTGTGTTGGTCGATAAGAGGATTTATCACTTTAGAGAGTTTCTCTTGAAACGAGGTAGAGTTAGCGGTAAATTCGTAAAATGTACAACACGTTCTACTCTTGAAATATAAGAATGTAATAAAATGGCCATCTACAAGTAAGATTAAATTTGGTTAACATCGAAAAGTTTCCACAAGGTTAAAGAGAGTATTTGTTCTTACGGGTTATATTCCTCTCCTTAGATATTTACTTATTGGATGTCTCTCTCAAGACAGTTTTTTTCGAATAATGGATTTATTTTTATTTCATAAAAATAGGAAATAAAGAATTAAAATTTCCCGCTTAAAGGGATCGCGCCAAAACTTCTCGTGAGGATAGACTTGTGCCAATTTACCGACAAAAAGAATTTTAACAATCCCTCTAAGTGGGCTTTTTACATAATCAATTCCCGATATTATTTTGATAGAATATTGTAGCCCTAGGTACTTCAGTTCAAAATGACCCAAATCAGTCGATTCCCTTCACAGTAATTTAGAATCCCTCAAATCGAATTTGGTAGCACTAACGTAGGAAAAGAGGAAGGACGGAAGTTCTTGCTACCATTAGTCAGCACCAGTTGAGATTTCAAGTAGTAAGTCTTCCGTTGTTAACATTATTGGCAATCTTAATCTTCGGTTACAAACATTTCTCATTCTGACAAAATTCGCTCGGAATTAGAACGGCGTCGTTTAAAAGCCCTATTTTAAGCTGTTCCAATCTGTTCGCATTTTTTATCAGGGATTTTCGGATGAATATAAATGAGCACAAAACTAAATATATGGTGGCCTTGTCGATGAGATGATTCAACATTGATTCAACAAACGAGGTGGAGAGATAGACCGCATAGATATATAGCATTGGATAGTTTTAGCTGTGCCTAGTGTTCGTATGAACAAACGCTAATAATGTAGCCCGTATGACATGGGTGCCGTTGCGAAAAGCCAGCAAAATCTAGTTTAGTGGGGCTACCACCCTGGTTATTAGGTTAGAGAAGCTAACTAACTAAGGACTAACTTACGAGCTAACTTAAATAATCTGATTTAGTATCTTAACTAAGACGATGAAGGGTAGGCCGGGAGATGGAAGGAAGTTAGAGAAAGATATTTAGGAGGCGGTATTTTAAACTGTAGTCAAAAATGGATGAGTTGGAGTATACACTTTTGCAACATTCGGAAAATAGGTTCGTTGGGGCCGTAAGTAATGCGGTGTGGGATAATGTAGAGCAGGTGAGGATTTCGTATGTTGTGGGGATTTGTGTTTAATAGGGTTAAGTTGAGAGGATTGGTGCAGTCGACCGAGCCGGAGATGTCTCAGTGGATGAAGAGAATTTCAGACAAGATTCTACGTTCTTCCAGGGTTTTCACATTAATTAAAATGGGGCGGTTAGGGTAAGGGTAAGACTAATGACCTTGCCCGGAAAAACAAATTATCATGGAAAATTTAACAAGCCTCAGGATTTACTAAATAAGTCCAAAACCGGTTCCCGGTTGTAGTGCCGATGAGATGATGATAGGGTAAGGGGGCAGGATCAGAGGGTTTTCCCAATCCAATCTACGCCGAGCGAAACGAAAGAACAGAAGTTGAATGACCTCAATTCTGCGAATGCGAATCCGTTGGTAAGGAGATCAAACTCGACTAAAGTATTCGAGCATTGGACGGACAAACGAAATCTAGAATCACCGGATGACATAGGGGTTGGACAATTCTTTGGACCACCGTTTTACAAGCCCGAAGGTTGAATTGGCCTTAATGATCATCTCGTCAATATGTGAGAGGAAATTAAGTACCCTATCCTATAAAATACTGTGACTAGAAAGTCCGAAACAAAGTACTAGGATATTCTAGAAAGTACTGGAAAACTGGAGACTATGAACAATAGAAAATTCGAGGCTATGGAACGGGCGGAAACGAAGCACCGAATCAGAAGGAGGAAAAACGGTATAAATACGTCGCACGCAGATCGGGAAAGAAGTAAGCAGTGAAAGACGCGATAAGTACGGAAGCGATAAGTCAAGAAATCGTTAAGTGTACGGTAAAAGTAACGGTTGTTATTAACGGACTAATAAAGTGTTACATTAATTCAAAATCGATTTAACGGCTCTTATTTATTAATTAATCCAGCGAACTCTAAGCTCGCAACAATACCAAAGTCGCGGATCGATTGGACGATAGTGAGGGTTTGGTTATAAAGGAAGTGGTGATGAAGTGGGGAGGAGATGAACCTTCTTGAAAAGTTTATAGGCTGGCATTTGGTGATATTAAGCAGTTTTTACGACACCAAACAAAGAATTTGTCGATATTTATTTGAAGTAATGCAGCATCATGTGGTAACATGACAGTCTTATAGAATTTTGTGTCGTCGGTATAGAGAGGCACAAGGTCAAGGAAAGCACTGAAGAAATGCTTGATGACCCTATCAATGTCGTAAAAAGTAGCACACATAAATGATTGCCTTGAATCCCGGAGGTAGCCAGCAAGGGATTAGATTCCGCTTAACTGACACGTTCACTGTAGAGTCTATCTTCCAGGAAGAAAGGAAACCATTTTAACAGAATGGATTCAAAACCGACAAATGTACAATGTGAAAAGTATACGTTTATAGCGTTTGGGATGATAGTGAAGAACATGTGATTCGAACTGACGCTATGAGAGTTAGAATCACAAAAAATTGAACCAAAGCGCTACCCATCAGGCCACCGCCGTGTGTACGAATTCGATTTCTAAACTCAAGTAGATTCGACTGATGTGGATTTGTTATATTATCGCTATGGATACGGCTCTGATGCATTTTCTTATTCGATTTTCGTTCGGTGTTCTTCACTATTTGCTTGTGTATTGTGTGTATCTGTTAGAAACGCCACACGTTTATGGGAAATCTATCGAAAACCTTACTGAGACCCGTTGTAACTCTCTCGACTTCGTTGTCATTCTCTAGAGCTCTCAGTGTGATGGATGTAAATTTGTCGATGCTGGTTCTTGTTGACCTGCTTGCCAGAAATCCATGTTGTATACTAGAAATGAGAGATTTGCAATGAAAGCTTAACATTGTATACCGTCAGCTTTCAAAAGCTTGGTTGTATGGGAAATTTAGAAATAGGGCAGTCATTTGTGACGCTACATTTATGTTATTTTTTGTGTATGGGATTATGAAGGAGGTTTTTCAAATATTTGGGAATTCACCCTGAAAAGAGGGATAGGTAGAAACATTTTTGAAGGACGAACTGAGAGAGTAGATGATGAATATTTTATGGAAAATGGCAGGGATACCATCAGGTCCAGGTATGAATTCGCTTTTAAGTTGGAGTAATTTGTTTTCACCTAAGTGACATTCAATGGAATGGGATAAGATCGAGAAGTGAGTGATGTTCAATGCAATAGATAATAATGGAGAAGTGAGGAAGGGAATGAAAGTGAGCGAAGTTCAATGGAATGGATAAGAATGAAGAAGTCTGGAATGGAATGGATAAGAATAAATATGTGAAATAAATAATCGAAATAAGAAGAGTTGGGAACAAGGAAGCCATTGGTGAAAGATTGTTTGAAATGAGTGGCAAAAAGATCAGCGATAATAAGAGGGTCGGTTCCGGTCTACGATTTGTATGTAAATGAAGTGGAGTATCCTCCTCGATAGTATAGTGGTTAGTATCCCCGCCTGTCACGCGGGAGCCCGGGGTTCGTTTTCCCGTCGGGGAGCCTCTGTCGCAAGACTAATGACCTTGCCCGGAAAAACAATTTTTCATGGAAAATTTAACAAGCCTCAGGACTTGCTAAATAAGGCCAAGACCGGTTCCCGGTTGTAGTGCCGATGATGATGATGAAGTGGAGTAGCCATTGGGTCGTTACTTGTAATTGACAAATTTAAAAAGGCTTTGTGGTCTTTTGATAAGTTGGTTTGTGTATTGATTAAGTAGTTTTGGTATCGAGTTTTGTAAAGTTCGGGAAACTGAAGATAATATCCGAGAAAATTAGAGTAGCCGTTAACCTCACCCTTCCGAAAAGAAGTGGCCAACAACTTGTCCCCTTTATTGTGTAAGGAACGAAATTTGTAATTGTATCAAGGAGCTGATTAAGTTGACGTTTTATGCCGAAAATATAAAACGCAGCAGTAAAATGGAATTGTAAATTTCTTCTCTTCTACAGATAAATTATCATAGTTAAACGAGATCCTGCCCAGATAGTCATTGATAAGTCGGCAGTTTGTTTTGTGAAAGTAATAGTAGCAATGTTTACTACGGGGCGTAGATGTCGGACTATGGTCTGACAACGTTTCCAAATCCAAAAACTAAATCAAAACATCCAAACTTGTGCTATAAATGAATTTAGTTCAGGCTGTACTATGGCGATTCCAGTGAGTACCCACGCGCGATCATGGTGCGGAACACAGAACCCAAAACAGGTTTAACAAAAATCATCATCACCATCATCCTGGCTTACACGTAGCCGTGGTCTCGTGCGTTGCAGCTTTGATTCCATATTTTTCGTGGCATGACTTCGAATCACGTTCTTCAGTATCATCACAAAAAAGAAAACAATAAGTAGTGATGCCAACGTGATATGTACGCACTTTCCTGTGGTAAAAAACGACTATATCATTTCCTCATTAAATTCCAGTACAAGCTACGTTTCATCCATTCGGTCGCCCAATACGAGCTAGTCAAGCCGGCCCTGTCTAGAAGTAGTTTTTTAAAAAAGTTACTGGGCAGGGAGTAGAGTACCGATTCTAAGAGATTGCATACACACGCAGTCATACTGAAGAACATAGTACCAATATTTCATCCATTAGGTCGCCCAATACGAGCTAATCAAGCCGACCCTCCCTAGAAGTTGTTTTTAAAAAAGTTACTGGGTAGGGAGTAGAGTACCGATTCTAAGAGATTACATACACACGCAGTCATACTCAAGAACACAGTACCAATATTTCATCCATTCGGTCACCCAATACGAGCTAATGAAACCGCCCCTCCCTAGAAGTTGTTTTTAAAAAAGTTACTAGGTAGGGAGTAGAGTAGTGATTCCAAGAGAACATACATACACACGTAGTCATACTGAAGAACACAGTACCAATATTTCATCCATTCGGTCGCCCAATACGAGCTAATCAGGCCGACCCCCTCCCTAGAAGTTGTTTTTAAAAAAATTTACTAGGTAGGGAGTAGAGTAGCGATTCCAAGAGTTTACATACACACGCAGTCATACTGAAGAACACAGTACCAAAAACAAAAATCATGAGCGACGTAAACCTGGATATCAACATAACAAGTCCTTTATGTTTTGTTCGACCTTTTGCCATATTTCGGTAAACTCCCCGTTCGTAGAAAGACATGTCTTCATTAGCGAGAAACCGAACAAGGTTCTGATTTACCGCCTCACTTTAAAGAACTCTTTAGTAATTTTACTTGGGTAAAAGAAACCAATCTCTTAGCCCTACTCGAGAGAAAAATTAGTGAGGCACTTGACGTGGTCAACAAGTTTCTTATGGCTTGTGCTTAATTGCACAAAAGAATCATCGCGACAAGTCCTTTACGATAGAATTTATAGACAACGAAATTGGATAATTTCCTCAAACCGACAATAGTAAGATTCATTAGGTCGCAAAATTTAAGCGGGCATGTAGCGAGAATGGATAATCACAATACTGGAAGAAGAATCTTGACGTAAAGGGGGCCGGGGAGAGTGCACAGAACAGGGAACAGTGGCGTGCCCGAGTAAATGAGGTCATGAATTCCTGGTCCTGCAAACTCATACGTATTGGGTTTAGGTTTAGTAAAGTAAAGTTATTTCGTATTCTCGCTATACTTTCCAAAGTCATTTGTATATATAAAACATAGATCAATCAAAGATATATTTTGTGTTTTGTTCGACATTTTGCCATCTTTCAGTAAACTTCATAATGTCCCGTTCGTAGAAACCCTATAGCGTTTGCGACGATAGTGAAGAGTGTGTGGTTCGAACCGACGCTATCATGGGAAGATTCACTAAAAATTGAACCAATGCTCAACACATCAGGCCACTGCCGCGTGTACGAATTCGATTTTTAAACTCAAGTACACTCAACTGATGTGGAATTGCTATGTTATTGCTTGGTATACGGCTGATGCTTTTTCTTATTCGATTTTCTTTCCGTGTTCTTCACTATTTGCTTGTGTATTGTGTGTATCTGTTAGAAACGCCACAGACATGTCTTCTTTAGCGAGACACTGAACAAGGTTCTGATATGCCGCCCGGCAAGGAGTTTTGAAGAAAGCGAAACATGTAGAAGTCTGACGGTAAACTGGGTGGGGCAACATATCCCATCCAACATTCAATATTCAATTTTGGACGGATTGCGAAAGATGTGTGTGGTCTCGCATTGTCTGGATGGAAGACAGCCACTTGCGTTTGGTGAGCTCGGGGTTCTGGCTGACAGATACGTTTAAACTGTTGAATTGCCAAAAATACTCATCCAAATTGATTGTTCGGTTCCTTGATAAGAGTTAAAAAATCACAACATTCTTTGAATCCCACCACACTGAGAGCATAACCTTCCTTTGGCGAAGTTCTGCTTTGACGTTGAATCATCACGTCGGGATAAAGACAGTTTGCGACCCATATTGTTGTAAATAATCCATTTCTCATCGTTTATATGGGCCTGAAGGAATCCAAATATCGAGCTTGCGTATGTATCCAAGCTTCCTTAGAGGGAATTGAATACATATGGGTTTGACTTGATCAATGCCATTATTTTTTGACACCAATCTCGTTGGGTCTGTGGGGAAGAAGTATGGTGCGCCGGCGTACGGCATTCACTGATTCACTTCTCGTCCCCATCGTCTATTGTTCCCGTGGACACTGGTCACCAAGGCAAGGAGGAAGAAAACGATGGTTGATCTTCGCAACCGAGCGGACACAGCACAGGAAATAAAACACACTGTTTATTGTTTAATTAATTTTTATTGCTTTCTGTTTGTTGTTAATATACACGAGTTATAAATTTTACGTTAACTGTATGTTCGATATGACGTTCCACGGAATTTCTATTTTGGCTAGACGACATTTTTAAGGTTGACAATGATTGCGAATTCACTAACTATAGAACACACACGAATGACACAGTGAAAATATCGCAACTCTTTGCAATTGATTTTTTGTTCCGGAAAACATTGCTCGACCTAGACAAACAGTCTCGGGGGTTTACATTTACTACTCTCTAGGGTGTGCACTCCTAGCATACCCTACAAGGGATGCTGGACGGCTCGACCGATCAGTCCTGTGATTGGAATACGACTTAGCGTTGCTCTGCTCGATGCAGACCCACTTCGCAACTGGGGTGAGTTTCCTCGAGAGAGAAAATGTTTCCCTCGTGCTGAAAACAAGGAAGAAGGACTTGGTAATGTATGTATATGTGTGATCATTGGTTATTTTCATGGGACAAGGCCATGAAAACGAAGCTGAAAACAAAGAAAGGGCATAATGTGCATCCATGAGATGTGATGTGAGTTCGGCTAACCAAACAAGCCGAATCTCCTTGGGTGCTAATGGAGTTTTCTGTTTGTTCATGCCGCTAGTCATGAGAAGCAGATCCAGAAATATGGGAAGGCAAAGAGATCGGGTAGATCATTGTCTAAGCTGTGCATTGCAGCTGTAATGATAGCCACAATGCGCCATGCACATAGTGCTAATTGGTTGTAGCTTATTTACAGGGAATTGGTGTTTATTGCGTCGCTGCCAAGGGTAAGTATACTATACCTATTTGCATTTCATCATCATCATCATCATCATCTTCATCATCGGCACTACAACCGGGAGTCGGTCATGGCCTTATTTACCAAGTCCTGAGGCTTGTTAAATTTTCCATAATGATTTGTTTTTTCCGGGCAAGGTCATTAGTCTTGCGCCAGAGGCTCCCCGACGGGGAATCGAACCCC
Organism: Microdon myrmicae; assembly: GCA_963931805.1. Lineage (NCBI taxonomy): Eukaryota > Metazoa > Arthropoda > Insecta > Diptera > Syrphidae > Microdon > Microdon myrmicae. The sequence continues at coordinate 41,439,629 of OZ007499.1, read as the reverse complement.
GGTCTCCCGCGTGACAGGCGGGTATACTAACCACTATACTATCGAGGAGCATCCCTATTTGCATTTGCCTATTTTAATTCATGCCTTAAGATGCAAGATGCATATATTTGCCTTTGTCTCTTGGGTTTAGGTTGCCAGCCAGTGTGTATGTAAGGAATTTATTACACACATGGTGAGGCTGGGAATAGGCGACGCACTGTTTATGAACCCTGTTATGATGGTTACATTATATGTAGACCAAATTATTTCGTTTTCAGAAATTCTACTAGGGAAAATGCATATGTAAAATTGGGATTTGCCCGGCAACCGAAGGTGCCGAATTGCCTTGGGAATTATGTAGGTTCTTTGGGTGAGTAGACAGTAGGGTTTGGCGGAACCGCCACAGGTCTTCTTGGCCGATTAGCATCTTTGATATCAAAATTACTAGCGCGGAATTTCTTGGACCAGTTTTAGCACTGGCGTTCCTGTAGATCATCGTAAACTTCAGCAATTTTTCACAAGCTCAATGCACGTCCTTTTCTTCGCGGGAGTAAAAGAGTAAAATATTCCGAAAAAGCACAGTTTGGTCTTCCCTCCTCAATTTGTTGTAAAAAAAAACACAAACTCAACCAAGTCGCTAAATTGTTTGTTAAGAATAAAACTTAAACAGTCAGCTAGGCAACAAAATATGACAAACATATGTGTAAATGAGTCTAGCACTGTCAAAACTGTACTAATATCATCATCATCATCATCATCGGCACTACAACCGGGAACCGTTCTTGGCCTTATTTAGCAACTCCTGGGGCTTGTTAAATTTTCCATAATGATTTGTTATTTTCCGGGCAAGGTCATTAGTCTTGCACCGGAGTAATATCGTCTGTGGCAAAAATACGCAATGACTTTTTACTCAATCGAATAGGTCGAATATAAAACGGGGCAGTTCACACCAACGCTAATGGAGTGGCGTTGCATACGACACAAATTTCGTTGGGGTGCCAAACTGGAAGCCACCAAAAATCATATTCTATTGATGAGACGCCTGCTGGAGGTTAAGTCCGAATCTAGGATGTAGAGCGGGATAAGTATACTTGTTCAATATAATGTTAACTATCTTACAATCAGAATTTGCAAATTTTGGAAAATTGTCCGTCTTTGTACTATTTTCGGGAAGGAAAAATTACTTTGCTGAACTGATAGACTCGGTTACGTATTTGGACAATCTGTCGTAAACTCTCGTAAGCGGAATGCGATGGTTCTGGCAAATTTGTCAGATTTGAGATGTATCCTTCTGCAGAGAGTTTCTACATTCGAACTTTTTCGAACATGTGAAACACGAAGTATATTGTAGACTTGTTTTGTTGTTAAGGTCAATGTACAAATATTGCCCTCTCTCTCTTGTTGCCTGCATCCGACGTTTCTGAGAGATGTCTTTAAGGAGACTCAAACCCTTGGTTGTGTAGAGGATCATACTTATTAGTGTTTGTAGATGTGACATACTCGACCCCTTCAGAAATTAATCTAAAGACTACTTCATTCACTTCATTCGCTATGCAAATTTGAACTATAGAAATCACATTGATGTCATGGAAGCACATCAATCAATATTCTGAGTCATTCGCTTATCATCACAAGAAAGTATAATCGCATCAACGATTCCAATAAATCTCGGGATTTTCGTGTATGCCATCGAACATTCAAACGAAAATGAAATGAATCAGTCTAGACGATTCACAAACAAACAACAAACAATCAAAAACATAACCGTCAGTAGTTCTAGAATGAATGTCCACATTGCCTCAATGGAACTCATCGACTTTAGAGTGTAAACAAAAGGGCGTCTCAGTCTTAAGCTGAGATTCTCGAATTTATTCCATTTAACGTGCCACGTTCCACGTATTCAAAGGAGCTTTAAATATTTTCTTAAAACGAATAATTGTCGGTAAACTTTACTTTGCCCTTCCAAACAAATGACTCATAGACGAAATGTACGATGAATATTTAAATAAACAATTATAACGTGCTGATAAACAAATCAGAGATAAGTTTACTCTTAAATAAATATGCCCGTCAATTGAAAATGTTCATTGAGTCTGACTGATGGCTTGGTTGTACATCTACGTCTATCTACATACTCGAAGTCTAATGTGGAATGAGGGGCGATTAAGTCATCGCGACATTTTGAGATAAATCCTCAAAAATTCCCGATTTTATTTACTTGACGGATATCCGGGAGCATTCTACTGCCACTAGCTTCATAATTTTCGTTGCTTTTTTTTGTTTGTTCTCGTCTTCCAGTCTATCTAATTCAACAAGTTTCCAAGTTTGTCGTCCGACTTGAATTCCACTCCAAGCTCGGTAGAAATATACATTTGCCACACACCTGTGACTGAGGTATTTATCGATATACTCATCTAATGCTGTGTGTGCGAGTCGTATGTCAAGACCAACTTGTTAGAGTCAAGCAAATCATAGGGTTACCAACACGTACGACTAAATTGATGCACGTGGTGTTGTTAAATATCTAGATACGAATACTTTGTCATTCAATCAAATTTTGTTAACAGTAAAACAACATTTGCTTTTTCAACAATTGTAAAAGTTGTATCTCGTTCTGAGCTAATCGGACGAACTTCTTATCAACAGAGCGAATAGATATGGGAATCCAAACATTTTGCATGAACTTCCTCGACGATAGAGAAGTTTGTGTAGATGGTAGAGAACTATGGGTAATACAATAACATAATAAAAGATTCTTTTAATAATTTACCAGGAGAAGACTGTTTATTAAATATTTTTGTATTCATCAGCGGTTTAGGCAAATTCTCAGGGAGGTTGATAAAAGTCTCTCCATCAAAATTGGAGACTAAGTTTAGAGAATAAGAAATCTACCAAAAGGTATCAACACTCGCCCTTTATGGCTGCCTTCAAATTCGTAAGTGAAAACTTGGCCGATGGAAATTACTTTCCAATGACGCCAGCAATTCGATGCAAACAAATTGCTTACGTTAACGGCTGCGGTGTTACATTCAGTGAATGATGACGCTTAGGGTTACTGTGAAATTTCAATCTGATGGTGAAAATGTGTTTTACTTGCGTGCGGCATAGATCAGTGATTAAACAAAACGTTTTAGATGAATCAGAAGGAATGAGCATCGTCAGCGTCAATTAAAAATTCAACTGAGATGAATCGCATGCCGCGAGTGAGTTGACCGGCCGCCTGCTTTGTCTTGGTACCGAAGGAAATGACTTCATATAATAAAACATTACGTTGCTCTTTTCCGCTGATATGATATATCATATAAGAATGTAAAGTTTGTTGGAGAGTCTGTAGTTTTAGTAAAATACTGCCAAGTCATTCATGGAATATATAAAGCGGAGGCACTTAACCTTTGAACTGGATAATGCTTTTGCAAAAGAGACAGATTCGGCTAGAGTATATATAAAGGAGAGCATTTATCCTTTCTACTGGATAATGCTTTTGCAGAAAACACCTACAAAAACACTCCGTAAAAGAGCAGGCGGGAGGAATCCGCTAATAATCCCCTACTTTGAATAACTCCACGAAAATGACTAGAAAAATGTTTTCTAGTCTAGACCTGGCTATGGAAGGATGAAGGCATTACTTATAATTTGGATGAGCTGTCGGTTTTTTTTTTTTTTTAATATGTCACTCCAAAAAACTGATAGTAGTAAATAGTTGGGCAAATATAGGAAACTAATGCGATTGTCGATAATTTAGTTAAAAGCTAGAGCGCTGCACACCACTAGCACCACATTTTGAGCGGCCGAAGGCACCTAAAGAAAACAACAAATCAAGCCATCTCGATTTCTGAAGGTTTATCACACTCGCTGGATTTGTTCAGGAATTGTAGTCCGTATGTTTAAGGGTATGTTTAGGAGCCGAGCTCCAAACATGAGAGCAAAATTCGAGCGCGGGTCTAATTTGGGATTTATATAGGAGAAGAAGTTGGGCCGGAGTAAAATATTTCTTGGCTTTAAAAAAATAGCTCAGTTTTCCTGAGGCTGGCCTGGCGATGGTCGACACATGTTTATGCCACGATACATTCCCACAGACCGTGACGTCGAGCAATTTCAAGCTTTCTCTAGATTTGAGGACCCGGCCATTCATCATCAGCTGTGGAACCGATGATCCACTTTTCTTTGTGAGTGTTTTATATTGTGTCTTCGCTGCATTGAATTCGACGAAATTGGCACATCCCTACTACAGGACCTTAGCTAGATCCTGATTCAGAGAGTCAATCTGTCTACATCTCAGCTGGTGCGACGTAGATGCATCAATCGGCCGAACACTCGAGAAAGAGGAAACCAGCGTACTATCATTCGCAAAACTGAACACTTTGTTATCCGCTGTCTCCAACAAATCATTTATGTGAGCCACAATAGAACTTGGGGCAGCCCCGAATTAACAGGATACAGATCGGAACACTCGCCGTCCGCAACAACCCGGATCGATTGTTTCTCAAAGAAGCTCTTCGTCCAGTCGCAAAGCTGCTGGGAGACTCCATATGAACGAAGTTTGCTCAGCAATGTCCCGTGCCAGACGCGGTTAAAAGCCTTGGAGATATCCAATGCGACCGCTCTTGACTCACCATGCCGCTCAATCGCAGTTGTCCGTATATCGGTTATAAGTGTCAAAAGGTCTCCCGTGGACCACCTGCCACGGAATCCGTATTGACAATCATTCAGAAGTCCGTTGCACTCCAAATACTTAACTAACTCAGTATTGATGACTTTTTCCATCACCTTAGATAAAATAGACAGTAATGCTATCAGCCGGTAATTTTGTGGAAGACCCTTTTTCCCCTCTTTGGGATTGGCTGAACTCGAGCGATTTTCCAGCAGGTAGAAAACGTCCTCCGTGCATAAGATAAGCAGAAGAGACTGGCAAGAACTGGCGACAGTTCTGGAGCACAGTTCTTAAGGACTCTTGTATTCCGTCCGGTTCGGTTGCCCTCCTACAGTCCAGCTTACGTGGAATGTGTTGAATAGTGCGCGGACGAAACCTCACATCCCACATGGAAGACCGTACCGGTGCTATCACTAACTTTATCTTTTGAATTTGTGACCAACGTGCCGCCGCCCGTCATCAACGGAGGAAAAGAGAAAGAAGCGAAGTTATTGCTGACATCCTATGCCATTGATCAGAAGGGACGCCAACCAGTCGGGCAATCAAGGAGTTTATTTGTGACTCTGTTGTTGTAAGCCTTCTTCGCGGTATCAATCGCCTGGTTGCACGCGTTTCTGATTCCAACAAAATTCGTTCTGTTAACCTCGGTGGGATTGGTGCGCCATTGTTTAAAAGATCTATTTTATGCCGCTGTAATCTGCTCGCATTTTTTATCAAACCAAGGTTTATCGGATGAACTTCGCTTGATGGAAGGCGGTATGTACATCTCCATCCCGAGAAGAATAATCTCTGTGACCGATTCGGCGCAAGCGTTAACATCGGAGTCTCCAAAGCACACCACCGACCATGGAAAGGATGCGAAGAAATCTCGAAAATCGTCCCACTTAGCAGCCCCATAATTCCATACATGGCGAAGCTGCCTAGGCTGGTTATTCGCCAGAAATGCAAGTGCATGCATGACTGATACCAACCAGTGATCTGAGATTCCCAATAGAGCACCAATCTCCACGGTATGAAAGCTCGGCTCGGATGTCAAAAACAGATCCAGGGTGTTCGCATAATCACCTCGTGCATCCGACACTCGCTTTGGTTACACCGCGAGTTGAGTCAAGTTGTGACTAACAGCACACATCTCCACCAGCCTCCCAGCTTCGTCGGTTCTGTTAGAATGTACCAACCAGCCGGGATTGTGCACATTAAAATCGCCATTCGGGGAGCGATAAAGACAACAAATAAATTTGACAGAATTCCTCAGCACGACCCTCAATCATATGATGTCCATGTTATTGAGTTCTAACGCCCGCATCCTCGGGCAAGCTAGATTGGGCCGCTCGAAGACGCAGGCTGTGCCCTTAAAACGGAATCTCGAATGTAAGTCGTATCCTGAGCAACGAAGATATGTCGAAGCAGTTGACGAAACGACCTAGGTCTCAGTTAGAGCAAGGATATCAGGTTTCGCTGTTTGCAAATATTGGTGGACGGCGTTTACATTCGTATTGGTGAAACCGATGTCCCTGGTGTTATAAAATGCCGCCACCAGTCGAGCGTGGGCAGGGCCTCGAGAGCGAGCCCGATTATACGATGACGAACCTCTTAAAGTTTGGTTATTCATCATAATATCTGCACGAAGTTCCCCCTGACATAGCCCCCCCCCCCCCCCCCCCCCTCGGGGAAATGCGAATTGGAAACTAGTTTACCTCCGGAATTCTTTATATCAGAAGGTACCATCATGACTTATCTCCGTGCCAGTCCGGGCTATCAGCCACACATTCCGAAACACGGTCGAAGATTTCTGTCGACGATATCGCGGAATGTACAGCGTAACGGGGTGGTATCTCACCTTGGAACCGACTACCACCTAAACCAACCTTTTCTCGAACCGGTCCATCGGCCAAGCTCCGAAAGATGGCCAGGGATTTCTCCCGACCATTTCACGGAACCTATAGCTTGATGGGGTGGTATTTCACCGGGCGACAGGGCGTTGGGGCCCCACCTACCACTCGGCCTTTAGTCGCCTCTTACTACAAGCCGGCATAGCTGTGAGTATATTCTAACGCCCTACTCACAGGGTTAAAATTGTTTTTTAACGCAATTTAAAGCACCCAATTTTTTTAAACGCTTTGTGCGTTTTTATTACACCGAAATTCGAGCGTTTAAACTGATTTGGATGTCAGACATTAACAATTATATAAAATTGCGCATACATTACGAATAATCAACTATTGTGAAAAACACAGCACTCAAAAACTTCGAAAAAATGTATTAGTGCCATGTACCAGAGCATTGACGTAGCAATCATGAGTTTTAAATAACGACTAGAGACATCCTGCCATGTGCGCGGCCGTGGGCTAACGCGTCGTGCTTAGTGTATTGGTTAGCAAAATGCTATTAGGTAATTACTACAGGGATAGTGTAGGTTATACAAATAACGGTAATTCAGAAGGTTTTTGCCCTAAGGAAGCAAAGCCCTTGGTTTCTTTATGACGATTTTCACTCAATTTATCACTTAATTACCCTTAGTATATAATTTATGTGACTACTTGTTGCAGAAGTAACTGATTTTTGATCAAAGCTTTAAATTTACTTTTAAATGGCTTGTTTTGGGTGACAGTTATTAAAATTCTTATTGACATTAACTACCTCATTAATTGATAAAAAAAAGTCAGGCAACCAATATGGTCAAATACTTGCTATTTATTTTAGTACAATCGAGGCAAATTATGGGCCCACGTCAGTTATTTTAGTTAAGTTTAGTTTAGTTAAATCAAGCTTAATAAACTATTACCAGTTTAGTGATACCCAACATATGTCAAAATGTTATCACTAAACCGCAGTATGAACACTGATTAGAGTAATCATTATAACCACAAAAAAAAGAGAATTTAAAACGGTCACCCAAATTCAAAAGTTCCATCGTAGATTATTTATCAAATTGTCAACTACCTAAAACTAGTTCACATAACCCGCTTGTACCTTATCAAACCCTTTCCAGAATGTGGTCACTTAGGGACAGACGGACGTTATTTACTTACAAGTATGTTTCATAATATTTGCTCAGTGGTCTGGCATTAGAAATACTCGAAAGTAGAACAGAACCCGCACATATGCAGATGATGTTGCAATAAGAGCTTTTTCAATAAATGAGCTTCATATTTAATAGTCGAGCAATTAAGCCTTTTATCACACTACAGGTTATTAATGTGGATTACTTTTTTTTATAGGAACAATCATATATCTATGTCAAGATAAACTTGCGATCAACGCTCTTTGCATTCATCGTCAAGAATTATTATCTTTCGATGTAAAATGAAAATAAAAAACGAAAAACAAATCGTCGCCATACATATTTTTGTTTTCTTTTATCTGTTTGTTAAATATTTGATTTCTTGATCAACCTAATCCGTGAACAAGAAATGCAATGTAATTGTCGAAATAGTTGTCCATCAAATGTAATTGAGTTTTTGGTAGTATTCAGGCTACCTTAAGTTTGACTTTTTTAAATATCGTGGCTTGCGTGGTGCGAAGTTTACTTTATATATATAAGGAGTAATTTCTATTAATTCTTATGAGTTTTCTCTACACATGTATAGTTGCTCTATTTTGTTGAAATGTTATGTAGCCTTTATTAATTGCCTTTTAAATAAAAATAGGGTTCAGCTATGATGGCTGATTTCAAAAACGTTGATCGAGGGAGATGAATTTATGTTCATTGTACTAATTTGAAACGAAAATATGTCTTCAATAATATTATGAATAGTCTTGGCGCAAGGCTAATAACCTTGCTCGGAAAAACAAATTTATAGGACAAGTCTCGGATATGGATCGGATACCGGTGGAGAGACTTGCTAAATAAGGCCAAGACCGGATCCCGGTTGTAGTGCCGATGATGATGAATAGTCTAATTCTAGGACGAACCATGACAAATATATTTTTAAAAAAATTACCATTTCTTAACAAATGACATTCATTGAAAGACATAATCCGATTTTACTTAACTTTTTATGTTTGATTAAAAAAGAAATATATTTTTCTTTTACAAATATTAAAATCCTACGTTTTAGGTTTTTCCGATCCTTTCTCTTCAGACTTTCACAGATCTCCACTGAGCATGAAAAATATACAAAAACTCATAAACATGAATGGAGTCAAATTATTATTCTGACGTTCGATAGTAACAATAACAAATCATACCCGAACAATCGAAATGGATCGTTGTGGTGTCGAAAATACAATTATCAGATAACATCCTTCGGTGCCCAACTGGTTCGCGCTCCTTCTGGTCAATGGCAAAGGCTGTCAGTGGTAACTTTGCTTCCTCCTCTTTCCCTCCGTTGGTGACAGACAGCGGGGCGTTAGTCACGAATCCAAAGGATAAAGCTAATGTGTTCGCGAATTTATTTTCCGCGAAATCCAACCTCGATCCCGGCCTTTTGGAGCCACCTGTGATCTCGCCGGTACAGTCTTCCATGGGGGATGTGAGATTTCGTCCGCGCACTATTCAACGCATTCTCCGTGAACTGGATTGTAGGAAGGTAACCTGCCCGGACGGAATACCAGCAATAGTCCTTAAGGACTGTGCTCCAGAACTATCGCCAGTTCTTGGTAGACTCTTCCGGTATCTTATGCACGGAGGACCTTTCCTGCCTGCTGGAAAATCGCTCGAGTTCAGCCAATCCCAAAGACGGGAAAAAAGTGTCTCCCACAAAATTACCGTCCGATAGCATTACTGTCTATTTTATCTAAGGTAATGGAAAAAGTCATCAATACAGAGTTGGTTAAGTATTTGGAGTGCAACGGTCTTCTGAATGATCGTCAATACGGATTCCGTGGCAGGAGACCTTTTGACACTTATAACCGATATATGGACATCTGCGATCGAACGGCATGGTGAGTCAAGGGCGGTCGCATTAGATATCTCCAAGGCTTTTGACCGCGTCTGGCACGGGGCATAGCTGAGCAAACTTCGTTCATATGGACTTTCCGACCAGCTTTGCGACTGCACGAGGAGCTTCCTCTAGAATCGATCGGTCCGGGTTGTTGTGGACGGCGAGTGTTCGGATCTGTATCCTGTTAATTCGGGGGTGCCCCAAGGTTCTATTTTGGCTCCAACCTTGTTCTTGCTTCACATAAATGATTTGTTGGAGACAACGGATAACAAAGTGTTCAGTTTTGCGGATGATAGTACGCTTGTTTCTGAGTGATCGGCCGATTGGTGCATCAATGTCGCACTAGCTGAGATGTAGACAGATTGACTCTCTGAATCAGGATCTGGATAAAGTCCTGCAGTGGGGAAAGGCCAGTCTCGTCGACTTCAACGCAACGAAGACCCAGTATACAACATTCACAAAGAAAACCGGATCATCGGTTCCACAGCTAATGATGAGTGGCCGGGCCCTCGAGGCTGGGGAAAGTTTGAAATTGCTAGGCGTCACGGTCTGTGGGAATGTATCATGGCATAAACACGTATCGGGTATCGCCAGATCAGCCTCAGGAAAACTGAGTTATCTTTTTAGAGCCAAGAAATATTTTACTCCGGCCCAACTTCTTCTCCTATATAAATCTCAAATTAGACCCGCGCTCGAATATTGCTCTCGTGTTTGGAGCTTGGCTCCTAAACATACCCTCGACCTACTTGAGAGCGTACAAAGACGACCGATCCGCCTGATCGGGGACTCGGCGCTGACGTCGGGACTACAGTCGCTATCACATCGAAGGCGCGTGGCCGACCTCTGTCTGTTTTACATTATCACGGGTGCTGTTCTTCGGAGATTCTTGGCATTGTTCCACGCAATTCGGTTTATATGCGCTCCACAGGACAATCCGACGGATCGCACCCGTTTGTAGTTCATCTCCCGACGGCGCGAACATCCCTCTATCAAAACTCGTTCCGTTATAGAGCGGGGAAGCTGTGGAACTCCCTTCCCACGCGAGTGTTCCCGGAGCGTTACAACCTGCAACTGTTTAAAAAGAACTGCAACAGTTATTTGATGGCATCTCGGGGCGCCCACTCGACGCTATAGGTTCACCTCTCCCGAGAGAAGTCTAATAAAAAAAAATCATTATTTTGAATTATGCAAAAAAAATTAAGAAAAGAATTAGGTAGGATATTTCTATAAAACGCTCATCAGGTATGCTTCAATAATAATATAAATATTTTTAATACCCATAATCCGTGCGTAACATGTAGCTACCAATCTTACAACATAAGACATAACATGACAACTTTCTTTATACCAAGCTTATTTTCCATTTAGTTTTTAGCCCACCCTTCTTCTGTCGCCAATTTCCCCTCACTTTAAAAAATTATACCATAAAAAATGTAAGAATAAATTGTATCGTAAAAAGAAACCCCGAAAAATCATTTTCGTGGCGTAAATTCAATTCAATACGATGCTTTGAAATATGCACAAACTATTAATTAATAAACGACGCACCCCAGCACTCGCGTCTATCACCTAATCAATTCTCCAATTTAGTTTATCTTTTTTTCAATTTAAATAGTTTGTGCTAATTATTGAATCGATATCATTTAGTGTTGATTTGGGCGAATCAGTGTTGCCATCATACTTAATTTTAATTGTATAATAAAGCGCGGGCACATAAACTTTAGTCCCCCCTTTTTGTCCTTGTGATGGATTAAATTTGAGGAAAGAAAACTCGAAAACTAGGTGAACGAAATTATATCCATGGAAGCGATATATCAATAAAAACTTTCCAAGAGTATTAACAAAAATAATGCTGTATCAAAGACATTTGCACACAGAAAACAAAACGTGTTGAATTCGTGATAAATGGAATGATGTTTTTTATGTTTCCATACTGCTTAAAACTCATTTCGGAATCATCTTACTCGAATCTACGCTACACTCGCTTTTAATAAATAAGAAAGCTCTGCTCAGACAAGCTAAACTAGATTCGACCAGTCTCATCATATATTCGCTACTTGAACTAATACCCCACATTCTCGCGATGAAGCCACATTTCTTACCTCAGATAAGTTCTTTGCTCCTCATGACTCATAGAAGCAATACGTTTGTCCTAAGAAAAAATAACCAGAAAAAGTTTTCTATTGACGTTCGTTCCAACCGTCACAAGCATTTCTATCTCAGCAGAAGCTATTATCGCAACGCTACGACCCTAGACTAACCTTAGTTGAGGCAATCAGAGAAGCCTTTTACAATTGTGTACACGGTTTAGGTGTATCGGTGTACCGTCCCACGAATACAGGTCTATCTGGTGACGTAAAACAACCTCACGACAATCATATTGTACTTATCAACCCGTAGAATTAAAAAAGAGATAAAAAGTACACTCTACGAAAACGCAAACCTTAAAGTGCCCCATAGCAGTGTTTGAATTAAATCGAGTAAATGATTCCATAGCACAAGTTGTTTAGACGACATGACATGATATTTGCCTTCGTTAATACTATTTCAAATATTCAATTAGATTTAGATTTGTTTGCTAGTTATGTGCTGGCGTCGATTCCCCCAAACGAGGGCGGACTTGTTAATAGGCTATACAACTTAATAAGGGTTGTATCTGTCCCCGAATTGTTGTGGGTATATATAATTAACTCAAGTATTTTAAATTAATTTTTTATTAAAATAACTCCGTCATTATTTCATTATTCTTCTAGACAAATGCAAAATTAAAAATAGTATTTTGTGATATATTGCAAAACGTATTATAATGTTAGTCAAGTTCACTAGCAACTGTTTTGGCTAATCTTAAGAAACCACTTCATCATCATCGGCACTACAACCAGGATCCGCTCTTGGCCTTATTTAGCAAGTCTCTCCACCGGTATCCGGTCCTTATCCGAGACTTGTTAAATTGTCTATAATCATTTGTTTTTCCGGACAAGGTTATTAGTCTTGCGCCAACCTTTCTCAGGATGTCGCTGCATGCATTGGTTCACTACTTGGTGGGTGCCAAAGTAGCTATCCAGGGGTGTCACTGTATGTCAACTTGGATTGAACAGGGACAAGGATCGTCCTGGCCTTCGCCGGGTTGAAAGCAGAGACTTGGCCCTGTATGTTCGTTCCCATTCCCCGACATAAATTAGAATAGAGCATAAATAGACAAATCTAGCACAAGGCTAATAACCTTGCCCGGAAAAATAAATTATTATGCAAAAATTTAACAAACCTCATACTTGTTAAATAAGGTCAAGACCGGATCCCGGTTTTAGTGGCGATGATGATGATGATGATGATGATAATAAATAGACAAATACTGATATATAGTAAATACTTGTCCTTTAGGCCTCACATGGCCTAAAAAGGAACTATTGATGTTCTGATATTTTTATTTATTAAAACCGCTGGTAGTATAGTAAAATTATTCTCCACTATAATTATGGTTCTATCAATTTATTAATGGACTTCGGCAATGCTTGTTGGAAGATGTTATAATTTTTGCAAATGGCGTCGTACGCCAATCATATGTGATGTTTGTGAACTAGACGGCTGCAGCATACAAACAGACAAGCAATGGAGAGCTATACTCCGCAAGAGCGTGGAATAATTGTGTCGATTTTTTTTTACCAATAATCGGCTGGTGATGTCAGCGCAGCGTGAATTTCGTCGTCGTTTTCCTAATCGTGTCGCGCCAACTGGGCAAACATTCCTGCGCTTAGCTACTTGACTCGAACATACTGGAACCACAGGAGACCATCGGGCTGATCGTTCGGCCGAGAATATCGCGGCTGTAGCTGCCGATGTCGCTGAGAATGAAAAAACATCAACCAGACGACGGACCACGCAATTGGGCATCACCAGACGGACCCTACAGCGAATTTTAGTGAAAGACTTACACATGTTCCCGTACAAAGTGCAAACAGTGCATCAGTTAATGCCTGCTGACCGTCAGTCGCTGTCAAGCCATCCTTAATCTCAACAACGAAGAGAACAATTTTGTGTCGCAAATCATCATGAGCGACGAGGCGCATTTTCAGTTAAGCGGTTACGTCTATAAGCAAAATCTTCATTTCTGGGGCACTGATAATCCGCGTGTGATGCACGAAGAGCCATTACATCCACTCAAAGCCATTGTGCGGTGCGGCGTTCACGCGGGAGGAGTGATTGGGGCGTATTTTTTTTTTGAGCACGCCATCGGCAATACGGTCACTGTTACTGGCGAACGCTACAGGGCGATGATAAACGACTTCTTACTGCCGGAATTGGATGTGCGGGGCTTGGTGAATATATGGTTTCAACAAGACGGTGCAACCGCACACACAGCACGAGCCACACTGGATATCAAGGAAGCGTTTCTTGGTCGCGTAATCCCCCGTTTTGGCAATTTGGCATGGTCAGCAAGATCGTGCAATTTAACCATCCCAGACTTCTTTCCTTGGGGCTACTTGAAGTGGCGAGTTTATGCCAACAAACCTCAGACAATCGCAGCCGTTAAAGAGAATAAGCGACAGGAATGCGAACAGTTATCACCGATAAAACGGGTACAAATGTGTATCAACACTGGCGGCAGGCACTTGACGGATATCATCTTTTCCACTTAACAGAAAAAATTGTAAAGATTTCCATCACTCAAAATCATTTTTTATGTAGTAAAAAAGTAATTCAAAAACAAAATTGGATGATTAGTTTTGCGCCACCTTGCATAATTCCATCGACACTTCTGATACCGATAAATGGCTGAAGACTATAGATAACAATGACGAATACTTCGATTAGTAATCTTTGTATAAGTATCTTCTGCAATAAAGTTGAATTTGACAAAAAAAGAAAATATATATACATATAGTATGCGCCATAAATGATGTCGGTATGTAAACATTGAATAACTTTACATGTTTTTGAAACGTCGATTCGGTACAATTTTAGTCATGAATCGCTTCATATCGAAAACATGCGCTGAAATGCGAGTGAAATAGTCGTACATATCGTCGAAAATATTGTAGCCAAAAAGCACCGTCTGACACTATTCGTCGTTTGGTGTCGAATTTTGGTGAGCACGGGACAGTGTGAGATTGGCGATAGCCGTTCATCAACGGCCAAGGCGTTCCAAAGAGCTCGTTGAAGCGGGGAGAAAGACTGTACCCGATAACCCGCATATGACGTATTGTCGCCGGGCTCAGCATGTTGGCGTCAGTGTAACCACCTTACAGCGCATTTTGAACGATGATAAAGCATTTTGAAGTATGAAGTGCAATGGACTCAAAGATTGTTGCCGACAGACCGTCAATGTCGCTTGAAATACGGTCAAACAGTCACATACCGACACTAAAAACGGCGCACTGCAAAGATTCTTGATTGCTATATATAAAAAATAAATAAATATATATATATATATATATATTTATATCTATATATATATATATATATATATATATATATATATTTATATATATGTTTATATATATATTTATATATATATTTATATATATACTTATATATATATATTTATATATATATATATATATTTATATATATATATATATATATATATATTTATATATATATATTTATATATATATATATATATTTATATATATATATTTATATATATATATTTATATATATATATATTTATATATATATATTTGTATATATATATTTATATGTATATATTTATATATATATATTTATATATATATATATATATATATATATTTATATATATTAGGTGTACAACTTTGCTTCCGCCGTTTTGCAATAGATGGCCGTAGCGGTAAGTGGTAGTTGAAATAAATAGATCATAGATGTCATACAATGGCTCCTCGATAGTATAGTGGTTAGTACACCCGCCTGTCAGCCGGGAGACCGAGGTTCGATTCCGGTCGGGGAGCCCCTGGCGCAAGACTAATGACTTTGCCCAGAAAAAATAAATCATTATGGAAAATTTAACAAGCCTCAGGACTTGCTAAATAAAGCCAAAACCGGCTCCCGGTTGTAGTGCCGATGATGATGATGATAAGGTTCAGTGTGGCTCGTGCTGTGTGTGCGGTTGCACCGTCTTGTTGAAACCATATATTCACCAAGCCCCGCACATCCAATTCCGGCAGTAAGAAGTCGTTTATCATCGCCCTGTAGCGTTCGCCAGTAACAGTGACCGTATTGTCGACGGCGTGCTCAAAAAAAATACGCCCCAATCACTCCTCCCGCGTGAACGCCGCACCGCACAATGGCTTTGAGTGGATGTAATGGCTCTTCGTGCATCACACGCGGATTATCAGTGCCCCAGAAATGAAGATTTTGCTTATAGACGTAACCGCTTAACTGAAAATGCGCCTCGTCGCTCATGATGATTTGCGACACAAAATTGTTCTCTTCGTTGTTGAGATTAAGGATGGCTTGACAGTAATTCACACGCGACTGACGGTCAGCAGGCATTAACTGATGCACTGTTTGCACTTTGTACGGGAACATGTGTAAGTCTTTCACTAAAATTCGATGTAGGGTCCGTCTGGTGATGCCCAATTGCGTGGTCCGTCGTCTGGTTGATGTTTTTTCATTCTCAGCGACATCGGCAGCTACAGCCGCGATATTCTCGGCCGAACGATCAGCCCGATGGTCTCCTGTGGTTCCAGTATGTTCGAGTCAAGTAGCTAAGCGCAGGAATGTTTGCCCAGTTGGCGCGACACGATTAGGAAAACGACGACGAAATTCACGCTCCGCTGACATCACCAGCCGATTATTGGTAAAAAAAAATCGACACAATTATTCCACGCTCTTGCGGAGTATAGCTCTCCATTGCTTGTCTGTTTGTATGCTGTAGCCGTCTAGTTCACAAACATCACATATGATTGACGTACGACGCCATTTGCAAAAATTATAACATCTTCCAACAAGCATTGCCGAAGTCCATTAATAAATTGATAGAACCATAATTATAGTGGAGAATAATTTTACTATACTACCATCGGTTTTAATAAATAAAAATATCACAACATCAATAAATCCTTTTTAATTAATGCCATGTGAGGCCTAAAGGACAAGTATTTACTATATATCAGTATTTGTCTATTTATCATCATCATCATCATCATCATCGCCACTAAAACCGGGATCCGGTCTTGACATTATTTAACAAGTATGAGGTTTGTTAAATTTTCCATAATAATTTATTTTTCCGGGCAAGGTTATTAGCCTTGTGCTAGATTTGTCTATTTATGCTCTATTCTAATTTATGTCGGGGAATGGGAACGAACATACAGGGCCAAGTCTCTGCTTTCAACCCGGCGAAGGCCAGGACGATCCTTGTCCCTGTTCAATCCAAGTTGACATACAGTGACACCCCTGGATAGCTACTTTGGCACCCACCAAGTAGTGAACCAATGCATGCAGCGACATCCTGAGAAAGGTTGGCGCAAGACTAATAACCTTGTCCGGAAAAACAAATGATTATGGACAATTTAACAAGTCTCGGATAAGGACCGGATACCGGTGGAGAGACTTGCTAAATAAGGCCAAGACCGGTTCCAGGTTGTAGTGCCGATGATGATGAGATGTCATACAATAAGCTTAGGTATTTGTAAACATAACGCCATCGAAATATTAGTCGATTTGTGCCTGCATCATAAAGTTATTCTCCATTAAACATGTCAGCTTACGAGCCAAATTCTCGTCATTTGCGGGAGGATTTTAATTTTCTGCTTTAATATGAAGAAATCTGCGGCTGAGGCTCATCGAATGCTCTCAAATACCTATGGTGAGGCCGCTATTAGTGAAAGAACGTGCCGAGCGGTTTCAACGCTTCAAGAACGGCGATTTTAACGTCGAAGACCAGCATGGCGGTGGAAGGGAGAAGGTTTCCGAAGATGCAGAATTGGAGGCATTACTTCATCAAGACTCGTGTCAAACGCAACAAGAATTGGCAGGATCATTGGGAGTGATGCAACAAGCCATTTCAAAACGCCTGAAAGTCATGGAAATGATACAGAAACAAGGAAATTAGGTGCCGTACGAGTTGAAGCCGAGAGATGTTGAACGGCGTTTGTGTGTTTGTGAACAGCTGCTTGCAAGGCAAAGACGGAAGGGGATGTCTGCATCGCATTGTGACTGGGGACGAAAAATGGGTTCATTACGACAATCCCAAGCGCAGAAAATCATGGGGATATCCCGGCCATGCTTCCACGTCGACGGCCAAACCGGATATCCACGGTTCCAAGGTCATGTTCAGTATTTGGTGGGACCGGCTCGGCGTAGTGTATGTGAGTGGTTAAAACCGACTGAAACAATCACAGGCGATCGTTATCGAACGCAACTAATGCGTTTGAGCCGAGCATTGAAAGACAAACGGCCGCAATACAACGAGAGACATGATAAAGTGATTTTACAGCATGACAATACTCGACCCCATGTTGCGAAAGTGGTCAAGACATACTTGGAAACTTTGAAATGGGAAGTCCTACCCCACCCGCCGTATTCTCCAGACGTTGCTCCTTCGGACTATCACTTGTTTCGATCAATAGCACACGGCCTGGCTGACCAGCACTTCCGGTCTTATGAAGAAGTAAAAAATTGGATCGATTCAAAAGATGACCAGTTTTTTCAACGCGGGATTCGTATGCTGCCCGAAAGATGGGAGAAAGTAGTGGCCAGCAATGGACAATATTTTGAATCATAAATGTATACTTTGAATCATATGTATATATGTATATATATATATATATATATATATATATATATATATATATATATATATATATATATATATATATATATGTATGTATATATATATATATATATATATATATATATATGTATATATATATATGTATATATATATATATATATATATATATATATATATACATGTATATATGTATGTATATACATATACATGTATATATAGATATACATATATATATTATTATATTGCTATATTATATATTATATATATTATATTATTATTATTTAATAAAAATATAATTCAAATAATTCATTTTTCTTTCAATTTGAAAAATATAAACCTGCCGCCAGGCACCCTGTAGTTTCGGGAAAAAAGAAATCCTTTTTGTCGGTTGTTTTAAAGCATTGTTTAACACGGTGAGCATTTAAAATCACACTAGAGTACTGCTTGGAGTTCTACTTCCAAGCATACCTACCTCGATCTACTCAATAGCATTCAGAAATGAGCAATCCGCTTAAACACTATCGCATGGAAGATACATGGCGGATCTTTGCCTCTTTTACAGCTATAACCACAGGAGCTATTCCCCGAAAATTCCTAGGAATTCGGTTTATTTGCGCCCCGTACGCCAATCCGATCATCATCATCGGCACTACAACTGGGAACCGGTCTTGGCCTTATTTGGCAAGTCCTGAGGCTTGTTAAATTTTCTATAATGATTTGTTTTTTTTTTCCGGGCAAGGTCATTAGTATTGCGCCACAGGCTCCCCGGCGGGGAAACGAACCCCGGTCTCCCGCGTGACAGGCGGGTATACTAACCACTATACTATCGAGAAGCCTACGCCAATCCGATAAATCCCATTAACTTCACCTCCCAACAGCACTTACATCTTTGTACCAAAATCAATTTTGCTTCGGTACAGGAAGGCTGTAGAACACCCTTATGGGACGAGCTTTCTCGAGGGCTACAACCTACAAGTGTTCAAGAAGAACTCCAACAGTCATCTGTTGACATGTCGGAGTGATGATTCAGCAATATAGGTTCTTTTTTCTTAAGAGAAGTATATAAAGAAAAATAATATAATAATATTATTATTCTAGCGACGAAATGAGTAATATTTTCTATTTAAAATAATTTTGTTATAGAATGTAATTAATTCATTTGAAAAATGTTAAATCATATCGCATTTAAATTTGCAGACAGTCACAAGGATTACAGTAATAAACGACAGCCATCGAGTCCTGTGGACGAGGAAGCGTCCAGTAGTAGAGTACCGACTTTGATGAGGAGTTGTTCCAGTCCAGCCATATATGGTGAGTAATAGTCGTAAATAATATATATATAAATATTAGTGAAAAAAAAAGCATTTTTGGTAGTTTTTTTTTTTTACAATGTACAGCCTTTTTTATGCATTCTTAAATCGATTTATTACTTCTATAAAAAATACTTAAAACTTTAACTTATGGGTGTAATCTTCACTTACTCATCCCACTTCCCTGTGGACATTTTAAGATAAACGTAACTTGACTAACATCATAAGCCCGCACTCTTATTTATTATGTGTTGTATTTGGCGCAACATGACTACTTAGAGGGAAGTTTCTTATTACTATATGCAAAAGTTGTCATATTGTTTTGTTAGTTTTTATAATATGTGCGAACTAAAAGAATGTTTTGACTTATTTAAAGTTTAAGATAAGAAAGCGTTCACTAACGATGAGAATCATCATCATCATCATCTTTATCGGCACTACAACCGGGATCCGATCTTGGCCTTATTTAGCAAGTCT
The DNA here is from genome assembly GCA_963931805.1 of Microdon myrmicae. Lineage (NCBI taxonomy): Eukaryota > Metazoa > Arthropoda > Insecta > Diptera > Syrphidae > Microdon > Microdon myrmicae. Next base: position 41,419,610 of record OZ007499.1, on the reverse strand, counting down.
CTCCACCGGTATCCGGTCCATATCCTAGACTTGTTAAATTGTCCATAATAATTTGTTTTTCCGGGCAAGGTTATTAGCCTTGCGCCAACTATTCTCAGGATGTCGCTGCATGCATTGGTTCACTACTCGGCGGGTGCCAAGTAACCATCCAGGGGTGTCACGTGGAGACTGCATGTCAACTTGGATTGAACAGGGGCAACCCTACGCCGGGTTGAAAGCAATCACAAACTTTGCCCTATTCAGGGGTATGATGATGATGAGAATGCCTATCAAAAATCTGAAATATATCAATTTTGAACAAATCTCATATTGCCCAGACATCAGAGATCCTAAACAGCTTTAAATTCGACATCCCTCGTAATCGTCAAATTATCCTGACAAATATGGTTAATACGCTTAAATTGACATACTTGGCGAATAAAATTAATGCAACTTATGTGAGCTCCCTTAGAACCCAGATAAAGTTTTAAGGAGTATCTTTGGCGGCAAATATGATGAAAGGCAGGACAATGGAGAAAACTCCACAACCAAGAATTGAAAGACCTACACCGCACACCTACAAAAGTGAGAGTAATCAAGCCGCAAAGATTCAGATGGGCCCGACATGTGGCGAGAATGGGGAACGATAGGACCGTGCGTAGAATTCTTGAGGGAAGACCATCGTAAAAGAGACCGGGGGGGCGGGCGCGACGGAGAAGGAAGGACAATGTAAGGTTTGCCTTGAGGAGATCGGATCAGATAGTGAAGCGTGAAAGCAGAGTGGACAGGATAGGGAACGATAGTGCAGCCGAGTCAATGAGGTCATGAACTTCCTGGTTCCAATAAATAGTAAAAGTATTAAGCTGCAACACATTACACACTTTTATTATTATCATTATTCCATGACAGCTTAACTGATTGTGTAATTCTTATTGATAATTTGGATTCTTGAGTTATAGTGTGGGGAGAAGTATAGTGCGCCGGCGTACGGCGCTGATTCACTTCTCATCCCCAGCGATAGTTCGCTAAACACCAAAAGAAAGTTCCACTGTTCTGCCGAATACAGTCTAACACAAGGATCAAAACAAAACTCCGCAACACACCGTCCACAGTAAGTGGAATGAAACAAAGCACACTGTTGATTGTTTATTAAATGATTACTTTATTGATGATAAAGGAAAAAAAAAACGTGAATTACAGTCACTGGGTATCTATTACGTATTTTATCTAAGAGCTCTCACATTGTCTGTTATTTAGAAAGTTATCTTATGGTTAATTAAACAATTTTGGATTTGGTGATAAACATTAATCACGCGACTCGCGGGTCACTTTCGCGTCCCCGTGCGCACCGGGGAGCGGGAGTGGCACGACTGGCTCGGTCGGCGGATGAAAAAGGACTCAGCGATATTAAATCGCTATCAATAGAAATTCGGCCAGTGAAACCGGCTCTCTCAAATTAAGGTACACATATATGTGTGAGTAATGATTCATTCATGGGACGAAACCATGAGAACTAATCTAAAACAAAGAAAGGGCATAATGTGCATCCAGACGATGTGAGTTCGGCTAAGCAAACAAGCCGAATCTCATTGGATGCTAAGTGGGTCTTTGTTTGCTCATGCCTCAAGCTCATGAGGACCGGATCCAGCAAAATTAAAAGACAAAAAAACCGTATAGATCGTTGTCTAGGATTTGCATTGCGGCTAAATAAATAGACGACGATGCATCGAAGAAATGGTGTTAAAAGAAAAGATGGGACGAGGGCATCATAAAAGTCTTAGCTGAGAAATGGCCTTGTGTAAATAGGCGAATAGCCATTAGAAGGGGGTGCTAATGGATTACAATACAATGAGAATGGTATATTGTATCTTGGGTCGGTGGCCGAAACGAATCCCCCGCTTGCATTTGTATATGCGGGGAAATTCGTTTGTGGCAAGGAACGAAATTTGTGATTATTTATTCGTTTAAACGAGGGATCATGGTCGGGTAAATGCCAGTTGAACAAACAAGCTGCCCGACGCTGCTTTGGCCGTTGGACAATGAATCGCCAGCCAATGTGTATCTAAGACATTGTTGTACACATGTGAGGCTGGGAATAGCCAACTCAAGGTAAAGATTCCCTGATTATGCGGTTACATAATATGTGACCGATAAGCTTTCTTTTCAGGGATATGCTGTTTGGAACAGGATTCTTAAAAGGAATTCTGAATTCGAATAAATGGATGCAGGTAAGAATTCTCTTCCAGAAGCTTTTAGCTAAATACTTTTGGTCATTTGTTGCGTGAAGCATTTACAGGTGCTAATGCGATTGCATTAACGAAAACTTAATGAAGGTTGGGTTGTAGTTATGGAGGTTCTTCGGGTACGTGTACAGTGGGGTTTGGCGGAACCGCCACAATAGAACAGTACATGCAGACTCTGTGTTAAATACTGAATGACGCCGAGAACAAAACTCGCAGTTTTACTATTACTTTACAAAAATGGCGATTTGTTTCGCCCGTTTAGCATAAAGTTTACTCTCTTAAAATATTTCCGATCTGGCTTGTGGTTAATTTTGACTCTTAACACGATTTTTCCTTTTTACATTATTTAAAACGATCGTCTCTGCCGACGCTTTAACTCGGACTCTTAAAATATGGGTCCATTATTGATTTTCGACGTTTTCGGTCGTTCAGATCGATGAACACATTTTTAATTCCAATTCCCCTTTGCTTATGACTCATTTCAAACAGGGTACACTATTCATGGATGTAATCTAAACAGCCTTTAATCCACTTACGTGAGAGTGCATTATTTGTTTATACAAAATTTGGAACGAATGTGTACACTGTGATTGATCGCAGGCACCTGTTTATTGCTTGGGATGTGTGTATCCTAAATGACTCTGTGGGGGTGAAGATTTGTGTGCCGACATACGGCACGGGTTCGCTATCACCCACCAGCAAATGACGAGGGAAGAAATCGTTCACCAAAAGGGAGAGGGTAATTAAAACGCACTGTTTTTTTTTTTATTTTGTCTGTTAACATCTTCTTTATTTAAACCAACTCTCGTAACTACGTTTTTGGGGGTTTTGTTCTGCTTATTGTCTTCGGACATTAAGGGTTTTAGCACAGAGGATTTAAGATTGAATAGTTGGATATCATTTAGTTCACATAGGTCTCTGTCGTTTGTATACATATGTTTATATTTGTTTCCCTAGATTTTCGACATTCGGATTTCGGACAAAACGCACCACACCATTACAGCTTTTTTGTTCCTTCAGTTATTTTTGGGCACAATTTAATAGGCGACTTAATGAATTACCCAACACAACTAATTTTCGGCAGAACGCTGTACGCATTACGACTCCGTTGGTTGTACGCCGTTGGCGGGTGATTAGCGACTGACTAATTACTGACGAGGAAAAGTTCGTCGCGTCGTGGCAGTGGAGCCATAGCTAAAATCAACTCACTGCCATTTACTAGGAACTTTGAAAAGGGTTGCTATGCCTGTATAGGGAATTTAGTTCCGGAGAATCATCGCCGTATAGGCTGAGTTGGATTCTTTGGTTGTTGTGTACCGGGAAATTGGTTTCGGCGGCAGAGCCAAGTATGGTTAAGGGTCTTGATCGCTGCGAGCATCTTCAAGCTCTTACCAACTTCGGATTTTTTACACTTACGCTAAGAATTATTGTAAACTATTATAAGACTAGAATTGAGCTTATTGTAATTATTAAGGTTCAAACAAAGCTTATCCAATAAATAGATAAATCCGGATACCCTACTGGATCGTATCGCGATTTTTACTACTTATCAAATATAACTTATCTAAGAAACTATGGTATGGAAAAATGTAATTCCTATCATCTTCATCTCAATGGGATCAGCACGGAGAGTCTTGCTATCACAACCGTAAACGCAAATTGCAACATCGGTTGAGTACATGAGTAAATATCTGATGGATCCTAAGTGGCTAAATTGGGACAGTTCAAATTGTACTACGAATAACCACTTTAATGTATTCTTCTGTAACGAAACTCTTGATAGGACAGCAAATGGAGAACAATTATATGGAAATAATTTTACACTGGCATTACGTGCATGACTGACGCTAGTTCAAAATGCTTGTATTCTTGAACAAAACTTTTCTAGCGTCATCGCTATGTCAGAATATCAATTTTCCGTTGCAAATTTCACGTAATGGGTAAAGAACAAACAAAACGCATTCAGCATGCTCTCCTGACAAGGAAGTCTCAAGTAGCCGAAAAGCACCCTTGTTGCAGCAGCTGATCTTGTACCCTCATTTATGAAGACATGTGTGGTAGAAGTAAACTCTAATTAAAACCGTCATTCGATGGTTAATTACTCGTACCAATATCAAGAATATTTACAGCATTCGTCGTTGATTGTGGTAGCGCTTCCGATGACGTGGCAACCACGCTAACCTCCCCTAAATCAATGATGTATCACTGCTACTTGGTTTTGTGCCGCATCTGAATGGTTTCTATTATATTGTGGAAACCGAATAGAAAACTCAATGAATCGTCACTAGTTCATAAGTTCAATTAATCGAGCACCGCGGCTCTTTTCTCTTCTAGCATTCAAAGGTAGGCCTCGAACGATTTAATAGTAGCATTTAGCTATTTTTATTCGTACGCTTTGTTTACTCACAAGCACAAATGGAAGGTGGTTTATTGGTATGATAGAAAGCAGGGGAGGATGTGGAGTACAAAAAAACAATACACACGAAAAACAACGAATTGTTTGCGTTACACACAGCTCGTTACTTTCATGACTCATCATAGCCCATCAAACGTGTGCTGCTTCGTACGCAGTGGGCCATCATCCCAGAGATGAACGACGACAACAACGACTATGATGATGTATGTGGAATCAGGAGGGTGCGAAGTTGGCGGATGGGGCCATTAAGAAATCTAGCACATGACCAGAGATGAGGAAACAGCCAACAAGCAATCAGCAATCCAACAACCAAGTGGTGATGGTGCTTGCTGTCTGCTACTTTGGAACTAGATGCTCCCAATGGTTTCTCAATGTAAAAATAACTCTTTCTAAGCTATTTTCGTTTTGGTATCTTACTCATTCCATGATGCTTTCTTTTTATAACTGTGTTCAGTTTGTATCTAGATAATTTATATACCTACACGTTTATATGTTGATTTGTTGTAATTTGCATTTATGGTGTATCTTGCAGACATTGAGACTCATCCTGCATCGCCTGTATTCCCTTTCTTGCTCCTTGGCAATGGAAAGGATGCTGACAACCCCGAGAGTGTTGGCGCTAATTGTGTACTAAACGTAACCTGCCAAGCACCAAGTACAGGCCCACAGCCAGGAATGAAATACAAGCAAATACCTGCCAATGACACACCCCACCAAAACATCAAACAGTACTTCCAGGAGGCGTATGATTTCATCGGTAAGTTATTACGATTCATAATCCAGTCTTTCTCATTCCTTGCTTTTTTTTTTGTATCTTTAATTTTACCTTCTCCGGTGATACGTTCGTAACGTGAATTAATATATAATATTTTATGTTTAATTCAAATCATTCCCAAAGAATGAAGAAGCGAAAGACGATTGTTGATTTGACCAAATTTCGCTAATTCCGCGACTCGAATGAAATATAAAAATAGGACTGACAAATCATAGCTAGACAGAACAAGGATGATTTGTTGGAATGCCATGAGTTGTGAATCTAGATGCGGCCGATGGTGATATGGACGGAGAGAGATTTATTCTTTCTGAGATTTAGAGAAGCGGGATAAGATACTATTCTGCCTGCCTGTTCATGTTTAACCAAATGAGGTGATGTAAGACATTAATGTGCGACACAAATTCATTTGGAATCATCTTTCAAAGATTTGGTTGTTACAATTTGTCGATGTAATGTTTCACAGGATCGTGTACAAGAACCTCGTTTCCGATTGTGACTGTAATAATATTTTCGCCAAAACACAAAAAATATTTGATCCTAATTATTAATTAACAAATTTTCTAAGGGTGTGAGCCACCAATAAATACTAATGCTATTACAGCCCATGTATGGTTAATACTTTCTCAAATATGTTTACAAGTTTCGCATATGGAAGTAAATTTTTATAATTTGCAGGCGTTGTTTGTTCGTGTACTTAACCATGATGAAAATGTTGAGTTTACTGAATAAATTGACAGTGATAGTTCGGTGATTAATGAAAGGGTGCGTTGACAAGTTAAATTCAAAGTTGTCAAATCCCTATTGTATAACCCTATATAAATATATAGCGTTTTCCAATAGGGACTTGACAATTTTTTCTGGCAGTAAATTCTTGTTTATTCGTGTACTTAACCGTGCTGAAAATGTTGAGTTTACTGAATAAATTGAGAGTGACAGTTCGATGATTAATGAAAGGGTGCGTTCACAAATTAAATTCAAAGTTGTCCAGTCCCTATTGTATAACCATATATTGACTGTAGACATTTGCATTACAGCTTTGAAGTTTTTGCCAAGTTTTTTACTGAATGATCAATGAGACTCTTGGCAATTAGAGTTTCAGTTAGTAATGCGTCTAACCCTTTAATCTGCCACTTCCACCGGCCATACCCTTTAAATTCCCACTTTTATTATTTAAATTAACAATTCCTCTGCACAAGTGCCATCACTCTTTACAGCTCTACTTCTACCATTGATTTGTACGCACCCTTTAACGTCTACTTTTACCATAGAAATCAATAACTCGGTTAACACAAGTGTGAACACCCTTTAAAGCTCTACTTCTACCATTGATTTGTACGCACCCTTTAATGTCTACTTTTACCATTGAAATCAATAACACGGTTAACACAACTGTGAGCACCTTTTAAAGTCCTACTTCTACCAGTAAAATTAATAATTCGGTTGACATAATAAGTGTGATCACTCTTTCAAATCTTTCTTTTAAAATTGAAGTTAATATGCGTCTTACACAAGTGCGGTCACCCGTTCAATTCCTACTTCTACAAGTGTAATCACCATTCTACATATACACTCGAATACTCAACATAGACTGGACCAATAGTGTGATCTGCAATGCCCGCATTTGAGCATAGGCCGTCATTCATTGCAATAACCCACAAGGTAGACTTTCGGATCTGAAAAAGACATTGCCAAGTCACAGTTGGCAATGAAGTCAGCTAAGCCATAGATTCTGTCAATACGGAATCGCGACTGAGCCAATGAAAAATATATTTTATTTCCCTTAAAATATTCTCCAATTGAAAAATTACATGTTTCCAACGAGCAATTCAGTCATCCATACGTATTTTAAAACCAGTATACTCTGATCAAAAAGTTTCCCCGGGGCGTGGGAATCTCACTGATTCGAATTGAGTTCGGCTTTTTAAGGTTGGCACATTTGTCATTAGCATTCAGCTTCATGGCTTCATCATTATCATCGGCACTACAACCGGGATCCGGTCTGGGCCTTATTTAACAAATCTCTCCACCGGTCTCGATTTGGAGCCGATGTCATGTAGTTTGGCACTCCCAGGCTCTGGGCGACCTGGTCTACGCCATCCCTTCATCGCAAACAAGGTCTGTCGCGCTGTCTCCTTCCATACATCCTGCCACAGAGGACTTGCCGGGCAGACTCCTCTTCGCTCATTCGAGCTAGGTGTCCAATCTACCAGAGTCTACCGAGCTTGATTTTTCTTACAACATTAGCTTCAAGGTAGATTGCGTACAACACATGGTTGTAGCGTCTCCGGAATTGTCCAAGCTTCATAGCTTGAAATATGTTAAAGTAACACAAATATCGTTATATCTCTTTTTGATTTTTCGACGAATTGAATGTGCAAACCGAGTTTGTATTAAATTTCGCGTCAAAAATGGATTGAACGGTGTAAACACTGGAAATGTTGGGAAAAATGTTTCGGGAACGATACTCTAAAAAACAATCGTTTACCTTTGGCACGAGCGTTTTAAAACTGATCAGAAGGCCTTCGAGGATGACAAACTCAGTGGCAGGCCACTTTGAAAACCTCGAGAACCCCATAAAATGAAAGAAATGTTATTCAATAACCATTAGAAAACCTGCAGAACACTTGAACATTGTTTATGGTCTCGATCAAAACATTTACTTAATCATTTCGGTTCCGTGTAGCGTCACAGGCGGATCTGAATTCTTTGCAAAAAAGAGACTGCTTTGACGTCGTAAAAGGCATGACTGTTAAAGATGAATCCGATGCATGTATCAAATGTCTCGTTACATGATTTCCGAGACTGAATCTGAATGACCATGCATCAAATGCATCATTACTAGAGACGAGACATTGTTTTATGGGTACGACAGACAATCTAGATATCAGACAAAGGAACGGCGTGCACCCAACCAGCCCAGACCGAAGAAATGATGCCGTTTTCAGTTAAAAAATTAGGGGTTGTGGCGTCTCTAACAGATACATACACAATACAATAGTGAAGAACACCGAACGAAAATCGAATAAGAAAATGCATCAGAGCCGCATACCATAACCATATCAAAATAATTCACATCAGTGGAATATACTTGAGTTTAAAAATCGAATTTAAAAATCGGCCAGTAGCCTGATGTGTTCCGCTTCGGTTCAATTTTTAGTGATTCTAACTGTCATAGCGTCAGTTCGAATCACACGTTCTTCACTATCATTTCAAGCGCTATAGGGCCTCTTACGGTTTTCGTCGATTACGACGATGTGGATAATGCTACATGGTCAGACAATGCACAGGGGGTATTATTTATCTGCCACATCAATGGCTGAGTTGGTAAGTTGGGTCGGTCTTACGTTTGATTGTGCAAACATAGGTTCAACTGGCGACACCTGCTATTGCGCAGTTCGGAGCAGTTACTGATCGGCAGGTTGGGTCTCAAAGCACAATCGCCCGGTGGAATACCACCCCATTAAGCTATCAGCTCCGTGAAACCGTGTGGAGAAATTCTTGACCACCTTTCGAAGTTCGGCTGATGGACCCGGTCGAGAAAAAATGCAATCTCGGGGTGCTGACTAGTGATATAAGTTCGCCTTTCCTCGAAGAAGTAAACAAAAGAATATGAGATGATCATGTGAAGCAGATCACAAAAAAGGACTGAATTTGTGGCAAACAACTCATGGATTTTGTTCCGTGAAAACGCACCGTGACAATGAAGATTTAAAGTTCCCCTGATCCCAATGGCGATCCTACTTATTATTTTGATCTCAAGACACATGATTGTAAAACAAAATCTGTCTGATGACCCATTTAAAATCCCAGGCGAAATAAAAAAAAAACAATTAATGAGGCATCAAACATAAACATAATTTATAATGCTCTTTGAGTCAATGTCGACTGGATTTTCCTTCACGGAAGTTTTGCCAATAGGAACAGTATCAAAATACTATTAATGATAAGAAAACGCATTCCCCATATTATGGCACACAACCCATCTCGTTCTATCTATGTATATATATATATATAATGTATATATATATTGTATATATATAATGTATATATATAATGTATATATATAATGTATATATAATGTATATATATATATAATGTATATATATATAATGTATATATATAATGTGTATATATATATATATATATATATATATATATACATAATGTATATATATAATGTGTATATATATATATATATATATACATAATGTATATATATAATGTAGTATACCCGCCTGTCACCCGGGAGACCGGGGTTCGATTCCCCGTCGGGGAGCCCCTGGCGCAAGACTAATGACCTTGCCCAGACAAAATAAATCATTATGGAAAATTTAACAAGCCTCAGGACTTGCTAAATAAGGCCAAGATCAGTTCCCGGTTGTAGTGCCGATGATGATGATGATATATATAATGTATATAATAATTCCTTGGCGCGAGGCTAATAAGCTTTCTCGGAAAAACAAATTATGGAAAATTTAACAAGCCTCAGTCTTGTTAAATATGGCCAAGACCAGATCCCGGTTGTAGTGCCGATGATGATGATGATATAATAATTCCAACTACGAGCTTTGTCGCGGGTTACAGATCACACAGCAAAAAATTGTTCCAAAAACGCCAAAGTGTGATAGTCAAATATGATTTCTACAGCAGCTGTGGTCACATATACGGCGGTGATCATCTCCCTGTGTGTGGAATGCATCCGCAACTTTTCAACGTGTGTATGACAGGACGAAACAAAAGAAAAGAGAAAGTTTTCCTCGAGTATGCCAAACAAGATAAGAGGCCAGTTGAGAATCGTCAGGGGAAAGGTGTCGAAATGAGTCTCAAGGGGGTTGAAAGTTGTCAGTTAAGAGCATAAAGAGCCGTGTGCTAGTCATTGGTCTCGATGTAAATATTAAAGCACAACTAAAGAGAGAAATGTCTGGATGACAACAGCTTACGAAATAGAGGATGCACATTTTATGTATAGGCCACAATGTATGGGTGTCAAAACACGTGCGAAAGTGGGTCACTGGGTTTAAGAATGGACATATAGACCTCCCTGACGAACAGCGTTCTGGTCGGCTTTCGGATTCGGACGAAATAACTACGAATTACTTGAAGATCAGTGTGTAATGGTTCGCAAGCTGTGCGGACGGACCGCTAATGTCAGTTAGACTACGATATAACATGATAACATTTTAACAGAACATTAGTATTATCGTGAGATGGCTCGCCAAAATGCTCAGCAAAGACCAAAAGCGACAATGTGCTCAAGTGACCTAAAAATCCTTTGAGCGCTACATAAGGCGAAGAATATTTGGAGGCAATTGTCACTAGTGACGAAACCTAGATACGCTACACGACACTCAAAACTAAGAAAAAGTATTATCAGTAGCGTCATTCGAATTCGCTATCTATGCGATCCGGCGAGAGGGTTCTATGACAAAAGTATAGGAAAAAATGGCACAGGGCAACACGATGGTGAGTACGTCAAGGACCTGCTAAAAGTCCAGTCATAAATGTGCAATTCATTGTCAACAAACTTGTGTTTCTATATGAAGAGACCTTATTATATGGACAAGTCTCGTACTTATTCGAATGTGCACCCACACTCTTCGAACCCCATTATGGACCAACAGAGTAAACCCAACTCAAATTTCGACCTCAATAAAATATGCCAATGTTATTATTTACCTGAGTGGAATTCAGCACCTGGAAAACTCAGTGCTGCTATCAGAGAAGAACCCCAACGTCGATCAATGAAACTTATATCGTCAAGGCCACGGAGTTATCAACCCTTGGCACACGAATTAATTCGAATCTTAGCTGGAACCACAATTTGTTTGAAGTGCGTGCAAATGTATGGGGTTTCTTAGGAGATGCAAGGGATATTTCACTCCATTCAAACCGCTCACAATTTTTTGCAATTTTTTAACCAAAAACAGGATGAATAGCAGTGGATTCACCAAATTCGGTTCAATGTGATTTATATCTGTTCAATCGGGTCTAAAACCACTATTGGAAACGTGTTTTAGTAGCCAAGAGAAAATAATGGAAAAATCTGGCTCTGGTGGCCATACTAAATACCAAGTATACAAAATGTTTCGAGGATCGGATGCAATGCTGCCATAAGTGCATTGGTTTCGATTAGGAGTACGCCCAAATAGTCAACACCAATTTTCAGAAATAACCTTATACTAAGAATTTTCTGAAGAAATTCTGGCGGGGTTTGATCAAGGGTATTCATCTCACGCGTTTAGTTTTCTCAGCGTTTTCTTTTTTATTTTCCTTTTCCCGGTAAGGCGAACTTTTAGCGCTGATCCAGAGCCATGATATGAAATATCATCCAAGCTCCGAAAGGTCGAAAAATGGCCATGTATTTCTCCCAACCATTTCGTGCAGCCTATCAGGTGTACTGGTATGAAGTGAGCGTTTTTTTTTTTTAAATAAAAAAAACTTTTTTTTCAAAGTAAAAAATATTTTTATCGTAGTATTGGCCGTTGCTTTCTACACATTTCGACCACCTTTCTGGCAATTTGTGGACACCACGCCAATAAAACCAGTCGTCTTTTGAGGCAAACCATTCGGAGACCCAATGTTCGACTTCTTCGTAGGAATTGAAATGCTGCTCAGCCAATGCGCGTCCCATCGATGAAAACAAATGGTAGTCGGAAGGAGCCAAGTCTGGGAAATACGGCGGCTGGGGTAACACTTCCCAGTCGAGAGCTTTTATTGTTTCTTTGATGGGTTTTGCTGTATGACTCGGAGCATTATCATGCAACAAAATTACCTTTCCGTGTCTTTTGCCCATTTTGGCCGTTTTTCGATTAATACGTGGTTCAAATTGATCATTTGTTGTCGGTAGCGTAGCGCATCAACGGTTTCGCCAGGTTTTAGAAGTTCATGATACACCACCCCCTTCTGGTCCCACCAAACACAGTGCATTGTCTTTTTTTCCGAACCGATCAGGCTTTGCAAACGATGACGATGCTTCTCCTGGATGTACCCATGATTTTTTGCGTTTAGGATTCTAAAAATAAATCCATTTTTCATCACCAGTCACAATTCGATGCAATACTGACTTCCTTTCGTGTCGTAGAAGCAACGTTTCACATGTGGTGTTTTGCTTTTTCATCTGCCTGTCATTCAATTCATGTGGCACCCAGTTTCCACACTTTTGGATCTTTCTCATAGCTTTTAAACGGCCAGAAATTGTTTGTTGTGCAACATTTAACATTTGTGCCATTTGTTTTTGATTTAAAGTGTCATCTTGATCCAACTTTTTTGGTGGTCTTCCACGTTCTTCATTTCGCACATCAAAATCATTATCTCTGAACCGCTTAAACCACCTTTTGCATGTTGCTTCCGATAGAGCATGATCACCGTAAGTCTCGACAAGCATTCGATGCGACTCTGCAGCACTTTTCTTCAAATGAAAACAAAAAATTAATGTTTTCCGCAAATCATCATTTTCTGGTACAAAATTCGACATTTTTAACAGGATTAAAAAAAATGATGTTGTTTGTACAATGACTTGATGCATATTAATTATGTTTGACAGATGTCATAGCAACCAAATAAAAATAATATAAGGGCTCGTTCACCACAAACATTTCCTATCGATACATTTGAATCTTGACGCTCATTTCACACCGGTACACCTGGTATAGTTTAATGGAGTGATATTTCACTGGGTGGTTGGGTTTCGAGGGCCAAGTTAACCACTCAATATATATACCGAACTGCACGATAGCAAGAATCGTCAGTCGAACTTACATTTGCACAATCAACCCAAGACCTTACCTGACTGTGTTGGTACTTACGAGATATTGACATTTGTCTTTACTTAGTGGTATTAAGTTATTGTTTAAAACTATTGCTGTGGTGGAATTTTCCAGGCAATATATGGTAAATATACTTTATATCACACCATCGGCACCTGTTCCCTTGAAGGGGTGATTTCGCAGCTTTCCAAACATATACATAGCTACATAATTTTTTCTTTCTTCATTTTACTTCCCTCACAAAATGCGAACCTATGATATAACATTGAATCTGCACCGACCGGTGCTCTAGGCTAGGCTATTTTACCCGACCTGGTCTACACAAGCTCCGAAAATGACAAAAGTTTTCTTCCAACCATTTTACGGAGCCTTTCGCTTAATAGGGTGGTATTTAACCGGCAACGAACACCGGGGGGTGGGAACGAACAAACAGGGCAAAGTCTCTGCTTTCCACCAGGTGAAAGCCAGGACGATCCTTGTCGCTGTTCAATCCAAGTTGACATGCAGTCCCTACGTGACACCCCTGGGTAGCTACTTTGCCGCCCACCAAGTAGTGAACCAATGCATGCAGCGAGATCCTGACAAAAGTTGGCACAAGGCTAATAACCTTGCCTGGAAAAACAAATTATTATGGACAATTAAACAGAGAGAGGAGACTTGCCAAATAGGCCAACACCGGATCCCGGTTGTAGTGCCGATGATGGTGATGATTTCTCCGGTAACTCTGCATTGGGGCATCGATCAGAACTACCACAATAGCAATAGCCGCCAATTGAACCTACGTACACACAAACAGAACGCTCATCCATTGAGGCTATAGGATCATTAAAAAATCACATAAACGAATCTGTTTTAGTGGGTCGTGGCATTTTTAACCGTATTGTGTATGTGATTTGAAAAAAAGATCGCTACGTCTAGACGTTATACAGTGCTGCCATCTAGGAAAGCGTTTTTTGGGTGAGCCCTTATTGCCATGGACTTCTTTGTTCCTGCTTTCTATTTCTTTCCCTCGTTCCTATTCGCACGGTACTATAAGTACAAGGAAGGGGAAACCCTCAGGAACTAACGAATACCCTTTCTCTTACCTCCATGACTGTAAGCACCGCCGCATGTAATGACATGAAACGTGAAAAACTTTCAGCGAAGCGCATGACACATGTGTGGGGAATCTCCCTCCTCCCACCCATTTCACACCAATTCAATACAGGTCGAGCTATTTTTGCATATATCTAATGGAAACGCGCTCATCTTATCGGAAGTAGCCTCCAATGTGCTATTATACAAATCAATGCTAATCGAGTAATCAAAAAGACGGGTATTCGCTAATCGATGGGTAGATCGATTGCGGACAGTAGTTATTGACTGGCCAGCTAGGTGTCCGACTGCTCCCCTGTTTAGCACACTTTTATATGCCGCTGTTTGGCAACGTATCTTAACTGGAGGTGCTCTCTCTGACTCACCACTGAGTCTTGAATAATGAAATCATTTTGCGTCATATTTACACACGAAACTAATTTCATTTCGTCTTTCTTCTGGTTTTGGTTTTGCGCCGCACTCATATGATGCTGTGGCTGTTGCTACTGTTTTTGATAGCAACCCACTTCCCCCCGTGAAATGATGATAAACCTGTGATATCCATCGTTTGGCAATTATCGCCAAATCCATTTTGCAAGTGTGCACAAGATGACGGCGACAGTGGCCAGGAGCCGTGACATGGAGTGCATGATGCACATTCATTAAAGAAAGTGTTCCCCTGTCGCTAAGGGGCATGCTCCGCGTGTCTGCCGCAGATTGGACTGAAAATGCGCGTCGCGAAGGAAAGTCCCCACGGCGAAGACCTTTGAAGGTGAGATTCACGGCGTGAGTCATCGTCGAATTTGTATTTTGCGCATGTGTTGGTTCGAGATGTACGTGAACTAAAAATAAATATCTCATAATATTAAATGCCTTGACGGTTGGTTGAAGAGGCGAAAGGACGGATGGAGGTTGGTCTGGCTGACTGGCTGGTTAGTTGGTTGGTTGGTTGATGGACAGGTCGTGAGGTTGGGAACGGACGCTGGTTGCGAGGCACAAAAACTCAATTTTATAAGAGTGTATGACCTTTTGTACGGCATGCAGCAGTGAGTTCAAGGTTAGAAGAATCTCAGCTGCTTTGGTACATATGTCCGATTGGGTTATGGTAATGACAAAACACTCGCCGAGAGAGTGTAAAATGGGTGAATAAAATTGTTGATGTCCTCAAAATGAATTTTGCTCTCCAAAAAGTTTTTGACCGAATTTGGAAGCGTCTTTCTTCAAAAGAGGTGGGGTATTGAAGAGTTTCGCTTTATCTAGTCGTCGGTCTCTTTATGGTTTGGACACATTTCCGTACAGTGGGAGAATATTAAAAATAAATTTCGTTGATCTGAGCAAATGTTTGTCAAAGTGCCAAAAAGCGCGAAACTCTTTTTAAACGTTTCTACAGCTCGCGTCAAATTCAAATAGATACCAGGTCTGTGTGTCTGTGCATTTACCCTATTTAGCGATAGTGTGATATATTATATCTTCTTGTGCTGTGATTAGGAAGCACACATCGGAAAAGGAAGGTGAGGGGCTATCAAACAATGTGTGTACTTGATAGATTTGCTTATAAAAAAATGAAGTCATAAAAAGAAGAGAAAAAAAACACGCACACGTGTAGGGTGATATAAAAGGGAGGAAACGAAGGTACTTAGAGTGTAATGGCTGATTGGCTTACCCTCCTTGCTATTCCTGCGTCTTATATTTTGTACCCGTAACGCTAAATGTGCAATGTGTTACAGATGGCCGTAAACAATATTTGTGGGGAACGGTTTTGGTGGCAATGAGTCATCACAATCGTGCTGCGCTATCATCATCGTCAGTACTCAATGCGATTCTCCCCCCGTGTCTCTATTTTCTTCGTCGTCTTCTTAGTATTACTATCATTTTTTCTGTTTTTGTTTTGGTGCTATTTGAGGGTCTTACTTGGCAAACAGAAGCTGCTGCTTTGTACTCGACACAACAATGAATTGAAATGTAAATTTCAAATTCAATTTGATTTGTTATTTTTGAAAGTTTAGTGCGTTGTGTTTAGATGAAGGTAAAATGGGGGAAGTATCCTTCAGATTAGAATGTGTATACCGTAAATGACGAATTAATTCAAATTGATTGCGTAACATTTTGGTGTTTTGATTTTAAGACTGAGTAGAGTTGCGTATTTTTATATATCCCATGTGAAAAGTTTATTAGCAATTGGTAGGAACAACATTGGTACGGTTTGCATTAGCAGCATGCTTTCAACCATATATATATACATAAGTATATATCTTGTCATATACATATATATATTGTCATTATGTTGATGGACGGACAATGCTAGCTTGAGTAAGAGCCACTGTTTCAGATTTAAAACGAATTCGCAGAATTAAAAAAGAACGTGAGCTTCGTGACTTGTGAAGTAAAGAGATTGGATCTAGTTTCTGGAAAGTTCAGAATTTCAGTAACCTAATGGAACCAGTTGACATGAATCAGCGAATAAATCCTTACTCATCGTCTTGTTCAAGGCTACCCAGGCAAAAAGACCATCTCGAATAACTGAATTAACCATGAAGTGATTGATAAATCTTTCATAGTCTCCTGCGCCCGTCTCTAACGAGTATTTTGTAATAAGCTTACATAAAGAATGTCGCGTTAAGAGTTTTTAAAATGCTAATGACGATAAGGAAATGGGATAATGCAGTGGCGTGGTCCATTACGCTTTAGGTTGTCTTGTGTAATTATTGTTATTTCTTATTAACAAATAGTTTACAATTACGTATCAATAAAGTTAACAAACACTGTGCCTAGTACCTGAGACTATTGCAATGAGTAGGGAAAGAGCGATGGCCGGAGAATTGGGATTTTAAATAAAAACACGGGTTTTGATTTGCATCTTTATTTTGCTCCTTTTATTACGAGGTTGGCAACAAAATTGTTCTTCAAATTATCAGATGCTTTCAACCAGGCAATTGGACAATGACCAATTTCGGTCATAAAAGAAGTGGTTCCTGTCGTGGTGTTTTTGAACTGTTTGCCAGAAATTTGTAGTTTTCTGTTGTCTTTTCTTCTCCTTTTGCTTTTGGATTGTAAAGTAATTAAAGTGAGAAATCTCACGAGTATTAATTGATTTGATTGCTTTGCATCCTATTGTGTAGGAATTGAAACGGCGAAAATGCGTACCAAGACTGTTTTTATTATTATTATTATTATTATTATTATTATTATTATTATTATTATTATTATTATTATTATTATTATTATTATTATTATTATTATTATTATTATTACTATCATTGTTTTTATCGGCGGCGATATACAACTGTTTTTTTTTTATTATTATTATTATTACTATTATTATTATTATTATTATTATTATTATTATTATTATTATTATTATTATTATTATTATTATTATTATTATTATTATTATTATTATTATTATTATTATTAGTAGTATTATTATTAGTAGTATTATTATTATTATTATTATTATTATTATTATTATTATTATTATTATTATTATTATCTTTTCTTTTTTTTCTTTTTTTTAATAAATCAGTATGGATTTTATAGTTCATTGGAAAATGGTAGATTCAAATATAGAATAAAATGGCAATGCCACTTTTATTTGATGCAGAAATTTATGGCATTGTTTTGCCCTTCCTTTGGTAGGAGGGTTGACTTAGGTTCCCAATAGAAAAGACCAAGACTATTTTTTCTTATTATTATTATTATTATTATTATTATTATTTTTATTATTACTATCATTTTTTTTTTTATCGGCGGCGATATACAACTGTTTTTTTTTATTATTATTATTATTACTATTATTATTATTTTTTTTTTTTTAGTACCACGCTGATTTTATAGTTCATTGGAAAATGGTAGATTAAAATATAGAATAAAATGGCAATGCCACTCTCATTTGATGCAGACATTTATGGCATTCTTTTGCCCTTCCTCTGGTAAGAGAGTTGACTTAGGTTCTCCATTGAAAAGACAATATAACTGGCTTAGGGATAAGACCACGTGGGGCAGGACCTTGAAGCTAAAGGTAGACTTTCAGGAACACCACACTACTTAATCAAAGGACTAATTAATCCATGTTGCTTACGAACGTTCTCTGATGTAAATTGAATTCATCACCCTAGTAGTATTCACAATATGGAACTAAAAATCCTCGATTGCGACAAATATACAGCAATGAAGTCTATATTGGTCAAAAATATGTTCTTTAAGTCAAGTTCTTGAGGTTTCTTAACTAATAAAGTAGAATGTTGCCTTAAATTTGGTGAATTTAATATACCAGGTGTATGGATATGTTTTTTTCTTTTTTTTCGGAAAAAAAAAACGGAATTTTTTAGGAAAATTAATTTTTTTTAATATAAACTATTGGCCGTCTCTAGCGCAAGACTAATAACCTTGCCCCGAAAAAAAAACAAATTATTACGGAAAATACAAGCCTCAGGACTTGCTCAATAAAGCCAAGACCGGTTCCCGGTTGTAGTGCCGATGATGATGATTGGCCATCAGCTTCTACACATTTCGCTCATCTTTCAAGTAATTTATGAATAGTATGCCAGAAAAACTGCTTGTCTTTCGCGTCAAACCATTCGTCAAGGCATTTTTCAACTTCCTCGAAATCGCTGAAGTGCTGCTCTGCGAGCGGGTGCCCCCTTGATGCGAAGAGGTGATAGTCAGATGGCGTTAAGTCTGGGGTGTACAGCAGGTCCAAAAGAATTTTTTTTTTACACAAACGCGCGCACAAAGAATATTTTGGAGTGCCCTTCAAGGTCAGAGCACAGTGCGAGCGGAAAGAGAGGAAATGGATAAGGAAAGGAGGTATCGATGTACATTGTCGATGTCGCACCCAAGCGATTTCAAGGTGTCTTTCACCAGTTTTGCTGTGTGCTGCGTACTTTTAGCTGGCGCCATCTCTTAGTTAAACCGGAAAAAACGTATGTATACACCTGGTATTGATCTTTCCTATTACTCGTAAACGCCTGCTGGTTGTTTCTTGTGACACATGTAATGCTTCTGCTAATTGCCGTTGAGTTTGAGCTGGGTCATCATCCAATAACTTCTGTAATTGCTTGTCTTCACATTTTTCTGGTCTACCAGAGCGCTCACTGTCTTTCACGTTGAAATCACCACTTTTAAATTGTCGAAACCATGTCTCACATGTTCTAATTGATGACTTTCAAAAGCTAAATAAGAAAAGAAATGCGTGCCGCAAATGTTCTTTTTCGGGCACAAACTCGACATGATCACTGAACGATATAATAAAGACGCTAGTTTGTGAGGGACTCAACTTGCGTGTGTTTGTAGTTAAATGTCAGACGAACAAAATGACGTATGTATCAAATTAATACGCTGCATACTTTTCGCTGGCACCATCTCTTAGTTAAACCGGAAAACACGTATGCATACACCTGGTAACAGTAGTATTATTTACAATATCAATAGAAGGGCGCAGATTATGGACAAGCATAAAGGAATAACTTGTATTTTGGTCAAAATTCTTTCGGAGACTTTTTGATTAATGAATGTTTCTGAAAATTCATAAAATTGGTTATCACACTTTCATTATTTACACAGTGGGGTGAAAAATCCGAATAAGAATCAAACATAGAGATTTTGACCAAAAGTCTTAAAGCTCTTGAAGATTTTCAGCTAACGAAGTAGAATATTGCTCTAAATGTAATCAATTTTACATAACACTGCTGTTATTTACAATATATAAAGTTCTTGAGTTATAGACAAACATTAAGAAACAAAATAAATGTTGGTCAACATTTTTTAAGGGGAGGGTGTTATCTGAGAGCCTCCAAAAGAGCTCATTTTCTCGAATTTTTTTCTCATAGAAGGAAATAAATATAGAATTCAAACTTTTCGTTACTTGTTTAATATGTTCTAAAGTATAAAAAAAAGTTGTTTCTTAAAAAACAGTGACAATAACTGTGGATTGTGGATAATTGCAATGTGATCGTCCCAAAAAAGGTACCTTATTGTTGCCCACTCTACCGCCTGCAAAAATTATCAATGATCGAAGAATTTTCATAAACTATATGAGTGTAGTTGGAGTCCATGGTAATTGGTTTTTCTGGGCAAGGTCATTAGTCTTGAATCGAACACCGGTCTCCCACGTGACATAATATTTAATATGGTTTTTTTTTTTTTTGAAGCGAGGCAAGCACTGAATGATCATCAAGGATTTATCTCAACCATTTTAGGGAATGGGGTTTTATCTAACCAAGCGGCTGAGGAAGAGATTATACCAACTGACTTACATAAATCTTCAATTTGGTACCAAAAGTATCTAAATGTCAGAGAATTTCCTACAGCCGCATTCGCTCTCCTTTCTCCTCGGGAATTTACTCAATTGGCAGCGTCCCTATTCCTTTACATCCTGTGTTTACCGACCTAGAGATCACATTTGATAGGCAAACATAATTCAATAATTACACCGAAATGGCAACACAGTAACAGTTATCAACTGAACCTACGTATGCACAATCAAACGAATGACACAACCACCTTACCAATTCAGCCAAAGTAAAGTAGCAACTCATAAAGCGCTGATTCAAAAATCTTTTAATCTTTGCTATCAAACGATTGTTATTGTGCAGCAGTTACCATCGTAAGAAGAAGAAACTGCTACGATGTTTTGAGATTTTGTTGGAAGAGGATACATGGCAGGATAAACCTGTTCGTGTGCTTTAATAGTGAAGAAAGAAGTGGAGAGTACGAATTGAACTATGGTATACATGGGTGGGCTGAAAAGTTTCCGAACTAACAAAGATACAAAACATTTTTTCTTAAAATTTATTTTTATTTTTCTACATAGTCTCCTTGTAACTCTACACACTTCTCCCAGCGATGCTCCCATCTCTCTGACTCGTCCAAATAGTACTCGGCATTTTTCTCTGCAAAATAACTGTTCACGAAGGTGATTGCCTCCTCATTTGACGAAAATCTCTGTCCTCTGAGCATAATTTTTAGATTAGGCAACAAAAAGGAGTCGCCTGGGGCTAGATCTGGTGAGTAAAGCGGATGGTCAAGCAGTTCAAACCGTAATTAGTGGATTTTCGCCATGGCAACCGCAGAGGTGTGAGACGGCGTTTTTGATCTAACGTGAGCAAACGCGGCACCCAACGCGCGGACAGCTTTCTCATGGCTAAATCTTGATTTAATATGTGAAAAACACGTTATTTGGACATTTTCATAGCCTCTGCTATCTCTCTCACTTTAATTCGGCGGTCGTCTAGCACCTTTTGTTAAACTTTAGCGATGTTATCATCGGCTGTGGCAGTTTTTGGACGTCCCGAACAATCATCGTCTCCCAAGCTCTCACGGCCACGTTTAAATTCAGCTGCCCAAAATGTCACTGTGGTAAATGATGGTGCATAGCCCCCATACACAGAGTCTAACTTATCTTTGATTTGCGTAGGCGTATTGCCTTTCGAAAACAAAAATTTAATAACAGCTCGATTCTCAATTTTGTCCATTTTCACAAAAACACTCACATCACATTTTGGTGAGTAATTGTCAAAAGATTCACAACAACATTCATTAGCTTTTATTGACGAGTGCTGCCATCTTCACGTTGAGGTCGGAAACTTTTCAGGCCACCCTCGTGTATGTTCACGTAAAGTGAGACAACGGGTTCGTCAATTTCAATATTTACCAGTAGATAATTAATAATAATTTCAAAAATTTATTGAGATTATCACATTCAAAACCATTTTTTTTTAATGTGCGAACATTAATATCCTAAGACATAAAAAAATGCAGGCCGAATTCGATCGTGAGGAGACTAGAGAATGATGTCAGTTGGAAAATACCCATCTCTTGCGGACCAAATTTAAGAAGTTTAGCGTATCGTGCTGTTTAATAATGTAGCTCGAAGAGGTTGGTCATACATGTTCTAATGAGGAGTTGAACATGCTATAATCAGCAAACGAGAGAAGTGGGTTGTGGGTAATGGACAAGAAATCTTTTATATAAATGTGGAATAAAGTGACTGAGTATAGACACCTGAGAAACACAAACATTAAATTGATAGCAAGCAAATATGACGCCATCTAAATTATGTTTTGGGTTCTGTGATATGGTCTAGAAAGTATCTGGCCATATTCCCATGTATTTTTATACAATTTGTGAATATTTCCAATAACTGACAATGACTGCAATAGGCTATTACTTTGAACTGAGAAAGTGAACGCCTATATACCATAAAGCATTTTATAAAAATTTCACTTTTAAATTCTTCCTTAGGTTGCTGGCCGTTTGAGAACTTTTTCAGCTATGTATACAGTTGTTTAACTTGTTTTTTCCGCTACCTCATTTTTAACATAATGAACGCTTATGTAAAGGCTATGTCTAATTTCTTAACATTCGCAGGCGTTTCGGCTTCCCCTGCATTTAGTTGTTTAGGTGAAACAATTATTGTAGAAAAGTCTACCTAATCAATTGGATTTTGAACATATTGTAGTAACCGTTTGAGTTGTTTTTCGACTTCTGCTGATCAACTTTTTTAGTTCATTTCAATCTAAATTAAATAAACTGAGACTGATTACTACATATAGGGGAGTAGCTTTTTCAATTGTTTTTAACAAAATTTTATCAGCAAATACGAGGGCAAATATAAGTATTAATTGATAGATTGTCCTTTTCAAAATGCACCCCACTGCTTTCCCTCATGGAAGCTATTTCGAGGGCGCGTCAACTTTTAACAATTCTGACATTATCTATTCAACGTTAGGAAAACATCATTCCACTGCTTCAACAATAGAAAGAAAGGCTTCATGTCGAATATGGAGTCTGAAAGTCCCGACTATCAAAATATTAAATAAAATCATCTAAAAAGATGTCAACATAATAATGAAGGTTAAAAGTTAAGTAGAACCAAAAATAAATAAGTAAATAAAAGTCGATAAAGGTAAAAAGGTTAAAATATGCTAAACTCAAACATTTGATGGACTACCTAAATACGTTGAGTTTTAATGACTTATTTAAATAAGTATAGATAGTCCTGAAGGATTCATCAACCGGCTAACGGCTGATGTAAATAAAATAATTCTTACAATATTTGCCCAGCTTCTTCATTTCCATAATGAAATATCGTAAATTTCGTGATGGTCATTAAATTAACAGCGTTAACATCGATTTTGTAATAAATATAAATTTAATGACTTTAGCTTGCTCTCACTTTAGCAAGGACACATTGGCTAACAAGCTGTGTAATTCATTGACCGGTAACAAATGAAATGATTCACCAGCAAGTAATTGTCCTTTGACTGAACAACCAGGCCAATACAGTAAACGAAATCATCACACACAGGCGGACATAATGAGAACGTAGCTCCCCGAGGGGTGAAGCTGACGGTAGACTAAGGAAGTATTTTACGAATGCGGACAATCGCATTCAAGATGTCTTGAGGAAGACACTCAACTTTCTGAATCATCGGGCCACTGTGTGTACTGTATAGTACGTGCCTTGGTCATCAATCGACATACCACACGGATCGCTTCGGTTTGGGCACATTCTTTAGTCGCATATTTAGTATACGCGTTTTATGACCCCGTAAACAAAACAAATAAAATAAAACTATCTACTTGAATCGTGTGTTTTGTTTGAGTCGTTTCTTTTTTATATGATAAGCAACCAGTGGTGGTGACGATACACATGACACCTCTGGGTGTAATGCGCTAAACCACGTACAGCCGATGAGTCATGAACATTGCACGAGGGGTGTTATGTGGCAGTAGCCACATTCGCTTGGTGATAAATCAATAATCACCATCATCCCAACCAAAGTTTGCAATAAGTAATTGATGTCGACTTCAATAGCGAGACAATAATATCGGCATCTCAATTGTCCTCCCACCGAATGTGTGATTAATTCATTAGTGTACATAGTACAACATACGGTGGCAGGAATTGCAAAATTGGCAAAGCCAATAGAGATATTTGAAGTCCTTATATTTTGTGTTAATTATCCGCGGTTTTGGCATACATACAATATACTCTTGTCGTAAATGAAATAGTGTTATCAAGCACTGATAATGGAAGATGGCGCAAATTAAATGCCTGAAGCCAGTTAAAGAGATCCCTGATAAGGCCACGATTCGCATATATTCCGGTGATGTCTCAATTAAAAGTAGATAGAGGGCTGTTTTGGCTTTTCTACCTTATTAACAGATTATTATTACATGAGCATCTTCGAAAGATGATAGATTTCGTTAGTAAATGTGGAAGGTGGGTTAGAGATAGGTGAAGAATTGTTGGAACACATTATTCGCAGTATTTAGTATTTCGAACAATTTGAAGAAAATGAAGTGAAGAAATGGCTCAATATAAAAAATTCGTCCGTCTTCTTCAGTTTCATTATAATGGGTCTTCCAATAGGGACTTGACAACTTTTTTTCGGTAGTAAATTTTTATAATTTGCAGACGTTGTTCGTTCGTGTACTTAATCATGATGAAAATGTTGAGTTTACTGAATAATAGATACGAGTTTTTAGGGGATGTGATCGTAGCAGAAATCCTCCGGGAACAACTTATATAAGATAGACAAGTGATTTTTGTTCCGTTTAAAAGACATCTTAATTTTTTCACCGACCATCATGATGTAGTTTTCGTGCTGGCAAAAAATGCTGGTACTTGGGTTTTCTTTATTACATTGGAGAAGTAACTTCCACTAACTTGTTGAAATTATTCAAGTCGGATTCACAAATTCTTAAAAATACGTTGACGAGTTGTGCTTGCAATGTCGTTGATTTCCCGAAAAAAAGTTTTTTGTAACTAGTCTATTGTTGTGGAATTACCTTCGAAGATTTTTGATTGTCCACAGAAAATAATCTTTCGGTTTATGATCCGAGCTCTGTGGGACCAATTCAATATGTCTTCTTTATGATATGAATTTCCCAGAGCAGACTTGGGCACTGTAGCAGTAGGGCAGAGGTATTCATCCTGTTAATACGAAGTTCTAGACTTGTAACCGTAAAATGTGTGATGGTTTGGTATTAAGAATTCCTGAAACATCTGACAATATTTCTCAATTTTCACCCTTGTGGAGATTCCATTTTCCTTAAAAAAAAAAAGTATGTTTAATCAACTTTCACTTTCCATACAACCACCATTTTTTTTTTGATTGATTGATTGAAGGCGGAACCCCCATTTTTATTTAGCTTAATGCAAGCTTAAATTAACTTAACATAAAACCTAACAGGCTTTCTTATAATCTAGAGTAGTGGCTAAGACATTATTCAATTATTCAATCGAAAAAAAAGGAGAAGAAAACCAGGAAGTTGAAGATTACTTGGCGATAGGGGAGGTAGGAGGCCATGGAAGAGTGAGTGTATGTGGGGGGGTGGTAAACGTGGCCTTTGTGCGACAGTGGAGGGCATGTGTACGGACTGATACAGGGGCAGGGATTAGTGGGCGGGTGTGGGGGGGGGGGGGGGGGGGTGGAAAGATGTAGGGGAGAACTAGTTTGAGGGGGGAGAGGAGAGGATTGCAGGGTAGAGGGGTTATTGAAGGGAGGGGGTGGATTTAGGACGGGTTTCTTCCAAGACGTCGTTTAAGAGCGGGAGTGGAGATGTTGAAATCGAAGGAGGTGGGGAAAAACTTGGCCTGTCGTAGCATACGCAAGATGGGTTCGTTACCGCCGTAAGAAGTGTGATGAGCGGGCACGTAAAACAGTCGAGGGTCACGTACGTTACGGGGGTTTGTATGAAATGCTAAAGTGGAGAGCAAGCTTGGGCAATTGATTGAGCCAGACAGAAGGCGATGGACAAAGATGATGTCGGCATGGATTCTGCGCTCTTCAAGTGTGTTTAGATTGATTATAGGGAGCCGGCTTGTGTATGGTGGTAGAGTCAGCGGATTTTCCCAGTTTAGTCCGCGGAGGGCAAAGCGCAAGAAACGACGTTGAACACCCTTAATCTTGCGAATGTGACTGACTTGATACGGGGACCAGACCTAACTAGCGTATTCGAATAGTAGCCGGACAAAGGTTGTTTAGAGTGATCAGGTGACATAGGGGTTAAGGAATTTCTTCGACCAGCGTTTGACAAACCCATGGGCGACGTTGGCCTTGAAGATTATGTAATCAATATGTGCGGTAAATTTGAGCTCCTTGTCTCATAGGACGCCCAGATCGCGAATCAATTCAACCGATGTCATCGGTTGGTTCAGTAAGAGATAGGGGCGTGGGTGGGGGGGGGGGGGGGGGCGCTTTCGAGAGAAGGTGATTGTGTGACATTTGGCGATATTCATTTCCTTGGGGCTAAGCAGAGTTCTCCTTCTATCAAGGAGTATTCTGAGACCAAAATCGGCAATTTTATTTAACGTGGTCGCTAATACGGAAATTGGCCTCATCGATGAACATTTTGTTGGAAAAGATTTCGAAAACCAGCATCACATTGACAAAATTAAGGGATTATGCCACTGTAATTTTTTCGAAAAATCAATTTTCTTCATTGGCTTAATGGATGGATAAACTATTCAAAAACGTAAAAAAAAAAAGTTTTATTCCATAGAAAAAATCATCACCATCATCGGCACTACAACCGGGATCCGGTATTTGCCTTATTTAGCAAGTCCTTAGGCCTGTTAAACTTTCCACAATAATTTATTTTTTCGGACAAGGTTATTGCTTCTATACCCCCCGCCCAAAAAAAGAGCTCAAGGTTCATAGCTTTTCTAGCGCACATGCGGTTTTAAAGACTTTAGAAGGAGCTCTCCACGGATGACTTGGAACACATCTTTAGGGAGTGATAAAGACGCTGGAAGAAATGCGTTACATTGAAGAGAGACTAAATTGAACTGAACAAAGCTTCTGAATGAAGAGACTTATCTCAGTAGTGTCAGTATTTATTGTACACACCTCGTTACTATTCAAACCGGGTGAAACCTTGTTATTTTATTCAATGTTTTTATCGTATGTGGGTTAAGAAATCACCCTTTACTTAGCGCGAAAAGGATAGGAATTCTCTTTTCTTTTTCACTTTAAAGATTTTTTTCTGTTTTTTTCCATTTCTTCTTACACTTTTATGCAATAATTGTACTAAACATATTATTCTTTTCTATTTGCAGAAGAAGCCCGTAAAAAAGGTTCAACTGTATTATTGCATTGTCATGCTGGAATCTCAAGAAGTGCTACAATCGCCATTGCCTACGTGATGCGTTATAAATCATTATCCTTAATCGAAGCGTATAAATTAGTAAAAGGCGCTCGACCAATAATATCACCAAATTTAAATTTTATGGGACAATTACTCGAATTGGAACAAAGTTTACGTGCAGCTGGTATTTTAGAACCTTCAAGTTCATCAACAAATTCAACAACTAGTCAAAGTGCTCCAGTGTCTGACAACGAAATGGAAAGTGATGGTGAAGAGAATCACCAATGTTCTCGAGTATCATTTTTGACTATCGATTCAGGTAGTTTATCATCTCAATCGCCAGAAGAGTCTTCCGAATCATCCCTATCAGTGACAACATCTGCATCTTCATCATCTGCGTCATCACCAATATCAACGACATCAGCGAGTATATTTTTAGGGAATAGTTCTGATCGAGATTCAACAATTCAAGGTCAAATTCCTCAAATAGTTTCAATGATGGA
The DNA here is from genome assembly GCA_963931805.1 of Microdon myrmicae. Classification (NCBI taxonomy): domain Eukaryota; kingdom Metazoa; phylum Arthropoda; class Insecta; order Diptera; family Syrphidae; genus Microdon; species Microdon myrmicae. The sequence continues at coordinate 41,391,759 of OZ007499.1, read as the reverse complement.
TAATTAATTCAAAAAAGGACACCAAAGTAAAAGGATCAATTGTGGTTGTCCATAAAATTACAATAATAAACTAATTTAAAAAAATTATAAATAAAACAAAAACAAAAAAACACCAATGCAAATGATATACTACAGTAGTTAAAAACACCTTTTCCCTAGATTTAGTTTTAAGTTTTTATTTTAATGTGTTTTTAGAATGTGAATATGGTGTATCTTTTAACGATCGTTCTTTTGCTTAAATTAAATTTGTTGTGGTAATGAATTATAACTATATCATTGAATTAAACAGAACTTGTAAATCTAAGGAACAATGTATGATGAAAGATTATGAAACTCTTGTGCATATTTTTAAAGCCAGAAGCAATGTTTGTTTATTATTATTATTATTATTATTTTAATTTATTGAATTTTTTTTTTTTTTTACAATTAAGAATAAGTATCTCTACTATTTGATTTAGGTACTTAATGATTTTCTTGTAATACATGTGATTTATTGAAATTTTGTATTTAAGAAGTTTTGATCAGAAACACCAGACTTTAAGAACAGGCTTTAAAATCAATGAAACTGAAACTATAACTGAAAGAGAAATTGAGATACTATTGTTATTCTAGAAGCAGATATAAAACTTTATACATAAAAACCTTAATATAAGAAATCTTATTACAACAATGATGTGTATATACGTATATATAAAACTGTTTTAAGTTTTAAACGATATATAAATTATTTTCATAGCAAAGCCAACATAAGCAAAAAAAAAAAAAACATACAACAATGAAACAAACAAACAAATATGTTGGGAGATCTATGTGAAATCAATAAGCTTAAGGTTTCTATATACACATAAACAATAACGAGTACCTTATTCAAAATAGATTTAGTAAAATAAGCTAATAAAATATTACAAAAAAATCATGATAATAATTTAAGATAACAAGATATAAATAATACAAATAAAAGAATATTGTATTTTCTTAATGAATATTCCTAGTTTTACTAAATACCCCCACACAACATGAATTTAATTCAACAGGTCTTGAACGATTTCTCTTTCGCTCTCAGTCTCCGTCTAACATCAGAGTGCTTACAATATTGGGACCTTAAATACGTTCTGGCACCCGATCTGCTTGCTTTTGAATCATTTCGCAATTCTTTCAAAAGTTTCGAAACCGATGTGTGATCAATTTCCAACGAAAAATGTTCATGAAGTAATGTTTCCAATTCTTCGTCCTCAACTTTTTCGGTAGTCTCCATGCATGTTCTTTCCGACAGAGCATAGTAGCCATAAATTTCAGCAGGGATTTGTATCAAGCTGCAATTCTTTTTTTCTGAATAAAATAGTGCAATCAAAGTGTTTAGTGTTGTTTAGTGAGGGCAGAACCCTCATATATATTTAGCTTAGTACAAGCGATAAAGCTTAACAACTATTTTAAAACTATATATAAGAATATAAACTATGATTAAAAAGAAGAAAAAGAGGGGGGGGGGGGGGGGTATGTTTGGCGAGTTGGTTACTGGGTTTATCCATCAATTATCACTCATTCATTCATTTCGCTTAGTACAGGATGTAAGAGTGTAGACGGGGAGTGGACGTAGTCAGGAGGGGAAAGAGAGGGGATGGAGTATGAGAGCAGTAGAGGTAAAGTTTAAATCGAAGGAGGTAGGGTAGGAGTTTGCCCGGCGCAGCATTCGCGAAATGAGTTCATTAGAGTCGTAAGAAGAGTGGTGGGTGGGCTGATAGAAGAGATGCGGGTTTCGCAGGTTACGGGGGTTAGAGTGAAGTGCAATGATGGAGAGCAAGCTTGGGCAGTTGATTGTTCCTGAAAGGAGAAGGTGGACGAAAAGGATACCGGCATGAGTTCTGCGCTCCTCAAGTGTGTTGAAGTTGCTCAGATGGAGCCGGCTTGTGTATCGGGTAAGAATCCGAGGATTCTCCCAGTTCAGTCCGCGGAGGGCAAAACACAGAAAACTACGTTGCGCGCTTTCGATTCTGCGTACTGTGAGACCAGGCCTGACTGGCGTATTCAAGAAGGGGGCGGACGAAGGCTATGTAGAGAGAACGGGAAACGTTAGGATTAGATAATTCTTTAGACCAGCGTTTCACAAACCCAAGGACAGAGTTGGCCTTAAGAATAAAGTGGCGGTGCCGCCAAACCCCACGGTACACTTAACTAAAAACCCCCATAACCTCATCCCAAGTCGCATAAGTTTTTGCTAATGCAATCACATTAAGCACCTGAAAATGCTTCACGCATTAATTAGATCAAAGCTATAATCGTAAAGTCCCTGTAAAGAAAACATACCTTTTCATGCATCTCTTCGGATACAATTTTCCGTAAGATTTCTTTCTTTGCTTATCTGGAATTCCAAACCAATTCGGCACCTTCGGTACCAGACAAATTCCTGTAAACAAAATGATTCGGTTTGCATACAAAGTAACCGTCATGACAAGGACCATAAATATTGCGCCGTCTATTTTCCAACTTCGCCATCTGTACGATAAATTTCTTTACGTACACGTTGGCCGGCGACCTTTTTCTCCCAGCAATAAAATTCTCTAACTCGCACCATGTGCAAACAGAAGAACGCTGTTCCTACATAGGATTCCTGCGATACCATAAACAATTCATATCGTTTGTGGTATCCGAAAAACATTTTTTTCATTTAATGAGCGGCTGCTATTTATTTAGCTGACACTCATTACCGAACGATGCATAAGCAAACCCATTAGCATCCGACGAGATTCGATTTGTTTACACACATCTCTTGGATGCCCATTAGGCCCCTTCTTTTTGTTCCACGTTCGTTCTAATGGTTTTGGTCCTTGAAAAGAACCGACGTACACCCATACATGTGTGCCATGACGATCTCCATGACGATCCCTAATGAGATCCGGTTATCACTACAAGTAAAGTAAATACATCCAAAAATTCTTTTGACAGCGACTTAATGTCGCTGAGTCCTTTACCATCCGCTGGCCGCCACGGTCACGCGTCACTCCCGCTCTCCGTCACCGCGGAGACGCGTAATTACATACCCGAATTTACCCGGAGTCGCGAAAGTAACACCCCCCCGAGTGTATTATTGAATCGTGCGAGTCGCCTGCGCAGATAAAAATTGCATTTCATTGTCCGGACTAAAAGAAAGAGGTCATTTAAATCAGTGTTAATATTAATTTACATCGCATCCAATAGTGTTAACGAAAGTAGTCGTTAAATAAAGAAACAAACAATGAATTAATTTAAAGTGGTGATCACCAAACCACACTAGTGTTTTATTTCTCTCGGCCTACTTCCTGTGTTGGTCTTCCCCTTGCTTCGGCGGAATCGCGTAGTGTTCGTCGGAACAATTAATTATGATGGAGGAGGAAGTGAATCTAGTGCCCGTGACTAGTGGGAGAAGTGAGGAGTCAAGAGGAGAGATGATCGTTTTGTAGAGTTTGGCGTCATCCGCATAGAGGGAGATGGGTGAATATTTAATAATGGAGACAACTTCGTTGATGGTAAGGATAAATAGGAGGGGACCTAGATGGCTGCCTTGTGGAACCCCTGACGTTGGAAAAAAAGGGATGGGACCGTACGGATTGTTTTGCGGAGGACACGTAAACCGAATTTCGCAGAATAATACCGCGATTCTCGGAGATACAACCGTCGTGATAATATCTGTAAGACGAGCAAAGGTCCGCTGCGCATCTTCGATGTGATCCCAATCGGGTGGATCGTCCGTCTCAGTGTGCTCTCAAAGATGTGGAGGATATGTTTAGGACCAGAACTCCACCATGGGCACAATATTCGAACTTTCAAAGATGTATACAGGAAAAGAAGTTGGGCCGAAGTAAAATAATTGTTGGTACTAAAAAGATATTTCAATTTTCTAGAAAAGGACCTGAATATTCGATATATGTTCATACCACGATATAATCCCACAGCCCATGAAGCCGAGCAAACCCATGCTTTCCTTAGACTCATTGGCTTGATCATTCATCATCAGCTGTGGAACCGACGATACATTTTTCTTTTTGAATGTTTTATATTGCATCTTCGTTGCATTGAAGTCGATGAGGTTGGCCATTTCCCACTGTAGGATTCTATCCCGATCCCGATTCAAGGTCGACTGGCTGCATCTCAGCTGGTACGATGTTGATGCATTTATCGGCCGATCATGAGGTACGAAATGTACCATCATCCGCAAAACTGAATATTGTCTTACTCGTTGACGGTAGCAAATCATTCATATGAAGCGAAAACAGGATTGGAGCCAAAATTGAACTCTGAAACAACCCACAATCAACAGCACATATATCCGAAGACACGCCGTCTACGACAACCCGGACCGATCGATTTTCGAGAAAGCTCGTCGTCCAATCACAGAGTTGCAAAAGTTCGTATGAACGAAGCTTGTTTAGCAACGTCCCGTGGCAGACGCGATCAAAGCCCTCAGAAATATCAAATGCGGCCGCCCTTGATTCCCCATGTTTTTCCACTGCCGATGTCCGGATATCAGTTACAACGATCATTTAGAAGTCCGAGGCAATCCAAATATTTAATCAACTCGGACTGATGACCCTTTTCATCACCTTGGCTATCGGTCGGTAATTTTGCGGGAACCACCTTTCCTCCTTCTTTGGGATTGTCTGAACTCGAGCGATTTTCCGACAGGTGGGAATGACCTCTATACATAAAATAAGAGAAAAAGTTTGCCAAGGACTGTTCTGGAGAACAGTTTTTAAAGACTATGGCTGGTATTCCATCCAAGCCGATTACGTTCTTACAGTCCAGTCCACGGATAATCCGTTGAATAGCTCGTGGGCGGAATTTCACATCCGGCATTGAAAACTGCACCATCGCGCCGATGGCTCCAAAAGAGCAGCATCTAGAGTTCAATTCGCGGAAAACAAATTCGCGAACACATTGGCTTTATCCTTTGAATTCGTGACTGCGTCCACGGAGGAAAAGAGAAAGCAGGGCAGCGAACTCAAGCAGTTTGTTGATTACTTTGGCATTGTGAACCTTCTTCGCAGTATCAATCGCCTGGTTTCATGCGTTCTTATTCTGACAAAATTCGTTCTGTTGACCATGGGATTGGCTTTATTGCTTAAAAGCTCTATTTTTACGGGTGTAATCTGCTTGCATTTTTTATCAAACCAAGGCTTATCATATGATAATACATGCAGGGCAAACTTTCTGATTGCTTTCAACCCGGCGAAAGCCAGGATCCTTACCCTTGTTCAATCCAAGTTGACATGCAGTCTCCACGTGACACCTCTGGATAGCTACTTTGGCACTCGTCAAGTAGTGGACCAATGCATGCAGCGACATCCTGAGGAAGGTTGGCGCAAGACTAAGAACCTTACACGGAAACGAAAATGGCTAAACGATTAGAGAATTTTCTCATAGAACGTTCGCTCACTATACACAGCTCAAGCTGCACAGCAGCTAACCAATACCCTGTCCGAATATAAGGCTGACATAACAGCATTACAAGAAATAAGATGGACGGGGAGTGGTGTTATTCAAAGAAACGAGTATGGCATTTATTATAGCTGTCATGCACAACACAATGTACTCGGGGTAGGCTTTCTGGTCAGCCAAAAACTGAAGCCTGCCATTATCGGCTTTAATGCAATAAACGAAAGGCTATGCACTCTTCGCGTACGAAGCAAGTTTAAGAACATAAACCTCATAAACGTTCACAGACCTACTGGGGAGTCCCCTGATGACGAAAAAGAAGAATTCCACGAGATCGCCGAACGGGCCCTCAATGCCTGACCAGGACACGATGTGGAAATCGTTCTTGGTGACTTGAATGCCAAAATAGGTCGGAAGCCGGTTTTCAGGCACTACACAGGTTCCCATAGTTTGCAAGAGAACACTAATGACAATGAACTACAAGTCATCGAACGGGCAGGATCAAAGAACTTGCTCGTTGCGAGTACCAGGTTTCCGCGTAAGGCATCCACAAAGCCACCTGGGTATCACCTGATGGAACCACTCGCAACCAAATCGACTACGTGTTGATAGATCGCCGCCACTCCTCGGGCCTAATGACAGTACGAACGTACCGAGGTGCCAACGTCGACTCGGATCACTATCTTGTTGGTACAGTTTTCCGAGGGCGGATTGCCTTACGGAGACGTACTGATAGATCGCCACCAATCCTCGAGGATCTAATAAAAGACCACAGACAAAAGAAAAGTGCCTGGAAAAAATCTAGTCTGTGAAATAGAGAAAAGTAAAGAACGAGGTCCACGCCAGACGCAGAATATCTACCAAATAATGCTCAATACACAGCACACTGCAGTTACTGCAAGGATAAAGAGGGTAATCTGATCACCGCATTCTGAATAGATGGGAAGTGCACTTCAATGAATTACTTAATGGTCGGCTCACAGAAGAATTAGAGGCTCCACCAATGGAAGATCAAGACCAAATGCCGCCGTCACCAAGCATTGAGGAAGCATTAAAAGCCATAACACAGCTCAAATCAAATAAAGCCCACGGAGCTGATGGCATACCAGCTGAGCTGGTCAAACAAGGAGCGACAGTGTTACATCACGCAATTCATAAGATCGTGATGCACGTATCAGAGCAAGAGGAGATGCCGGAAGTCTGGTGTCGCCGAATAATTTGCCCCATACATAAGGAGGGAGATATCACAGTGTGCAGCAACTATAGGGGTATAACATTGCCGAGTACCGCCTATAAGATGCTCTCCTCTATCCTACAAGATCGGATAGCCCCATACGCTAAAATCATCATTGGTCAATATCAGTGTGGCTTCATTGCGTTGGAGAAAGCAATCCGTGATTCTGTCTGCAAGCCCTTCCAGATACTTGCCTACGCAGATGAATCGACATCATCGGTAGATCCGATTCAGGCGGTACGAAAACTGGGGCTGCACATTAATGAGGGTAAGACTAAGTACATGGTGGCAACTTCTGCGAAGAGAACGTAGTAGCAGTCGATAACAATGTGGAAGAAGAAATACGCGAACGGCTGATCGTATCCAACAAAGCCTACTATGGTCTATCAAGGCTCTTTGAATCAGGAAATTTATCCAGAACATCCAAGCTACTATTGTACAAGACCATGGTCTTACAAGTACTCATGTATGGATTCGAGACCTGGATGCTCAATAAAAGTCACTCTGAACTATTAGCCGCGTTCGAGAGGAAGGTCTTAAGGGTGAGACACCTAGCTCGAATGAGCGAAAAGGAGCCTGCCCGGAAAGTCTTTTATGGCAAGATATATGGAAGGCCACAGCGCAACAGACCTTGTCTGCGATGGAGGGATGGCGTAGACCAGGACGCCCAGAGCCTGGGAGTGTCAAACTGGATGACATCGGCTCGAAATCAGGATCGGTGAAGACTCTTGCTAAATAAGGCCACGACCGGATCCCGGTTGTAGTACCGATGATAATGATGGTAATGTCCAAGTTATTGGATTCTAATACATCTTCCCCCTGGCAAGCTAAATCGTATCGGGTGAAAACACAGATCCCAGTCTTAAAACGAAATCTCGGATGCAAGCCGTATCCTGGGCAACGAAGATATGTGAAGTCAGACTATTGGTTAGGACTAGGATATCAAATTTCTCTGTTTGCAAGTACTGGTGAACGGCGTTTATTTCGTATTGGTGAAACCGATGCCCTTGATATTACGAAATGCCGTAACTAGTTGAACGTTGACAGGGAATCGGTGGGGGGGGGGGGGGTGGTTATGCGGTGACGAGTTGTTTACAGTTCGGTTCTTTGTAAAAACATTTGCATGATGTCCCCCCCCCCCCCCCCCCGACAAAGTCCCCACGGAGATGCGAATGTAAACTAGTTTCTTTTACATATATACGAGAGTGGCCTGAAAAGTTTCCGACCTAACAAAGATACAACCCTTTTTTTTCATAAAATTTCTCTCTTATAACTCTACACACTTGTCCCAGCGATGTTCCCATCTCTCTAACCCGTCCAAATAGCAACCGGCGTTTTTCTCTGCAAAATAACTGTTCACGAAGATGATTGCCTCCTCATTTGACGAAAATTTCGGTCGTCCGAGCGCAATTTTTAGATTGGGAAACAAAAAGAAGGCGCTTGGGACTAGATCTGGTGAGTAAGGCCAAGCAGTTTAAACCGTAATTAGTGGATTTTCGCTATGTCAACCGCTGAGGTGTGAAACGGTGCGTGGTCTTGGTGAAACGGGATTTTCGTTTTCTGCAAATGCGGCCGTTTTTCCACAATTTGTGCCTTCAGTTGGTCAAGTAATGATGCGTAGTATGCTCCTGTATGGGTTTCCCCTTTTTGAAGATAATCGATTAAGATTATCCAAAAAAACGGGACAGCTTTCTCTCTGCTTAATCTTGATTTAATATGTGACAAACACATTCTTTGGGCGTTTTCATAACCTATCTCTGCTATCTCTCCCACTTTAATTCGGCGGTTGTCTAGCATCATTTGGTCAAATTTAGCAGTGTTACCGCCAGTTGGTGCAGTTTTTGGACGTCCCGAACGCTCATCCTCTCCAAAGCCCCCACGGCCACGTTTAAATTCAGCTGCCCAAAATTTCACTGTGGTAAATGATGGTGCAGAGTCCCCATATACAGAGTCCAACTAATCTTTGATTTGCGTAGGCGTATTGCCTTTCGAAATCAAAAATTTAATAACAGCTCGATACTCAATGTTGTTCATTTTCACAAAAACACTCACATCGACTCACTCAAACAACTGTCAAATAAAAACTACGCGTCCAAAATGGCTGACATTTTGGGGAGTAACTATCAAAACTGCACAACTACATTCACTAGCTTTTATTGACGAGTGATGCTATGTTCACGTTAATAAAATTATATATATATATATATATATATATATATATATATATATATATATATATATATATATATATATATATATATAGATATATATATATATATATATATATATATATATATATACTAGTTGACCTAAACATTTATTTTTTAAATTTATTAAATGTATGTACATATCACTAATTATGACAATATTACTAAAAAAAATATCAGTCTCTTAATGCAACAGAGTGTACAATATTTTTTGTTTTCCCATCTTTAGCTAACACAAACAATCTGGATGGTTTGCCCACTCGAGAGCACGCCACGTATAATTGTCCGTGTGAAGAACATGATGTGCTCAAATCTAAACCACAGACAGACATCGTTCGGCCTTGAGACATATTGATAGTCATTGCAAATGCCAATTTAATTGGAAATTGAAGGCGTTTAAATTGAATTGGTACATCTGTGGGTATAATAGGGATGCGCGGTAGTAATATATTTTCACCTCGGAATTTGCCATTTAAAATGATGGCTGCAATAACATTTTTCATTAATTTTTTAATAACTAATCGCGTGCCGTTGCACGCTCTCTCAAATTAAAGTACACATGTATGTATGGGCATTGGTTCATTCATAGGACGAAACCATGAGAACGAATCTAAAACAAAGAAAGGGCAAAATGTGCATCCCTGCGATATGAGTTCGGCTAAGCAAACAAGCCGAATCTCATTGGATACTAATTTTGTCTTTGTTTGCTCATGCCTCGAGGTCATGAGGAACAGGTCCAGGGAAATTAAAAGACAAAGGGACCGTATATATCGTTATCTAGGATGTGCATAGCGGCTAAATAAATAGACGACAATGCATCGAAGAAATGGTGTTAAGAGAAAAGATGGGACGAGGGCGTCATAAAAGTCTAAGCTAAGTGATGCCCTTGTGTAAATAGCCGAATAGCCATTAAAAGGGGTTGCTAATGTATTACAATACTTTATACAATGAGAATTGTATATCGTATCTTGGGTCGGTGGCCGAAACGAATCCCCTGCTTGCATTTGTATATGCAGGGAAATTCGTTTGTGGCAAAGAACGAAATTTGGGATTATTTATTCGTTTAGACGAGGGATCATGGTCGGGTAAATGCCAGTTGAACAAACAAGCTGCCCGACGCTGCTTTGGCCGTTGGACAATGAATCGCCAGCCAATGTGTATGTAAGACATTGTTGTACACGTGTGAGGCTGAGAATATCCAACTCAAGGTTAAGATTCCCTGATTATGCGGTTACATTATATGTGAACCGATAAGCTTTCTTTTCAGGGATATGTTGTTTGGAATAGAATTCTTAAAAGGAATTTTGAATTCGAATAAATGGATGCAGGTAAGAATTCTCTTCCAGAAGCTTTTAGCTAAATACATTTGGTTATTTGTTGCGTGAAGCATTTACAGGTGCTAATGCGATTGCATTAGCGAAAACTTAATGAAGGTTGGGTCGTAGTTATGCGGGTTCTTCGGGTAAGTAGACAGTGGGGTTTAGCGAAACCGCCACATGAACACATTACAACAACACTACCTCAAAATATGAGTGGCTTTGTATCAGCTTTACATACTTTTTTCGTGCAAAAATATTTGGTTTTGTGCCAAATAAGCGTCATTTGCGGGAACTTTTGATTTACTTTTTTAATTGGAAGAAATCAGCCGCTGAGGCGCATCGATTGCTTGTAGAAGCATATGGTGATGCTGCTTTGAGTGAGAAAACTTGTCGTGAGTGATTTCAAAAGTTTAAAAACGGTGAGTCTGATGTGGAAGACAAAGAACGAAGTGGAAGTCCGAAAGTATAGGAAGACAAGGAATGGAAGCAATATTGGGGAAAGATCCATCCCAAACGTACATTAGATGTAACTCAACAAGCAATTTCAATATCAAACCAAGGTTTGGACTTAATTGCTTTCTTAAATCCTAATACCTTTTGGGCTGTCTGTTTGCTTCCGCCTCTGATCGATGCTCATTTAGCGTTCACACTATTGGCTTCCTCTTCCTCACTGCTCCCATTCTCTAGGATGCTAAATCTATACGTTAGTTTGTCTTGATATTCAGCCCTTTTACGTGGGTCTTTTAGTTTTTCATTGTCAAACTTTTTGGTCGTCTCCTGTGACTGCCCGGGTAGGTTTGCTGCGAGCCGACTCCTAATTTTGCCCATCACTAGAAGATGATCGGAGTCACAATCTGCTCCTCTATACGATCTTACGTAAAGGATATTCGAGTCTATGAGGAAGTGGTCTATTGGGTTACGCGTTACGTCGTCGGGTGATATCCATATGGCTTTTTTTTCACTACCAGATCTTTTGACACGGCGAACGAGATGATTCGAATTCCATTATCATTTGAAACGTCGTGTAGGATTTTTTTACCTATAGTTAGTTGGAAGATTGTGAAGAATACATAACTCTCTATAGCTTGGTATGTAAAGTAAGTAAGGAGAAGCAGCTTGGAAGAATACAGTTTTTAGAGTAGAGGGAGTATTACTACCCGGCAAGGCAGGAATGCCATAAGTATATGCCGACGGGCAGGGTTTGAATGTCAAAATAAGAAAATAAAAGGGCGAGATGCAAACTCCTTTGAGTTCAGTTTGTATCTGATTTATTCAAGAAAAATCCGCTCCTTAAATACTAATTTTCCCACCTAGATTTCCACTGCATAACAATAACAAATAGATCAAAAGCCATTATATTTCGGTTGTTTCATCAATTACCTTTGTCACTCCAAATGCATTGCACATAGCATGGCTAATCCAAATATAGGTGAGCGTCATACATCTCATATTATACATGAAACATATCTATCAGAAACATCTGGGCAATGAGCATTGTATTGTCATACCTTTGTTTTGGCGTGTGCCGTGAGGTATTTTGTTTCAACGACCTGAATTATGATCCAGTGGGAAAATGTGTTCCGGTGTCAATGGGTGCCAATGGTGTTAATACAAGATGTTTTCCTCTCCAATTTTTGCGTTGAAGTCCCCGAGGAGGATCTTAACATCGAATGATGACATCCTATCAAATACTTTTTGAAGAGAACGAAAAGTTGGTGAACCGTCTCTCCATATTCCTACATCTTTTCCGAAAAAGGAAAGCATTAGTAGATCGTTCTTTAGCAAATTTATATATATATATATATATATATATATATATATATATATATATATATATATATATATATATCGGGTTTTCCAATAGGGACTTAACAACTTTGAATTTAGTTTGTGAACGCACCCTTTCGCGGTGGCCATATGAACGAAGTCGAGTTCCATTCATAAATATTTTGATTGTACTTTAAGCCGATAATAAAGTTTTTGAAATATCTCAAATGGTTTGTGTTTTATTTTTAAAAAAAGTTGTCAAGTCCCTATTGGAAAACACTATATATATATATATATATATATATATATATATATATATATATATATATATATATATATATATACATATATATATATATATATATATATATATATATATATATATATTCCAACCATTCTTTGACAACATTGCCTTTGTGGGTCAGTTTTTTCTATTGTATGTATAATTTAAAAGTTCGTATTCTCTTACTAAGTTCATATCCATCATACGTGCCCCTTTCCACGAAACGGCAGTCTTATTTCAAATAGAGTCAAAAAGACTGCCTTATTTTTAATAGAGCCTGTTGTCCTTTTAAGAAAATATTTCCTCTTCTCTTTCTCTCCCCCTCTCAACCATCTTTAATCTATTTTTTTCACAAGGTGAATTCCCAGACATTTGAAAATCCTCTTAATCAACCTCATACATAAAAACGATATGTCGAACTATCGGCCCATTGCTAAACTTTCGCACATTCCGAAACTGCCCGAGAGCATTCTATATGAAGCGTTATGTTTCCGTTGCAAATCCTTTATCTCTCCCAACCAGCATCGTTTCCTCACCGGCAGGTCTACTGCGACCAATCTAGTGGAATTCTCTTCCCACACCCTCCTTGCTTTAGAGAACGGCTGTGAAGTCGACGTAATTACCACCAATTTCAGCAAGACCTTCGACAAAATCTCTCTTTCTCTTTAAGCTATCTTCCCTTGGATTCGAACCCCTACTAATTAAGTGGATTTATTCCTATCTTAACAATCGAATCTATCTTTCCAATACTTGTCTCCCCACTTTAGGGGTTCCCCAGGCCCTATCCGCCATTAACGATATAAACCAAGTACCAAGCACTCCTCCATCTCTCTCTACGCGAATGACATTAAACTCTTTAAGACGATCCGCTCTCCTCCCAACTCTCACTTCTCTAATCTGATCTCGATAGGTTTTCGACTTGGTGCCAAAAGAACTACCTCGACGTAAATATCGTAAAGTGCCAAAGTCCGGGTATCATCATCATCATCATCGGCACTACAACCGGGAGCCGGTCTTGGCCTTATTTAGCAAGTCCTGGGTATACCTGCGATCTTTGTTGTTTCGTAGTCTTTTACAAGTATTTTAGAGCGCTTTTAATGTTAGTTCTTTGGTGGTCTTATAGCGTTTGTGACGATAGTGAAGAACGTGTGATTCGAACTGACGCTATAACGTTTAGAATCACTGAAAATTGCCATGTTGTTGCTTGGTATACGGCTGATGTTTCTTTTTTTTTTTTTTTTTTTTTTTTTGGTGTTCTTCACTATTTCCTTGTGTATTATGTGTGCATCTGTTGGAAACGCCACAGTCTCTATAGCCAAGTTTATGACATTTGTCAGCTTTCTATGCGTTCTATTGTGAAGCGTAATATGTACTATTGGTTAAGTGGGGAGAACTATATAGTTTCAGTCTTATCAAAAAAATCATATATGAAGGGTCCATAAGAGATTACAATATTAATCGTACAGATTTACTTTAAACACCTTGGATTGTTATTTCTTATAGTTCAGCAACTTTAAGAAACCAAGATTTCTTCGAAGTAGAGTATTTTCCTAGACCATCTTATCCTTGTGGTCCTGCATAATTTTTAAACCTCATATAGGTAACTAGTCAATGTGCATTTTGAAATTGATTCTTAACTATATAGATCTTGCCGCCTTTTGTAGCTTTTGAAGTGCGTCTTAGCAAATATAGCTTGTCAAAGTGGTATTCAAAGTCGATTATTCACCCAGACCACCCACATTATACTGCCCTGCAAATCTTTTGAACCGCGTCACGGCATCTTTAGGTGGACAGTTTGCACTTTTAAGTCAATTCTTTCCCTATACTACCTAGATTTTGCTAACTTTGGTATATTTTGAACGACGTCCTAGTGAATATAGCTTATTAAAGTGGTATGCGAAACCGATTCTGCACTCAGATTATCCATATCATGCTACCCTTCATATCTTTTAAGCTGCATCTTGGCAACTTTAGATTGCCTATTTGCACTTTAATGTTAATCCCTATCCAGAGCAATATAGAATTTCCTGCCTTTTATAGCTTTTAAACACCATCTTGATAACTTTAGATTGTCACTATGGTCTGCGATACTGTCTCTTCTCCAGGACGCCCTAGTTGCATCTTTCTGGGGATAGTAAGCGCTTCGCTCTCAGTGTCTTTGTTTCATTACATCTCAGGTGTCCTCTTCTAATCGTCTATAAAAGCACAAGAAAACAGTTACTAAATTCGGACCGAACTCAACAGTTTCGAGTAATTCTACAGACTATTTATTACATCGAAAACAATTAATCACTCTAAATAAGTATTACAAATTCCAGGGGAGAATCGTCAACAGCTTCTCGTGTTATTCATCAAATTTCAATTGTTAGGATGTTATACTTTCGGAATCGTTTGTTAATTGTCTATATAAGACCACTGTTGGGTATACCTCATGTTTAATTCAACAATTGTATGCAACATCAGATCAATTACTCACCGTTTCAATTATCATGAGCACGTCGAATAATGTGTAATGTTGAAGTATAAAATTATTCTCTCCCAGGCTTCTGTAATGTTCACAATAACGTAGAATTCACGTAGAAGGTGAATCAACCTGCGGTTTATTTTGTGATGACCGCCATAAACCATAAGTCATTAAATTATGCGAATTATTCAGATTACATGGTATTTTATGAGTAAGAAGAATGAATATCTGTCAAAGGGCAATCCCTTTTTCCATTTTGAATAATTTCACTAGATTAGTGGTATAAAATTCTTCTCTGAAGTGGTTATTTAAAATTAATAATCGCATCGTATTGGACGATTGGTTAAACAAAACCAAAAGTATCCGCCATGAAGGATATTATGTGGGGGTGTATTGATTCGAGTATTGAGTAATAAGATTGTTATTTTTGTTTATATATATTTATAGATTAAATAAAATAATTTTCGATAGCATTTTGCTATGTCCGGAGATCAAAACCTCCTCTGGGGGACAACATTTTTCTTGTACCTCACCAGAGGTGCCAAAAGGTTCTCCTAGAGACAAAATGTTATTTACTCCACCGATTCCAGGAGAAAACAAAAAGAAAGGAGCAGACATTTTCCTCCGACAACATACTTTCTTTTACTCTTCCTATTCACGGAGATCGTTTTCATACTTGTGCATTCCATACGAAATACATCAAATGTGGACAGTATCTGTCGTTGAACGAACTATATAGTTCGTCGCTCGTCAGCGAAAAAAAAAAACGACGGTAGGTCAATAAGTCATTAGAAACGCCTACGATGCCATCGCTAATGGTCTGTTTTTAGTAAGCATCATTCCTCACTAGGTATCTGTCAAATTTGTTTCATGTTTCAATTTTGTATAA
Organism: Microdon myrmicae; assembly: GCA_963931805.1. NCBI lineage: Eukaryota > Metazoa > Arthropoda > Insecta > Diptera > Syrphidae > Microdon > Microdon myrmicae. The sequence goes on along the minus strand of OZ007499.1, from coordinate 41,376,187 downwards.
TAAACTGGGTATGAAAAAATACCTCCGCGAATGGTGCCGCATTTGATCTCAGCTGAGAGCGTTTGGAGCGCATGCGTCCCAACCGAGATCAGTTTCTGCGCAGATTAGTAACTGTAGATGAAATATGGATACACCACTACACTCGCGAGACGAAAGAACAGTCAAAATCAGTGAGTTGTTAAAGGCGAACAGGCTCCAAAGAAGGCAAAGACGGTGAAATCAGCAGGAACGGTTATGGGTAGTGTGTTTCGGCATGCACGTAGTACTATCTTCATCGACTATTTGGAAAAGGGACAGACAATAACTGGGCAGTAATGTGTCATTATTAGGTCAGCTAAATGGGAAAATAAAATAAAATTGTTCTAATTTTCTAAGAACTTATTGACTTGCCCTCATATTAAAAGTATTGTTCGAGTTCACGCGTATATGTATGTTTCTTCCTCACAGTGAAATTACAAGTTAAGTGGAGACGTGTCTACCGACGCAGGTATACACGTTCAATAACCAAAACAAAAGGTGTGAGTGTATTCTCAAAAATGGGCGACAAATCATCCCCCTCTTCTTATCGACCCATAGCACTAACTTCTATTCTCTCGAAGGTAATGGAATTACTGATTAACAGTCTACTTTCAATATATCTGGAATGAAATGTCCTGCTCAATAACCGCCAATATGGCTTTCGTAGTAACCGGTCCACAGGAGATTTGATGGCGTACCTTACCAAAAAGTGGAGCCATTCCATCCACTACTTCGGAGAAAGTAAGGTTGTTGCACTGGATATCTCGAAAGCCTTCGAGTTTGGCGAAGCTGCGAAAAGTGCGACCAAATGCAAGGGGTACCTTAAGAGATGCAAAATATACTTCACTCCATCCAACCTGGCCACTATTTACAATGCGTATATTTGTCCCAAAATGGATTTGAACTCAGGGTGGCGTATATTCGTCCCAAAATGAAGTTCAACTCCCATATTTGGTCAGGCGCATCCAAAACTGCACTACACGTGCTCGATAGGATGCAAAAACGAGCAGTGAAACTTATTGGGGACCCAGCTGTAAGTCGATCAATTCCGTCGTTAGAACATAGGCGCAACGTATCATGCCTATCTCTTTTCTATAGGTATTATCACGGCCATGGCTCAACTGAACTTGTTCAATGTGTTCCGCCTCCTCAGACATTTTCCCGCGATACCCGTCAATCTGAAAATGCGCATCAATTCACTCGCACTGCCTTGTTCTACTGAATGTCGGAAAAATGTTTTATCGCCGCATCAATGGGGTCGTTTTTCTATCTGAAACCGCACTGGTTGTTCGGAATAATACCATTTCCATCACACCAGTTTATCAATGCTTTATTTATATTTTTTTCAAATACCTTGCTAATGTTTGGAAGCAAGCTAATCGAATGAAGATTGGCGGGGTTGCTTTTGTCTTTGCCCTTTTTGGAGATGGGATGGACTGCTGCAGTTTTCCAACCCATTGGATAATTCGCATTATTTAGAGCGTTGTTGAATAAAACAGTGTAAGCCTTCACTGCTGCAAGAGACGAGTGCTTTAGACCAATGTCTGGGATGTTATCTATTCAGTCGATTTAAAACCGCCATCAAGACATCACGTGCGCTTCTGCCTCGTGATCCGTACCATCGGATCAATTGTGCAATCCGTTTTGGGAATCTTAAATACAAATAAGATACCTAATTACACTATCGGTTCGAGCGAGAAGTCTTACTGTGGGATCCTAAACAAACAAATGGATCTTCACACACGCGTCCAAGTGCAGTGTAAAGTATTTTCTGTGCGATTCTATGCAAATAAATGGATCTCCACACACGCATCTTGTTACGGTTGCAGCTTGAGGTTGTGGTATCTTATTTGATCGAATACTTTCCGGAGTTATAAGGTTCTTTTTATTAAACAACTGTATAAATTTTAAATGTTTTTTGTTGTTGGTTGCTTTTAAGTTAATTAGGGTATTAAGTTATAGCCAAAAATATTTAAAGTTGTGTTTTAATTTTATGTAAGACACGACACAAACTGGTGATCCTCCATTATCGCTTCCCTGTGCGCACCAGGGTAGCGATGGAGCGGCGACCCGCTCGGGTCGAAGGATGGAATTTGACTCAACGATAATTATTTCATGCAGAGATCACTCGCTAATCTTGATCATGGTGGTATGTGTGAGTGAAGATCACATTGTTTTTTTCAGGAAGGCGAGCCGTGGGATCTGGCGGAACCGCCACAGTACTTCCCTCCCAGTGACGTAGTCACGAAAAAAAGGTAGGTGCGAAGGAATGCTCGATGGTGGGTGCTGTGATGATAGGGAGCTTGCTTCGGAATGCGCTGTGGTAATGTTAAGGGACTGTCGTGGAGACCAGTTCCTGGTTATTGTTTGGGCCTTTATCGATAAGATGGACACAGTTGTTACCGCTTGATGCCATCAAGGGCAAAGGTGTGCGGCGTGGTCCATAGGCCTGTTATGGGTCTCATGGACCAAAAGGCTTATCGTCCGAATAGGTCGGAACCCATCGGAAATCCGCTCACATCCGCAGTGACGAAATAGCGTGTGCGAGATGGAGGGGAACTTATCCCAGGGTAATTCCCATCCGCAGTGACGGGTTGCCGTGTGCGGGGTGGAAGGGGACCAAGTCCAGAGCCGGTGTCTTTTGTCCATACGTTTGTATGGGGAATTGTTTGCCACTGGGACTGGTAGAGGAGGGCGGGCCCTCAATTGCACGTTTTACCTATCAAGGGAGGACCGGTACATTGGTGCCAATGTAGCGGTAGCTGCGACCTCGACCGAATGGAAACTTGCTGTGAGGTGCCGGCTGTCGCGCTTGTTAAAAAAAAATACGGGACTTTGGTTAGGAGGCTCCTGGTGGGTGGTTGATTGTGTCCAACCCCAGGGCGCCCTAGGGTTACTAGATGTGCGCTCCGAAGTATTATGCACCTAGGTATTTGAGGCGGCGTAGAGGGGCGTGTATAGCCTTTAGTTGCCGCTAAAGGGGAACCATGGTGGCTAAAGATTGGGGTGGGGTTCTTCATACCATTTTCGAGTTCTTTCGTTTGCACACACAAGTCACTGTTCTAACCGTTTCGATGGTTGGGTGTATGTTCTGTCACTAAAAAGAGTTACGACGGTAGCGCAAAAGTTCGAAAGCTGCGCGTTCACTTTTTTATATGATATAAAAAAAACGTCGCGTGTCACCAATGTGGGGTATTAATGCCGTGGGCGTCCACACGGACGCAGGTTGAGCACAACACCACAGACCGCTGAAATTCCAACAATTGATCCACCGAACTCGATAAAATAAAACATCGGTTGAGATGGATGAATTGTTTTTTTTATTTGTGGTTCATTTTATTAAAATATGTACATTCACTGAGATGGTTTATTGCTTAGATTCAGAAGGTTATAGAACAATTGCTTATTTAGTTAGAACAGGTACACACTGAGATTGTTTATTGCAAGGATTCGCGAAGTTACAGAACAATTGTTAATTTTTTAAAACAGATACACACTGAGATTGTTTATTGCTTAGATCCGGAAGGTTACAGAACAACTGTTAATCTGTTAAAACAGGTACGCACTGAGATTGTTTATTGCAAAAACCCGCGAAGTTACTTATAGCGTAAAACGCATTTCCAGATACAAACTTCTCGCAAGCGATGTATTTATACGCGGGAATCGAACACTTGCATATTCTCACGACTCAATCAAACACCACGACCTCGATCCGTGTGTCTCGTTAGATAATTAGTTACTCGCACTCAAAAACATATATGTTCGTACCCGACTGGAGATGAAATCTGACTAACTGTTGGATGTCTCTTTACAGACATCCAACGAAAACGAACCTAAGGGATTCGCCGACGAAGGGCGGCCAATGGCGAAGGTCAAAAACAAAAGGGAACAGGGAAAAAACTCATGTAGCAGATCGAATCTGCTGCTACATGTTTGGGCAAGATAAACTGCCGCCATCCGCAAGGGATAGATTCTTTTATTGACGTGAGTCAATAAAAACCTTGCCGAAGGCAGGAATCTATCTTGGAATAATGAATCAAGCATTGGGTATGGCCGTTGCCAGATCATTTAAAATAAACATATTTCGGTGATGAGGGTCGGCTAGATAAATAGCAGCCGCTCATTAAATAGAAAATGTGATTCGGATACCTAAACGATGTGAATTGTCTATGGTATGCATTGCAGCTGTTACGATAGCCGCACTGCCGATGCACATGGTGCTAATAGGTTTAAGACGCGAGATGCGTATTTGCTTTGGTTTGCACATTGTGCGAGTCAGAGAATTTTATTGCTGGAAGAAAAACGTCGCCAGCTAAATGTATACATAAGGAAGTTTATCGTATACATGAATGAAGCTGGGAATAGGCGACGCAATGCTAATTATCCCTGGCTGGAATGGTTACATGATATGTGAACCGAGGGTTTTTCTTTTCAGGAAATTTATGATGAGGAAATTAAGAACTCTTACAGGGGATTTGTAAGCGAAGGAATGCTTGAAAAGGTAAGAATTCTTTTGCAGGTACTTTTGGGTTATAATAATTGGATCTGTTTGATGCGTGAAGCATTTAAGATGCTAATGCTAATTGCATTAGCGAGAGCTGGTGCAGACCGGGTTGTGGTTATGGGGGTTTTTTCAGCAAGGCGAGCCGTGGGATCTGGCGGAACCGCCACAGTTTTGTCGTTCAGTTTTCTAAAATCGACCAGAACTCTCCATCGGGTTTTTCCATCGGGTTTTTCCATCGCCCGCTTTCTTAGGAACTACCAAGAGTGATAATTTTTGATAACCACGGACTTTTGCTTGGTTGAATGATATCATTCTCCAGCATATCCCGTACTTGCGCATTTATCACCTCTTTCTTGCACTCAGGCAGACGGTACATTTGTTGTTTTATCGGTGCTTGATCCTGTATCACCGGTATCTCATGCGTTATTGCACTAGTATATGTTAGGAGGTCACCTTTAAGGTGGAAAATATCGTTGAACTCCTCGCATATTTCCACTATGGATTGACACTCTTGAGGACATAGGTTTTTCCCTAAGTGGAGTTCCTCGTGTAATTGTGTCAACCTTGGATCTTTTGGTAATTCCTCCTCTAGGAGAAGATGTCGGATATACTGGAGGTTTTCTCCCTCTGAAGGCTTTTTATCCGCATTGTATCCCGTAGAACGGTTATCCTCATTTTCCAGCGGAAAAGTGGAAAATTCCTTCATTGGATGTAACTCCACCATGATTCGGTCTATAGTTTGGAGGTAGCTTGTGATATTGAGTAGCTCTACTTGGGCACTCTTCGCTTTCCCTACAATACAATTGGATATGAAAATCCCTGATTGCATTAGTTTAGATACTAGAATTACCTCTTCCCGAATTTCTATGGGAAGTCTCAGCATTTTTCGTGAACGTGCCGGTATTATCGCCGGTTTGTTCAGAACAATTTCTACCTCCGAAGCGTTTGGTAGTGACTGTTCCACCACTGTTACTTCTTTGTTAGCTTCCTTTGGTTTGTCAGCTATCAATATGGGGTTGGGGTGTTTGGAGCCTTCGAGCCTGATGACGGTACGAACGTACCGAGGTGCCAACGTCGACTCGGATTACTATCTTGTTGGTACAGTTTTCCGAGCGCGGATTGCCTTACGGAGACGTATTGCATCCGCGGATCAGGTTCGAATCAACACGGCTGCCTTACGCATCGAAAATGCCAGCAACACCTTTGGTCATGCGTTAAGACTCGCCCTCGAAGAGCTCGATGGAGGGAGAGTAAGTCCTGGGGCCAGAATGCCGGGCGTAGAAGAGAAATGGACACGCCTTAAGAATACTGTCATTAGTACTGCCAACTCCATCTTAGGCAGTAGTCGTAGGGATCGGAACGACTGATTTGATGATGAGTGCAAACTAGCGACTGAACGTAAGAATGCTGCATACCAGGCAATGCAGCAGTCTCATAGGACGTGGGTACGCGAGGAGAAATACAAAGAGCTCGGAAGATCTGAAAAAAGACTTCACAGACAAAAGAAAAGTGCCTGGGAAAAAAACCTTGTCTGTGAAATAGAGAAAAGTAGAGAGCGAGGTCAGCACCAGGCGCGGAAGTTCTACCAAATAATCCGCAGTATGACGCGGTACACACCACGCTGCACTTACTGCAAGGATAAAGAGGGTAATCTGATCACCGATCCTGAAGGCATTCTGGAGCGATGGGAAGTGCACCTCAATGAATTGCTAAATGGTCAGCTCACAGAAGAATTGGAGGCTCCACCAATGCAAGATCAAGACCAAATGCTGCCGCCACCAAGCATTGAGGAAACATTAAAAGCCATTAGACAGCTAAAATCAAATAAAGCCCCTGGAGCTGATGGCACACCAGCTGAGCTGATCAAACAAGGGGGGTCAGCATTTCATCATGCAATTCACGAGATCGTGGTGCACGTATGGGAGCAAGAGGAGATGCCGGAAGATTGGCGTCGCGGTATAATTTGCCCCATACATAAGAAAGGAGATACCACACTGTGCAGCAACTATAGGGGTATAACATTGCTGAGTACCGCCTGTAAGATACTCTCCACTATCCTACAAGACCGGATATCCCCATACGCTAAAGCCATCATTGGTCAATATCAGTGTGGCTTCATGCCAGGCAAATCAGCAATTGATCAGATATTCACCCTTAGGCAGGCGATGGAAAAATGTCAGGAATTTAAGATTCCACTATATCATCTGTTTATAGACTTCAAGGCCGCCTACGACAGCATAGCCAGGGTAGAACTATATAATGCCATGAGAGAATTCGGCATTCCACACAAATTGATACGACTTTGTAGGTTGACCATGACCAACGTAACTAGTCAAGTAAAAGTAGCGGGATTGCTGACCAAACCAATAAACATCTATAATGGACTCCGACAAGGGGACGGTCTGGCCTGCCTCCTCTTCAATCTGGCGTTGGAAAAAGCAATCCGTGACTCTGTCGTTACAACAAGAGGGACTATTGTCAGCAAGTCCAGCCAGATACTTACCTACGCAGATGACATCGACATCATCGGTAGAACTGAATCGGCGGTACAGGAATCGTTCACCCAGATCGAGCAGGCGGCACAAAAACTGGGACTGCACATTAATGAGGGAAAAACTAAGTATATGGTGGCAACTTCTGCGAAGAGAAGACCTAATGTTGGTCAAACTATCAGGGTAGTGGAGCACGAATTTGAAGTAGTGCAATCCTTTAACTACCTTGGGTCAATAGTATCAGCCGATAACAATATGGAAGAAGAAATACGCGAACGGCTGATTAAATCCAACAAAGCCTACTATGGTCTATCAAGGCTCTTTAAATCCCGAAATTTATCCAGAACATCCAAGCTACTACTGTACAAGACCATGGTCTTACCAGTACTCATGTATGGATCCGAGACCTGGGTGCTTAATAAAAGGCACTCTGAACTCTTAGGCGCATTCGAGAGAAAGGTCTTCAGGAGAATTGTCGGCACCGTATGTGAGGGAGGACGATTCCGGAGACGCTACAACCATGAGTTGTACGCAATCTACCTTGAAGCTAATATTGTTAGAAAAATCAAGCTCGGTAGACTCCGGTGGGCGGGACACCTAGCTCAAATGAGCGAGGAGGAGCCTGCCCGGAAAGTCCTTTGTGGCAGGATGTATGGAAGGAGACAGCGCGGCAAATCTTGTCTGCGATGGAGGGATGGCGTAGACCAGGACGCCCAGAGCCTGGTAGTGCCAAACTGGATGACATCGGCTCGAAATCGGGACCGGTGTACAGATTTGTTAAATAAGGCCAAGACCGGATCCCCGTTGTAGTACCGATGATGATGGTGATGCTTGGAGCCTGACCATTTTTCGCCCCCTTTCCTCTGTTTGGGTAGGGTATCCGGTGTACTTCCGGCCGCGGTCTGGGCCTCTGTGGGTCCCCTTGGCACGGGTTCCCGACTAGTTGCCTTATGTCCTGGCGTCCGCTTCCTATCTTTTGTAAATTCAACGGAAAAACTTACCGGATTTACATTGTTCTGGATAAGCTTTCTCCGTAGCGCCCTTTTGAATCCATCCCCGCTATCGCCCATGGTGGGCGTGACTTAGTCACTTTCTTTATTTAATTTATTTAAATAAATGTTTTATTCACTCGTTTTTTTTTCGTATGCCTTGCGCATACACACGCGCACAGTAACACGTTGTTTATGTGCGGCAAGTTGCATACACAGATGAAGTGTCTGCGGTACGGTAGGGCGATATCACACAGATATCAAAAAGAAGTTAAAAAATCAACGACAGCAGTTCTGGTGGTTGAATGGCAACTAAAGACCTGTCAGCTGGAAAGAGCATAGTAAATAACATGTAAAATAATGGCAGGCTTACATAGATTTAGCTTGTCTTAAGTTAGGGTAGTGTTAGGTAAATTTTAAAATTAATATTAAAAAACAAAAAAAAAAAAATTGGATTAAGTTAGTGAATTAATGCATTCTTTTTGCTTCATGTTCATAAAAAAAAACCAAGAGTGTAAATTGGCAACCAGAAAGTGTAAATTAGCACTCCACAAGTGGTTACAAGCAATTAAGCATCCCAATGGTAATAAAGAGTTTTTTATTTTATCCAGAGAAGACGACAACACGAAGCCCAAGGAAGCCCTAGTGAAACTCAAAGAAGGTAACTACCCTAACTACACAGAAAACGTAGGACTCGGAGGAATGCCCCCTGAGCTGGCACAGAAGCAATCTATATTGATACCATTAGTTTGGTACAACAAAGTGTACAAAAAACAATTACTTTTTTTTTTGTTCTAAATTTTCTTTGTTTGGTAAATAATTAAGGAAGATTGCAATAAATATAAAAGAAACAAATCCGAAAGGCAATAATACATGACAATAGTCACCCCAAGTTATCTTAGAGTGTCCGCAAGGGCCCAGTAAGTTATAATATAATTTAAATAACCTAGAATTTAAGCATTTTCTGTCTAGCAAGTAAGATAAATATAAGAAAAAGAACAAAATAAAAATGTACGTAAAACGAAAAAATGAAATGACACTGTTTGCCGCGTATTAGTACCAAATGCGTTTTTATTACTTTAGGTGCGTAGATACCCGATACACGGTGTTTGGTTTAATGATTGCACTCACTTCACTTTCATCTTCACCGGTCGATGGTCAATTTTGTACTGCTTAGTCATCTGCTTTCAATGTGACAGTGACAGAAGCTTTGATATTAGTGCTATGTTGTCAACTAGGCGACATGCTCACCTCTAAATGCCAACGAGTTAATCGAAAGCATGCTTAGGAGCAGGACTCCAAACATCTGAACAGTAGTCGAGCACAGATCTAATTTTAAATTTGTAGATGAGCAGAAGTTGGACCGAAGTAAAAACCCATCACCCATCATCTTTGGGATGAGTTTGGCGAACAAATGTTAGTATGTTGATGTTACATCCCCCTGGCCATGACAGTAACCCAATTCATATTTTTTTTTCAGATTTAATGAGCTGGTTATTTATTATAAGCTATGGCACTGATCAGTTTTTTTGTTTTAAATGTTGTATAAGTATCTTCGTTGCAGTGAAATCAACAAGTTTGGACGTAATTGGATCGAATTTTATTGATTTCGGGAGTCGACTTTGTGGCATCTCAACTGACACGACATGGAGAAGTCATCCGCCTGATATCTTGAAAAGGAAGAACTCAGTATACTAAGTGTATGCATAAGGTTTAACTAAGAGATGGCGCCAGCGAAAAGTACGTAGCGTATTAATTAGACACGTCATTTTGTTCGTCTGAGATTTAACTACAAACACACACAAGGTGGGGGGACGGGAGCGACCACACACGGTTAAGTCTCTTCTCGGCGAAGGCCAGGACGATCCTTGTCCCTGTTCAATCCAAGTTGACATGCACTCTCCATGTGACACTCGTGGATAGCTACTTTGGCACCCGCCAAGTAGTGATCCATTGCATGCAGCAACATCCTGAGAAGGGTTGGCGCAGGGCTAATAACCTCGCCCGTAAAAACAAATTATTATGGAAAATTTAACAAGCCTCGGATATGGACCGGATACAAAACGACGACGACGGAAACGAAAATGGTTAAACGATTTGAGAATTGTCTCATGGAACATCCGCTCACTATACAGAGCTCGATCTGCACAGCAGCTAGCCAATGCCCTGTCCGAATATAAGGCTGACATAACAGCATTACAAGAAATAGCATGGCCAGGCAGTGGTGTTATTCAAAGAAACGGGTATGACATTTATTACAGGTGTCATGCAAAACACCATGTGCTCGGGGTAGGCTTTCTAGTCAACCAAAAACTGAAGTCTGCCATTATAGGCGTTAATGCAATAAACGAAAGGCTATGCACTCTTCGCGTGTGAGGCAAATTTAAGAACATAAGCCTCATAAACGTTCACGGACCTACAGAGGAGTCCCCGACGACGAAAAAGAAGAATACTATGAGAACGTCGAACGGGCCCTCAATGGTGCCCAAGATACCCTGTGAAAATCGTTCTTGGTTATTTGAATGCCAATATAGGTCGGCACCCGATTTTCAGGCACTACGCAGATTCCCATACTTTGCATGAGAACACTAATGACAATGGACCACGAATCATCGAACTGACAGCATCAAAGAACTTGGTCGTTGCGAGTAAAAAGTTTCCGCGTAAAGATATCCACAAAGCCACCTGGGTATCACCAGGTATCTTTTGAAGATGCCTACAGACAAAAAAAGAAAAAATAGCTGTAGTCTAACGGTCATTTCAGCGTGTCATGCTATCTCTCTCTAAAGTAAAAGTTTTATAATGCCACCTGTAGGTATTTTATGAAAGTATTGTATTGAATAAAAATTATCGACCGATTATGGTACTCCAAAACGCAGCGAAAAGTGAAGCGGCTTTTTCGAACGTTTTGAAGCCTCTAAAGTTGTTGCGAAAATCACCGTTAAAAAAATAGAAAAAAAGAATTAACCGAAACCAAAAAAAAAAAAAAATCACACACACACACAGGCCAGAATCTTTGCTGTACTCTTCCCGCAGTGGGATGAGGGCGTAAAAGGAATAGAACGTCATCGAAAGAGAAATGCCTCCCGTGACCACCGAAGAGGTGTTCTTGCCTGCAAGGGTTGTTAAAAGAAAAACGAGACCCCGGGACTGGATGGTATCCCTCACGCTGCAGTGATGACTGCTTTAACAAAAAAACCGGAAGTGTTCGGCACACTTTTCATGATCTGCCTCCAAACAGGACAATTTCCTCAACGATAGAAAAAACAGCGGCTTGTGGTTATAGCAAAAGGAGTGATGAATCCAGAGGCGTCGTCGTCTTATCGCCCGTTGTGCATGCTGGACACAACAGGAGGGCTGCTTGAGCGAGTAATTGCTACTCCCCTGTAACAATTCACCGAGGGGACATCGGGGCTCTATGAATGGTAGTATGGGTTCCGGAAAGGTAGATCAACCGGTAAGGCACTATCTGTGGTATCCGACTTCGCTCGCAACGCGATAGCTGTAGCACGATGGCTAGGAGGTAGAAACAAAGTATTGCGCCGTGGTGACACTAAACGTTAAAAATGTATTTAACTCGGTGAATTGGAATCGGATTCTAGAAGCGATGGACGATCTATAAGTGTCACCGTACTTGGTGCGTATACTAGCAAACTATCTCCCTGATAGAAAACTGCTATATGACACAGCTGAGTGACCTTTGGAATATAAAATAATAGCGGGTGTACACAAGGGGTCTGTATTAGGTGCGCTGTTATGAAATATCATGTATGATGGTATGCTCAGGGTCAATCTACCAGAAGTTAATTAGAGACCACATGCAGTAACTATTGGTATTGAAAACTTTTCGGATTTTCAAATATCCCAAGATCGAGCCAAATATTCTCATGGGTGTGGACAATGCAGATTGCAAAACAACTGGAAGGCAGGAACACGAGGCAGGATGCAATGCAGGCAAGTCGATTTTTCTACCACCGCTTCTTGGCAAAACAATTCCGCATGAGAACACTTTTTTTTATTATTGTTTAATATGTGTATTTTTAAATACTTTCTATTTCGGTATAAATAGACATTAAATTGATCAGCTAGCGACAACAAGTTATATAATCTGTGGGGGGTTGTTGTAGACTGCCAAGATACGGGCACTCGTTTCACTAAACTCCCACTCAATCTAAATGTTCGGCCGTAAGAAAATCATCATCATCATCATCAGCACTACAACCGGGAACCGGTCTTGACCTTATTTAACACGTCCTGAGGCTTGTTAAATTTTCCATAATGATTTCTTTTTTTCCGGGCAAGGTCATTAGTCTTGCGCCAGAGGCCGCCCGACGTAAGAAAATAATAACCAAAAATACCAAGAGGGTTCGTAGGTAAAGAAATGAAACGCACTGCTTTCGTATTAAATTGTGATTTGGTCTTATATTTAATATTTAACATGAACTGCTAGTGTATATAGTTTTGTGATTAACATGAACTCGAAACGTTTATTTAGTTCGGTATTTAAGATGATCTGCCAGAGTTTTTAGTTTGTAATTAACATGAACAGGAAACGATTCAGTTTTGATTTTAACACGAACTGTGACGATTGAGTTTCGAATTTGACACGAACTGTGATGATTGAGTTCTGAATTTAACAAGAACGGTGTACGTTTTAGTCTCGAATTTAACAACAACTGTGTACGATCCCGATCGACTCCATGGCACATGTGCATTCTTTGGATGATGAAATTTGACTTTCTATGAGACATTGACTCGATCCTTCGGCCAGTCTCAACTGATGGTGAATTCCCACCGATGTGGGAGGAGCGAATCGGATCGTTTCTTTGGTGATGACCCATGAACGATCGATTGGGGTTTTTTTTTGGAAGAATTTCCCTGTGGTGACCGTCCAGGTCGGGACGAAAACCCATTCGCTGGAAGCCAAGACAAAGAAGATGCGAAGTGTGCGCAAAAGGAAATTCAAATATACGGCTGATCAAATAGATGATCGTGAACGGAGGCTGGCTGCATTGTCCTGGTGAACGATGGAGGATAGATATTTTTGTTGACGTTAAGTCAACAGAAACTTCGCCAACGATGGCAAGGGACCAGGATGAATGGTTGTATGTTTGGTTGGGGAAAGCATCATAGGGCATGACCATTGATACGATTGTTTAAATAACAATCATGGGTCTTGTGAAACTCTATGACCGTTCGTCGCTTGGGTGACCGATCATGAGGAATTTGACTTGCAGATGTGCAAGCATACAACTTACCCAGGGTGGCCATGGACCAACGGATGGTAGGTAAAATAAACACAATGAGGTAGCTGTGTGTTTGGTTTGGGAAAACCGATCGTGGGATACGGCCGTTGATTCGATTGTTTAAACGTCAATTATGATCGTGTCCAACTCGATGATCGGCTATCGGCTGCAAGTAAACAAGTTGCCCGGCATGACTTTTTTATGGACCAACGGATCGTTGGAACAAGAACACGCTGAAATATTGGCGTGTGTTTACCCATCATGCCAGCAGACGAGCTGAGCCGATCGGGTTGGCATATGATTCATGTATTATGAACGGAATAATTTAATTGATATGCATGCCTTGCTGAGGGTTTACTTTCCAGGTATAGGATAATGAAGGGTTTCTTACCTTGCTCGATTGCAGGTAATTGAAATGGCTTTGTTGAGTGAGGGGAAGGCAGGTTGACTTAAGGGAAATAGGTGGTTCTTTGGGAATATTGTAAAGAACCCCCACAAATCGACTGTAAATAAAAGGAAATGGACATCACATCGCACAGTAAGATGCCATTCGCCTGGTGAATAATCCGTATGATTTCCATATTATCCAAATTATTTAATATGAAATAGAAAATAGTGTTGGAAAGGCCGAATTCGGATACATGGACAAGTGAATTCCTCGTCATTGTTTTACCTTTTGTCACAATCACTCACTTCACCAAGCGTATTAGGGGACTTTGACTTGAAAATAAAGAGGAGCCTTATCCACTTTGGTAATTACTGCCACTTTAGCGCCGAAGAGATTTCTGACTCCAATAATGGAAGGACAGTTTAATGAGAGCTATAATAAAAATGTTACATCTTGCACATCGTATGAAACGTAAAGATTTTCGGTTGATAGGTATTGTTAAAATAGCTTTCTAACTACAATGCACTACTGCTTATTATTAGTCCTCAAGAAACCGAAACCGTTCATGACCTCACTAAGCCACCGTTCACTGTCCTGTGTGCACTCTCTCCACGTTTGGCCCCCTGATTCAATTTCTTCGAGGTCATGGTTTATGTTATCCAACTCCATTGAAGTTCCCTCCATTGCTCCGCGTTGTTATCATATTTAACACCGAAGATATTTCTTAACACTTTATTCTAGAACGGACGACGATCTAAATCATTTTGAGGATCAGATGAATATATGAAATACAAAAATATTATAAAATGAAAATCCAAGAAACACTCAAATTAAAAACTTCTCGTTTAAACTCAAATGAAACTAACTTGCCGGCATGGTAATGTGGTGCAATCTGCTTGGACTCATTTCTATTATGATTAAAAAAATTCTCATTCATGGCATCCTGTCAGTTTGTGAAATGCTTAAGTAGATTCGGTTTACAAATACGTATCGGGGAGTAATTTATTATATTATAATAATTATCATATATATTATATAGTTATGAATCGGGTTCTGAGTCGGTGTTTAAGACAATTGGTAAATTTTCAAACCGTTCCATTACGAAATTTATGTATACACCCAGCATTGCGAAAAGGTGTGATATGAACTGCGACATTTTATTTTTGTATTTACATAATTTTTATAAAAACTAACTATAATTATTGTACCCTTTCTTCCGGAAGGAGCATCTGCTGAAGCAAATCGAAGTGACAAAGACAAGGACAGTTCTTCAAAAGGAACAGAACAAGCAGCGCCCGAAGAGTTAAAAACCTCTTCTGTAAAAGTCGAGAAAGATGTCAATATTACCTTGATCGGAATCAATCGCCCTGAGGTACGAAACGCCATTGACGCCGAAGCAGCGCAAAAATTATGTGACGCCTTTGATGATTTCGAACAAGATGCTACATCGCCTGTAGCTGTCCTCTATGGGATCGGAGGGTCCTTCTGTTCTGGTTACGATTTGCACGAACTAGGGAGGGATGAGAAAAATTACAATGTGGAAATGTTGCTACAAGCAGAAGGGGCTGTGGTACGAAATCGGTATAATTTCACAATTGCGTCCATTAAATGAATACAATTCTTTTAGGGTCCAACGAGACGCCATATCAAAAAGCCGGTAGTTTGCGCTATTTCAGGATTCTGCGTAGCTAACGGCCTAGAGTTAGCGTTAATGTGTGATTTACGAGTTATGGAAGAATCAGCAATACTCGGCTTCTTTAATCGAAAATTAGGAGTTCCTTTAATTGACGGAGGAACAGCTCGTCTTCCAGCAATGATCGGTTTCTCCCGCGCCCTTGATCTCATCCTAACTGGCCGGCAAGTTGATGCCAAGGAAGCTTTTAGTATGGGTATTGCTAATCGCCTCGTTGCTACTGGAACTAGCTTAGGTCAAGCTGTCAGTTTGGCCTGTTGTATATCCAAATTTCCTCAAGCGTCTCTTATTCATGATCGAAATTCTGTGTACTCGGCCACATTTGAAACTCATAATTTTGCGCAAAGCGTGCAAAATGAAGTAATGTACACATCGAAAGACGTTTTGAAACAAATGAAAACCGGTATCAAAAAATTCAACGAAGGTAACGACCCAAAAGAGGGTATGGGTGGTCTATCCGATTTTTAATCTCTTCATTTGATTTAAGGCGAAATTAAGAACCCTTCCTTGGAAGAATTGAGACGAGATGCAATCCAAGGATGGGAACAATCAGAACGGGATATTGAAAGCAAAATCAAAAAGAAATCTTAGTGCTCAGTATCGAAAATCCGAAACCACGCAAGTGGTTGTGCGTTAACCTAAGGAGAATAGAAAACGAATAATCCAAAAACTCGACTGTAATGTGTATGATATATTAAATATTATTTTTGGCTATTAATTAAAATCTGCTGACTCAACGAAGAAAAAAATGAAGTCTAATTATTTTCATTTTATATATTTATTTTTTTAAATATTGGTATGTGAAAAATAAATCTTTATTATGGAGTATGTAAAAAAGCTGCCGAACTGAGACCCGTTTATGCGTAATCTCTTTCTCTACTGTTTTTGGTCGCGGGTCAATGTCATCCAGTTGGGGTTCTATCTACGAACCGTTTGCTGTTTTTCTTTTACATATGCGCACAAAGGGGGATTTTGGAGTACCCTTAAATGTCAGAGCACGGTGCGAACGGATGGAGAGGGGATAGATAAGGAAAGGAGCTATCGATGTATATTGGTCTTAAATGGCTGGACATTACAACAACGAGAAAACATATAGTCAGGTAGAGCATTCAAAATTTGTTTGGTTGGTTAAAGAAGGACTATGTTTCTTTGTGGGCCTGAAGTTGACTTTCAACGTGAACTGTTGTGCATTCTCTGATTGATTGGTATCACGGGAAAATGTCTGAACGGGACGGAACACATTCAACAAGTTCAGTTGAGCAACGACCGTGGTAATATCTACAGAAAAGAGATAGGCATGGTACGTTGCGCCTATGTTCTAATGACGGAATTAACCGACTCACAGCTGAGTCCCCAATAAGTTTCACTGCTCGTTTTTGCGTCCTATTGAGCACGTGCAGCTCAGCTTTGGATGCGCCTGGCCAAATATGGGAGTTAAACTCCATTTCGGAACGAATGTACGCCTTGCAGATAGTGGCCAGGTTGGATGGAGTGAAGTATATTTTGCATCTCTTAAGAAACCGTTTTCGCAACTTCAAATATGTTGTCGCTCCAATAATAGCCGAATTAATTCGAGCGCCAAGGATTGATAGTTCCTTAGCTTCGTCGATGTAAGTGCCGTTCATCGACAGGGTATTTACTTTGGGGTTCGCTTTTGACGACAAGAGGCAGCACGGAGTTTTTAAGGCGTTGCATTCTACTCGGTTAGATAATCCCCATTTATATATCTTGTGGAGGTCGGAATTCAATGCATTAAGGGGGTATTCAGGTCACTTCATGAGCTGCTAACTTTTTGAATTTTGAATTTTTTACTTTCAATTTTTTTACTGTATTCTTGAAATATTAATAAACATCCTATAAACAAATGAATAGTAAAAATATTGATTGCTTTTTTATTAAAGCACTTCAAAAATTGCGTTAAATTCGTGCGTCTAGACCAGAATACCCCCTTAAGCATAACCTGCTGATTGGTAAAGACATTCGAAGAGTCTGCTCGGGAATGTTCATATGAGTATGAGATACTCAACGTGCTATCATGAGCAAACGAGTGAATTGGGGTTTGGATAATGGACAAAAGATCATTTATAAACATGAGGAAGAGAGTGAGTGGGAGTACTGAACCCCGGTGAACACCTGCATTAATTTGATGGTAGACAGATCTCACACCGTCAAAAACCACTTGGATTGAACGGCCAGAAATACAGTCTCTTATCCATCGGGTCAAAGAATTGTCCACTCCATAGGAATGTAATTTTAACAAAAGGGCTGGATCCCAACCCTATCGAACTACTCATCATCATCATCATCGGCACTACAACCGGAATCCGGTCTTGTCCATATTTAGCAACTCTCGCCACCGGTCGCGATTACGAGCCGATGTCATCCAGTTTGACACTCCCAGGCTCTGGGCGTCCTGGTCTACGCGTTCCCTCCATCGCGGACAGGGTCTGTTGCGCTGTGGCCTTCCATATATCCTGCCATAAAGGACTTTCCGGGCAGGCTCCTTTTCGCTCATTTGAGCTATGTGTCTCGCCCACTCGAGTCTACTGAGCTTGATTTTTCTTACAACATTAGCTTGAAGGTAGATTGCGTACAACTCATGGTTGCAGCGTCTCCGGAATCGTTCTCTTTCACAAACGGGCCAACAATTCTCCTTAAGACCTTCCTCTCGAATGTGAGTAAGAGTTCAGAGTACTATAGCGTTTGAAATAATACGAGGGTTGCCTCTTATATTTCGGGATTTGGCAACCCTAGTGTTGCAATCCGACAATTGATAGCTCTGTCGTAAAGTTGGACATTTTTGAGGTTATACGCACTCAGAACGTTTTGACATACGAGCGCTATTTGTGTTGTTTACAGTAACTTAAAAGATTCATCTCGACCCAAAAATGGAATTAAATCGTCAACATTTTCGTGCGATTATTTTTTATAACTTTCGGCGTGGATTAACTCAGCAACAGTGCATGGATGAACTTAATTCAATTTTTGGCGATGAAGCTCCATCAAGGACCAGTGTTTATCGATGGCATGGTGAATTCAATCGTGGTCGTAGTTCACTCCAAGATGAATTTCGTGAAGGTCGTCCAAAATCAGTTGTTGTTCCGAAAACCATTGATGCTGTGCGCGAACTGATATTGGAAGATCGTCATGTGACATATCGTGAGATTGAGACAACCTTAGGCGTTAGTGGGACCAGCATACATTCAATATTGCATAAACATTTGACTGTCAAAAAAATTTGTTCGCGTTGGATCCCACACAATTTGTCAATCACCCAAAAAAGGCTCGTGTCAATTGGTCGAAAGAAATGCTCAAAAAATACGGTCGCGGTGCTTCGAAACACGTCTATGACATCGTGACAGGTGATGAATCGTGGATTTACACGTATGAGCCCGAAAGTAAACAGCAGTCGACTGTCTGGGTGTTTCAAGATGAGCCAAATCCAACAAAAGTTGTTCGCGCACGAAGCACTTCCAAGCAAATGGTCCCTGTTTTTTCGGAAAAACTGGACATGTCGCAACCGTACCACTAGAACAACGCAGAACAGTCAATCCTGAGTGGTACACAACCATTTGTTTGCCAGTTGTCTTCCAAGAAATCAGGAAAACCAACCGCCGAAGACGGATCACTCTTCACCACGACAATACGAGCTCTCACACATCGGCTGCGACAACTGCATTTTTGAGCACCCAAAACATCGATTTGATGGGTCATCCGCCGTATAGTCCTGACTTGGCACCGAATGAGTTCTTTTTATTCCCGTACGTAAAAAACAAACTGAGAGGTCAACGTTTTTCGACACCTGAAGAAACGGTGGCTGCATTCAGAATGCATGTGTTGGAGATACCTCAATCAGAGTGGCAAAAGTGCTTCGACAATTGGTTCAAACGCATGCAAAAGTGTATAGATCTTCATGGGGAATATTTTGAAAAACAATAAAGTGATTTTCGATGATCAATATTTGTTTTTGTTCTCTAATCCCGAAATATAAAAGGCAACCCTCGTAGTGAAGAAGATCGTGTGATTCGAACTGACGCTATGACAGTTTGAATCATGAAAAAAATTGAACCTAAGCGTTACCCATCAGGCTACTGACTGTGTTTTGGCTTTGATTTTTAAACTCGGCTATATTCCACGGATGTGAATTATTTTTGTTACCGCTATGGTATATGGATCTGATGTATTTTCTTGTTCGATTTTTCGTTCGGTGCTCTTCACTATTTTGCTTGTGGATTGTGTGTGTATCTGTTAGAGTCGCCACACCACCACCTTCCCAGTAACTTCGTTACGATCAGATTCGGTGCGTACGACGAGCGAACGAGAGAATGTCGGAGCAAGCGAGTGTGCCTTGGTGATCTATGCAGAAGTCATGATTGCGTGTGTGAAGTTCTGTTTACTACGGGGAGTGTGTGCTGCGTGTACAGATCACGTCGGGGTCACCAATTATAGCGTTTGAAATAATAGTGAAGAAGATCGTGTGATTCGAACTGACGCTATGACAGTTTGAATCATGAAAAAAATTGAACCTAGGATCACGTCGGGGTCACCAATTATAGCGTTTGAAATAATAGTGAAGAAGAGCGTGTGTAGCGATCCTAAATCGCTACCCCTATCTAAATCCCCAATATCATCAAACAACCCCAATTTCATATTGAATCAATGAGCGATAGATTAAACCAAAAGTCAATTTATCGCACATTGATTCAAATTCCACATAACACATCCAAATTCCATATTGAGTCACATGTACAACGAATTTAACCAAAAGTTAATTCACCATACATTGACTCAATTCCCAAAATCCTAACATCATGAAATGCAAAATTCGAAACGCATTTCATGATTCCCCTTCCCAGAATCTATCCAACAAAACCTTTAAACAATTCTCGGAACAAAATTCCAATCGAAGCACGCCAAGTCTTGCGTACGCTTCTTGGAATTTTGACATTAAAATAGTTGACAAAAGTCAACTCCAAAAACTATAAAAGGGGAGTGCTTTTCAACGTCGTCATCAGTAGATCACCAGAGGCCGGACTGCCGGCCGGTCAATAGTATAAAAATCATTCTTTTAATTTTAAATAAATAACAATAAAGCTTACCGGGATTGTTTCAACCAAACACCTCGCCTTTGTCTATTATTTTCACTCATTCGACAACTCCGCGCTCTTCTCTCGGGTCTACCGTCAAAGCACGGCGCGGAGTATAACACATGTGATTCGAACTGACGCTATGACAGTTTGAATCATGAAAAAAACGCGTTACCCATCAGGCTACTGACCGTGTTTTGGCTTTGATTTTTAAACTCTACTATAGTCCACTGATGTGAATTATTTTTGTTACCGCTATGGTATACGGCTCTGACGTATTTTCTTGTTCGATTTTTCGTTCGGTGCTCTTCACTATTTTGCTTGTGGATTGTGTGTGTATCTGTTAGAGTCGCCACAGTACCTTTTATTGAGCACCCAGGTCTCGAATCCATACATGAGTACTTGTAAGATCATGGTCTTGTACAATAGTAGCTTGGATGTTCTGGATAAATTTCCTGATTTAAAGAGCCTTGATAGACCATAGTAGGCTTGTGGCGTAGTTGTTGGTGCCTGACATGGACACGGGTTTCCACCTATCACCCACGAACGATTTCCTCACAAAAATTGTCACCAAACCATGTTCCAAGAGGAAAGATAAATAAGAGGCACTGATGGAGCTAGGTTGGATAAAGTTTTCTTTATTTGGATTTAATCATTACACAGTATTTCCTCCGGTCACACTTAATAAATATCCCGTTGGTCTGCAATTTTGTTTATTCGATTAAGGTTTAGAAATATTCCGTACTCGTTTATTTTTACACTATGTTAGTGGATTCTAGTCCAATAAATGACACAACACTGTTATTCTTGAGTTCTTTTGGCGCACACACATTTAATTCAATCCAACCGACTACAAGCCACTGACTGCGATCACTTTTTGTGAAACGTCCCAAGTATTTAAGGGATAATTTGTCGTAATAACGTACCGCGATAAACTACACTTCGGACACCGAGTTCTCTTTACTAGAGAGGAAGACTTGGTTGTTAGGACAAGTACTCGCGACAGAGGATGCAATCTGACTCCTTGTGTATTGTGTACTCCGTAAAGGTTGTTTTCAGACTCCTCTTGGAAATCGTCCTTAACATTCCTTGTAGTATCGGATACCTCTGGCGTACCAGGGAAATTCCAATACACATCTGGAAAATAAAGGAACAGGTATTGAAACTGGCAGAAAATGCAGTCATAAATCATGAGAATGGTTTTCCCATGATGGTGATGAAATATCGGCAAAAACCCAAGGCTGCCTGAGAACATGAATCTTCTCGACTACATTATTTGTGTAGGAAATTGCCGCCTGGACGAAAATGTTTTCTTTTGTCTAAATCGGATAGACAGAAGTTTTTCGGGTAGCATAATGGAACAATGCTGACGGCGGCAATTGGGTCTTCTGTGATGTAAAATTCACAGAAGATCGCTCGCCATAGCAACTAGAAACAAGGTTTATTGATCTGGTTTATCCCGCTCATTATGTCGTATTGCAGGGCTATTAGAAATCTGGCTTGCAGATGTGCAAGCCAGCAAATAGCCCGGCATGTATTTCTGGACGTTAAATGGGCATGGCGACAGTGTTTGTGTACACTTTGATTCTGCCAAAAATGTATCATTTCGTCGGTCGATGAATCGAGTGTGTGTTATTTTAAATAACGCTCGATCGCTTGCAGGTAGCCAACGATGGCTACGCTGTATATCGTCGATAGGACGATCGGCCGATGGGGCTGTAAATGAAGAGTAAAGATATGGGGTTTAAAGGATTTTTATGGGGGTAAAAATGATGCGAGGTTCTTCGGGCCCTGAAGAGTCCCACAGGCTTTGTAGGATATGATCAGCCGTTCGCGTATTTCTTCTTCCACATTGTTATCGACTGCTACTACGTTAGGTCTTCTCTTCGCAGATGTTGCCACCATGTACTTAGTTTTACCCTCATTAATGTGCAGCCCCAGTTTTCGTACCGCCTGTTCGATCTGGGCGAAGGAGTCCCGTACAGGCGAATCGGATCTACCGATGATGTCGATTCATCTGCGTAGGCAAGTATCTGGAAGGGCTTGCAGACAGCATCACGGATTGCTTTCTCCAACGCGATGAAGCCACACTGATATTGACGAATGATGATTTTAGCGTATGGGGCTATCCGATCTTGTAGGATAGAGGAGAGTATCTTATAGGCGGTACTCGGCAATGTTATACCCCTATAGTTGCTGCACACTGTGATATCTCCCTCCTTATGTATGGGGCAAATTATTCGGCGACACCAAACTTCCGGCATCTCCTCTTGCTCTCATACGTACATCACCATCTCATGAATTGCGTGATGTAACGCAATACCTCCTTGTTTGATCAGCTCAGCTGGTATGCCATCAACTCCGGGGGCTTTATTTGATTTGAGCTGTCTTATGGATTTTAATGCTTCCTCAATGCTTGGTGACGGCGGCATTTGGTCTTGATCTTGCATTGGTGGAGCCTCAAATTCTTCTGTGAGCTGACCATTTAGCAATTCATTCAAGTGTACTTCCCATCGCTGCTGAATGCCTTCAGGATTGGTGATCAGATTACCCTCTTTATTCTTGCAGTAAGTGCTGCGTGGTATGTAGCGCCTCATACTGCGGATTATTTGGTAGAGCTTCCTCGCTTTCAACTTTTCTCTATTTCACAAACCAGTTCTTTTTCCCAGGCACTTTTCTTTTGTCTGTGAAGTCTTTTTTCTGTTCTTTTGACCTCTTTGTATTTCTCCTCGCATACCCGTGTCCTGTGTGACTGCTGCATTGCCCGGTATGCAGCATTCTCACGTTCAGTCGCTAGATTGCACTCATCATCCAACCAGTCCCTCCGATCACTACGACTACTGCCTAAGATGGAGTTAGCAGTACTAATGACAGTATTCTTAATGCGTGTCCAGTTCTCTTCTACGCCCGGCATTCTGGCTCCAGGACTTACTTTCCCTCCATCGACCACTTCGAGGGCGAGTTCTAGCGCATAACCAAAGGTGTTGCTGGCATTTTCGATGCGTAAGGCAGCCGTGTTATCTTTGTGGGGTGTTATTTCGCCGGATGGTAGGGTAAGAGGACCCCACCTACCTACGAAGTTTCCTCAAAAATCAACCAATTTGCGTAGATGGAGCCGGCGCGTCTTCCAATTTTTTTTTAGACGGACCTCAAGGATCTATATTGATGCCAACTTTATTTCTGACTCAAATTAATGACCTGTAGATATCAATGCTTTTGTCGATAATACTTTGATAGCTTCAATGTCGCCCCAGCCAAGATACAATATAACTACTGCATCATTGCCTACACGGAGTGAATGACTTTCTTCTTTTAGAGTCCAACTAGTCGTTATATCCAAAAGACAGTAACGGTATTTATTTTATTAATACTACATACATACTGCCGCCATTGAGGATGGCACGTGTTAATCATTTGGAAAGACGCACTACTGCACATCCGTCCAGTAACATCACCCATTGCACCCTTAAAGGGATTTCATGTTATTTAACAGTGTTAAAAATATAAAATATTTATAATATCATTACTAGACAAATATAATCATCATCATCATCGGCACTACAACCGGGATCCGGCCTTGGCCTTATTTAGCAAGTCCTGAGGCTTGTTAAATTTTCCATAATGATTTGTTTTTTTCCGGGCAAGGTCATTAGTCTTGCGCCAGAGGCTCCCCGACAGGGAATCGAACCCCGGTCTCCCGCGTGACAGGCGGGTATACTAACCACTATACTATCGAGGAGCCCAGACAATTATAATTATAATATATAAAATGATAGGAAGTTATAAGTCAGGGTAACTCCGTTCTATTTTACTACCTTTTTAGAACTAAATAACATTTTCCCAGAAACCCTCAAATTAAAAATAATTTTTTAAAGGCTAAATTGAACTAAATTACCGACATCGGTAATGTTGTGTGCTCAACTTTGCGGCTAAATTCTATTACGATAAAATGATTGTTTATTTTTGAAATCTAGTCAACTACTCGAATGTTATAGATAATTATTAATTTAAAATATTTACATTCGAGTGTAGGATATTTTTATTATGTTTCGGCATACCAACCGACATTTAAAACAACTGGTTACTTTCAAGTCCTTGTCAATACGAAGAATATGTGTATTCCCGACATTAAGAAAAGGTTTGATAAGTTTTTGTACCAATCTCAACTTCTGTTCTAACACGGTTTTTTATATGAAATGAAAAAAACTGTTATTTATTTATCAGCAGCAGCAGAAAAATCCTCAGAAAAACATAGCGAAAGAGTCTTAGCCAAGGTAGAAATGGCAGAAAAAGTCGCATCCCAAAAGATCGAATTCACACTTATAAAAATCGAAAAGCATGGCAACATTACGAAGATTGGAATCAATCGCCCTGAAGTTCGAAATGCCATTAACGCCGATGCAGCCGGGCAACTGTGTGCAGCTTTTGATGCATTTGAACAAGATACTACGTCTTATGTAGCTGTTTTATATGGTATCGGTGGATCCTTTTGCGCTGGCTACGATTTACACGAACTGGGCAGTAAAGAGAAAAATTACAATGTAGAGATGTTGTTACAAGCGGAAGGAGCTGTGGTACAAAATCGATATAATTGTGTTATTGCGTACATGGGGTGAATGACTTTCTTCCTTTAGGGTCCAACTAGACGCCATATTCAAAAGCCAGTAGTTTGTGCTATTTCTGGGCACTGCTTATCTAACGGCTTAGAGCTGGCACTAATGTGTGACTTACGAGTTATGGAAGATTCGGCAATACTCTGTTTTTCAAATCGTAAATTAGGTATTCCTCTAATTGACGGAGGAACCGCCCGATTAACGGCGATTGTCGGTTTCTCGCGTGCTCTCGATCTCATCCTAACTGGCCGAGAAGTCATGGCCCAAGAAGCCTATAAGATTGGTATTGCTAATCGCGTTGTTCCTACTGGAACCAGCTTAAAAGAGGCGGTTGACTTGGCATCTGCCATGTCAGCGTTTCCACAAGCTTCCATTATTCACGATAGAAAGTCTGTGTATGGGGCCACATTTGAAACACAAAATTTTGATGAAACCGTACAAAACGAAGTAATGTATACGTCCAACAATGTTCTCAAGCAGATGACGGCGGGAATCAAGCAATTCAATGAAGGTAATGATGTAAAGGGAGATACGACTCCTCTATTTGATTCTTAATTATCTCACTTATATTTAAGGCAAATTTAAGATCCCAAGCTTGAAGACATTGAGAAGAAACGCAATTCCCCCTTGGGAACGATGCGAATTGGATATTGAGGAAAAGATTAAAGAAGGACGTAAACACCATGGCCCTCGGAGCACAACTAAAAAGAAATGAAATCGCGATGAATAAAAGAAGAACGTTCAAAAGTATGTATAATTCAAATCTCCAATAATATAAATGATTGGTTCTAATGCATATGAAATATTGATGGTCCAACGTAGAGGTGTAACGTGCTCATCATCTGATTAATGTCGGGTGTTAATTTCTGTGATGTCCCGTAGTGTGAGCGGACTATATTTTGCACTTTTTTAGAAACTTCTAATGACTGGGGAAGTATTAGAAATTTTCTGTAGAACACGACTCCAACTCTTCTTCACAAACAATGCTCGTAGACAAGAATTTCCTTGTCGATTAAGGACTGATACAAATTCCAGAAATTAAATAACCAATTCCGAATTTGAAACTAAAAATATGTTATTACTTTAACGAGAGTTCACAACTTATCTGTGTTCCTGGTGTAGTTCTGCCTTACCTCGCGGATCTTCATCCGAATAAGCTTCCTTCAGGAGCCGCTGACTTGGTTGACAATACAACTTCTTGATGTAGAGTCAATAATCACCACTTGAATCGATGAGTCCTACCCTGGTTCCAGGCGTAAGTATTCCGTAAATGATCCAGTGTCCGACTCTTCTGGATGGGTCTATCTGCGGTGGTAGCGGTACGAAAGAGAGGACTCACGACACCGAAAAACTTGGGATATTTGTATTTTTTCCTTCGTCGGCCCCGACTAACCGAATCAGCACTGATTAGTTACTTTTGGTTTGCTGTTAATTGAATTTGTGCTTATTACACCCGAAAAGCAACTTATGGCGTCTTTTACTGCTTACTTCTTACTTATCCTCCCGATCTGCGTGCGACATATTTATACCGTTTTTCCTCATTCTGATCCGGTGTTTCGTTTCTGTCCGCTCCATAGCCTCGAATTTTCTATTGCTCCTAGTCTCCAGTTTTCCAGTACTTTCTAGAATATACTAGTACTTTGTTTCGGACTTTCTAGAATATTCTAGTACTGATTGTCATATGCGTCACAATATTATAATATAAATTAGGTTAAGCTAGAATAAGTTAGAGTTAAGTTAAGTATTGGATTAGATTAAATTAAAAATATAAAAATCCTGATTTTCTGACCTTTTCCAAGAAAACTGTTAATATTAAAACCTATAATACTCAAATAGCTATTCACACATTCAGTTATGTTTGAAAAATGTGTAATGTATGCATGTAAACAATTGTATCACTAGATTTATAAGTTAGCTGTAGTACTTAATGTAAACATTGATTATTGGTCAAATAAACACAGTATGTTTAAAAAAAAGCTCCCTACCATCTCCTTTGTTCTCCACCCACGTTATACCGATCCAGGACTTTTGTAGTATTTTCGATCAAGAGCAGTACTCTTGTACTGTTCTTTTGAGTTCGCCCCCTTATTTCTTGTGTCTCAGCTCGCCGTAATCGAAACTGAGCCAATCGGTTGTGACACAAGCTAACACCTCGAGTGTAGGGGGTGGAGAGTTATTTTTAAACATGTACTCCAACACAGCATCCTCATTATTACTAGTTGCACCGTGCAACACCGGGAGAGGTATGATAAGAAATATGTATTAAATATTGTCAAACTTTAGGGGTAGAGAGTTTGTTCGTAATATTGCCGAACATCGTTTGTGGTACGGAGTTTGTTCTAAAGTCTCTAACCTGAAGACACCAAATGCAGTTCGCAATTATAACTGAGCTATATATAAATTTTCATTTGCCCTCTTAAGGGGGTATTCTGGTCTAGAATTTTGAAAAAATCGATTTTTTTCTTTTTATATTTTCTTATAGTTTATACTTTTAAGAATATGCTGTCCAAAGGAAATTTTAAAATTCCAATAATTGGCGAAGTTACAGCTGCATTAGCAATATTATGTCACTTGAAGCTACTATAACCTGAAATTTTTAAACGCGTTTTTCTCGAAACCACCTTTTCCAAATCTATTGACACGATATCTCAAGTTCTAATGAACCGATTCACCTCAAATTTCGTATATGTCTTCTTTATAGGCTTTTCTATTGCATGAACTATCCCCATCCCCAAATTTCAATGTTAACTATTTTTTAAAAATTCGAAAAACTAGAAAAAAGTGGTGCAAAAATAAATTTTTTTTTTCAAGCAGTCGCCATTTTGTTAAAAAAAATTTTTGTTCCAACGATAGAGGCATTTCTGTAAATTAATAATCTTTTATTTTTGTTTTTCAGATTGCTAGGCGGGTTGAATCATGGGTATGGTCGCTTGCCAACTTTTTGAGATCCCCCACTTCATCAGCTGCTAACTTTTTGAATTTTGAATTTTTTACTTTCAATTTTTTTCACTGTATTCTTGAAATATTAATAAACATCCTATAAAAAAATGAATACTAAAAATATTGATTGCCTTTTTTACAGCACTTCAAAAATTGCGTTAACTTCGTTCGTCTAGACCAGAATACCCCTTCTATTCAATTTGTTAGTCTGTAGAAGTCCGAAAGTTCATGCCCTCCCCAACTGGGCTGCATCGCAGTTCTTCGTTCTGTGCGCTGATATTGTTTGTGATATCTGTTGCGACCATCTCGGGATAGATTTGGCAAACCTTTATACACTGCGAAGGGATATTGGTACACGTTAACGCAACCGACTGTCTCAGTTTCTCTTTTTCTCATTTGAATTAACTATGACCATAAACTTATATACATATCAAGTGTGTTCTAGTGTAGATGGCGTTACTCTCCGTTTTCATGTTACGTTATTATAATAACCATTTTTATGGGCATAAAGGTTAGAGTAACTGACCACGTCTTGAATTGGAACAGTTCCTTCTCCGTTCATTGTTCCTTAGTGGTGGCGAACGGACGGCCACTAATGACCCAAGGGAAGTGAGGCAACCAGGGAGATGACGTCCAAGATGATGCGATATAACTCTCTTCGGCAAATCACTGACTCTCAGTTATAAACTCACGGACACGCGAACAAACAACTACACTGTAGCCAACAATGTCTATCTTTTATATTTTCGGTATTTAGCTTAATAAAGTACATAAATTAATCATATTTCAAGGAGTTTGTATCGATTCAATATCGTGACGCTGTTTGCAGCGAGAGAACGTGAATTGCACAATTACGAGCGAGCGGTGCACACACAACGACGATCTGGCTGGAACTGACAAAAAACCGTTGGTCACATTTTAAATGGGTGAAAGTCCGATGGCGTCCCTAGGCGATGACGCATTGTCAGCTGGCGGCTGACAGGCGTGTGTTGAGTATGCTGGTCGGAGAGTGTACTAGACGGTGAACGTACTAGATTCTCCCCGCTGTATTTAGTTGCGAATCCGCAACATCTAGTGTTTGGAATGTAGTGATTCCAATCCTCTTCAACACAAAAGTGTATTTTAATATTATACAGGTAAATGCTTTGTTCTTATTAGTCGAGCTTTTGACAGCGAGAAAATAAAGAAGAAATAAGAAGCAAAACAAAGAATAAAGTTGGGATTTGGATTGACTTCCCTTACATCAATTTCCGTACAGAGGGGGATATTGAGGTACTATGTCTACAGAATAAAACCTGTGTATTATATCCTTATTCCTGTAAGATCAATTCCCTTTTCCAAATCACTTAAACCGTCTTAATATAAGTATTATATAACATTTTGCCGAAAAATGCTTTTCATGTAAGAGACAAATCAACCTTCGAAGAAGTAGCGCGAGCGATTCTGGCTTCGAAATTGTCATTTTTGGATTGCGCCCATACATCGGTCCTTGCATCCTAAATAGATGAAATTGGATTTCCACTTACTTCAATTACATTTCTATTCTTTCGCGAACAAAGTAATGTGTAAATTATTGTAAACAGAGGGATCTGCATATGCGAGTGCGTCCGATAAAGAGTGCTTGTTCATGAGCCCATATAATAATATTCCTAGAGCGGAGAAATTCGAACCGACTCATAATCGCGATGAATTTTATCAATGGTTGAAAATTCACTGAATCGCTTGAAAATAAACAAAAAACAAATAAACAAATTTAGGTGCAGTGCACGTCCAAGTTTTTCAACATTCCCAAGATTTGTTGTGTTATGTTTATTCTCGGGAATTTAACGGTTTTACCGGAATATACGATTTAAGTACATTAAAAATGTAATACGAACGTTAAGCAACTCCTAATTACGGAGCGTACATTTTAAGAATATGGAAAAAAAGGCCGACGCAAATGTTCAATTTAGTGAGAGATAGGAATTCTGAAGTTGAGAAAACATGGACATGGAAAGGAACAATACTGGAGAGGATGGCCCCAAGCTAGGCAACAAAAAGCACAACATCACTTCTCCAGCAAATAGAGCAAAAATATATATTAGAAGCCCTGATATGGCTTCCCAGCTGATAACCTTAGGTGAGCGCTGCAATGTCTGAGAACTGGTCTCCTTCATCACAGCATGATGCGGGACGAAGTAGTGTGACCTCGGAAGGGATCTGAGATCTATTTCTGTCATATGCCCCAACTGTTTATACTCCTCAGTCACTTCCTTGTAAGTTTTGTGAAATTCTGGATTTGCCTTGAATTTCTTCTCTATTTGCATCAACCGAATTCTGGGATAATCCTAAAGAAGGATTTGTTTTTTCTTTGAATGGGCGGTAGACCATATACTTTCCATCAACCTGTCTTCTATGTGAGTGGCAAAACTGTGTCTCATACCGTTCCTCCTCTGGTGACAACATTTTCTTTCCTTCCTTCTATTTCCCAGAATTTTGTAAGCAAAGCGCCTAGCTGAGAGTCCTCTGTCCTCAAGTGAAAGGATGTTACCGCAACTTGATTGCTGGAAATGCCACCAGAGAGAAACCACCCCAGTTCGGTCCGTTGTGCCATAGGGGTGCCGGGAGCCCCTTTGACCATTCCTTCGAGGAGGATTGACGAATACACATCGCTTCCAAGGAGGATATCAATTTTACCTGCCCTGTGATATGTTGGGTCAGCTAGCTCCTCCTCGTTGATGTTAGAATGAATGGTGATTTATACCTTACTTCTTGATGTAGTCACCCTCGCTTCTCCGACTCCATGGACGGACACGAGGCCTTTCCTGCCTTTGAGTGTCAGACCTTTTGATACAGATTCCGTTATGAAGGAGGTCTCCGATCCAGGGTCGAGCAGGGCCCGCAGTAGAACGGGCTGTCCAGTGGTTGTATACACCTTTACGAGGGCTGTTGCCAGCAGAACAGTTTGAGCATTGCGACTCCCGAGAATGCAGGCGTTGAATGCCGATGCTCTTGTTGTGGAGACTGCTGTTTGTGCTTGATC